>WNGS01167840.1:8004576-8040476 GCA_020271785.1 Procambarus virginalis | reverse complement strand
AGATTACAACCTAATTGAAGTTCAAGCATGCATGGGCAATAGACCTTTGCAACCAGTCCAAGAGGAAAAGAATTCAGTAAATTCAATTTCAATAACAGATTAACTGGGAACAAATAAACCAAGCAAAACCAGGGAGCCGGTCGCCGAGCGGACAGCTCGCTGGACTGTGATCCTGTGTGCCCGGGTTCGATCCCGGGCGCCGGCGAGAAACAATGGGCAGAGTTCTTTCACCCTATGCCCCTGTTACCTAGCAGTAAAATAGGTACCTGGGTGTTAGTCAGCTGTCACGGGTGCTTCCTGGGGGTGGAGGCCTGGTCGGGGACCAGGCCATCGGGGACACTTAAAGCCCCAAATCTCTCTCTCTGTCGAGTGTGAAAGAGAGACTGAATTTGATGTATTCCTAACATATTTTTACCCGGAAAATTCCTTATCTTCCCAATCCATAGCTAAGGTTCTTCGCCTTGATCCTGTCATAACGGACGTGCCTGCAAGCAAAGTTAATTATAGAGCGCATAAATATGTTGGGTCATCTGACCACCAGGCTCGTCTACTGCTACTCCAGCTATACCGACACACAGGACGAAGAATCAACTCGCCTAACCTGGCCATTGAACAATGGGGAGCTAGTCAGCCCTTCGCACAGAACTAAGAGCAATTGAATGGGATGTCTTGTTCCGGGGTGACGTCTAAAGCTACGTATACGCCTTCATAGATCACATATTGAATTTCCAACACAAACACATAAATCACCGACAGTGTGATAAAGCCTACTGACCAGCCATGGTCTGGCTACCAGTGACGAGTGGCAACCGGGTCCACAAACAAGGCCTGAAGGAGAGAAACACAGAAGTGGGCTAATATTGGATAGTTTACTTCAAGAAGTGCGGACCACCCGGGCTCTGGTGTATACGTGGGCCTGCGGACCGCTCCAAGCAACAGCCTGTTAGACCAAGCTCTCGCAAGTCAAGGCTGGACTCGGACCGGGTTTGGCAAGTAGAAGATCTCCCAGATCCAGCAGGTATCCAGTAGGTATCTCCCGATGGTAATCACAAACAAGAACGGAACTTGCATCAGGAATTTGTACCTAAAATCTGATTTAGATTTTCAACTGCTCAATCAACTGCTGACCCCACTGCTGCTGACCCCACTGCTGCTGACCCCACTACTGCTGACCTCACTACTGCTGACCCCACTGCTGCTGACCCCACTGCTGCTGACCCCACTACTGCTGACCCCACTGCTGCTGACCCCACTGCTGCTGACCCCACTACTGCTGACCTCACTACTGCTGACCCCACTGCTGCTGACCCCACTGCTGCTGACCCCACTGCTGCTAACCCCACTGCTGCTGACCCCACTGCTGCTGACCTCACTGCTGCTGACCCCACTGCTGCTGACCCCACTGCTGCTGACCCCACTGCTGCTGACCCCACTGCTGCTGACCCCACTGCTACTGACCCCACCACTGCTGACCCCACTGCTACTGACCCCACCACTGCTGACCCCACTACTGCTGCAGGTGAGCTTCGCAGAGAAGAACGACCCATTCTAACCTTTCCAGCAGAAGGCTCACTGCCCGCCCTCCACTGCCTCAGGCACACTCACTGCCACGTCTGTGGTAGAAAACAATAAAAAAAACTGTCCGCAAGGAAAACAAATGGCAGGACAAATGCTGTATTAAAAACCTGAAAGGAATTTGAAGAAATGAGAGAGGGAGCTTGCGAGTATAAACAGTGGAAAACAGAAACAACAACTTCTCTCAGAACTTGGTTTTTATTTTCTGTTTAACAGTAATTCCCTAACACAGTATGCTGGGCCCAGCTTCAGCTCCTGGCCCAAGCCTTTGCAACCGTCAGTGTATAATGCAGTGACTCTTGCCCCTTTGTTTCTGGTCATGTCTGCTGTTAAAAGTTTGAATAGAGGCATCCCCCTCATATGTCCCATTCTATCTCTGCTTCTAGTTAGTGACGGAAGAGTACAGGATTGAGAGCTGAAATAGAAGCCGACTATAGACTAAATGGGGAAACGGAGAGGAGAAAGTGGACGAGAATACAATAAGGTAATACAAAAAGAAACAGAAAGAGACAAACAAGAGACGGATGTCTTTCATCGCCCGTGCCCGAAGCGACACACACACACACACACACACACACACACACACACACACACACACACACACACACACACACACACACACACACACACCAAAGTGACGGGCAGCGGAAAATTAACAGGTCCCCGGTCTGGGGAAACAGCGACATCAGCGTCAGTACAATTTAGGCACTGACTTTAAGGACCTGAGCTCCGGTATATTCTCACTGCTCGCCGGGTCGTCGCTCCAACAGGAGGTCGGAGGACAGGAAGCAGTGACCTCCACTCAAAGACCTTCTAAACCCTTCACCTTGACCACAATAATGACACAGCTGGATAAGTGCAGTTAGGTGATGTTACTCTGGAAATGAGTATAAAAGTATCTGCGTGCATTTGTTATTTATTTGTAAATGTTAATTATTACTGCGTATGAAGTTCGGCTCACAACTTTGTACTTGTATACATGTACAAGTCTCGTACACTCCACTACGTTGTTATGGAGGGGAACGGAAGACCTTGTTACTAAATGGCCAGTGACGGCAAATAGATTATCAACTATACCTTGTTGTTGTTTTAAGATTCAGCTACTGGGAACAAAACGTTCCAGGTAGCACGGGCTATGATGAGCCCGTAGTGGACTTACCTGGCACAGGAGCGGGATTGTAACGACGAGGTTATCAACTATACAATGTTGTTTAAGTTGTTGTTTAAGATTCAGCTGCTGGGAACAAAACGTTCCAAGTAGCACGGGCTATGGTGAGCCCGTAGTGGATTTACCTGGCACAAGAGCGGGGCTGTCAGCTATACATTGATAACTAGTCACTATATATATAGATAAGTAGTCAGGTGTCGGAGGCCAGGTGTTGGGGCCAAGAGGGGGTGCCGGGGCCCAGGAGCCGGGCCATCTCTCAGAATGTCTCGCACAGCTCCAGCTGAGTGTCTACACCTGAAAGCCACAAAACACTATAGAAAGTCCAAAGGCAAGCTACCAGACTGACCACTGACCACTGAACTAAGGAATTACGAGGAAAGGCTGAGAGAACTTGACCTCACACCCAACAAAATAGAATAAAAGAGACATGACCATAACATACGAGATTCTTAGAGGCATTGTTTAAGTGAACATGATGCAGGTAGCATGAACAGTAGAGTATATGGCCGAGAGCTATTAAAGCGGATGGAAATAAAAGCATTAGTGCAGGAATATTGAGCAAGAGGATCAAGCTGAAAGTATTTGAGTTTAATTCTTGGAAAGCTTAGAGGGTCGAGTCTTTGCAATAGGCGACCACCAATTGAAAGGCGGGGGCCCAGGAATGGAATGGAATGATCAGGGGAAAGCGCCAAGCCATTACGACTATGTAGCACTTGGAGGGGGTCAGGATAAGGATTTGGGATGGGACAAAGGAAAGGAATGGTGCCCAACAACTTGGACGGTCGGGGATTGAACGCCGACCTGTTTGGAACGAGACCGTCGCTCTACCGTCCAGCCCAAGTGATTGGACATAGCTGACGGTTATCCTGCAAGCACATATGAGTACACAAACACACACATTACTGTTGCCATAGTGTGTGTCTTCCAGGACACTCGTGGTGCAACATTTGGTCGCTTCCACCACCATTACCATACGTCTCGTCTCATATTGTGGTTATGAGGAAAGCAGTCAAGGGTCTGGGTGACAAGCAAGGGGTCTGGGTGACAAGCAAGGGGTCTGGGTGACAAGCAAGGGGTCTGGGTGACAAGCAAGGGGTCTGGGTGACAAGCAAGGGGTCTGGGTGACGAGCAAGGGGTCTGGGTGACAAGCAAGGGGTCTGGGTGACAAGCAAGGGGTCTGGGTGACAAGCAAGGGGTCTGGGTGACAAGCAAGGGGTCTGGGTGACGAGCAAGGGGTCTGGGTGACCAGCAAGGGGGCTGGGTGACCAGCAAGGGGGCTGGGTGACAAGCAAGGAAGCTGGGTGACAAGCAAGAGGGCTGGGTGACAAGCAAGGGGTCTGGGTGACAAGCAAGGGGGCTGGGTGACAAGCAAGAGGGCTGGGTGACAAGCAAGGGGTCTGGGGTGACGAGCAAGGGGGCTGGGTGACGAGCAAGAGGGCTGGGTGACAAGCAAGGGGGCTGGGTGACAAGCAAGAGGGCTGGGTGACAAGCAAGGGGCTGGGTGACAAGCAAGGGGTCTGGGTGACAAGCAAGGGGGGCTGGGTGACAAGCAAGGGGGGCTGGGTGACAAGCAAGGGGTCTGGGTGACAAGCAAGGGGGGCTGGGTGACAAGCAAGGGGGCTGGGTGACAAGCAAGGGATTGTTTTGTAAGAGGGAAAAGGACAGTACATCAAAGGCCTTTCAAACTCACAGCTTGAAGGGAAATAGAATTTTATTATATTTTTCCTTAACTCTCTCGATTTCTCCCTTCCATCTGTATTTTTATATATTTGTTAAAATTTTCTGTTGTCAGAGTTTCCAATAATTATGTATTTCTTCCTTTTGTATCTTACATAATCTTCATTCATATGTATCTGTTTATATTACCCTCGCCTCGACCCCGCAGAGCTGTCGCCATTAGCCATCGAGAACAACAGAGCATCGGTTAACCTGATCACACACCTGTAATTAACACCTGTAACTCGTGATGTCACCCACTACAGCAGCCAGAAGTCTGCTGACTGCTGGTTTAAGCCATCGGGATACTGAAGCCTATCACCTCCTATAAGCTGGAGCCTATCACCTCCTATAAGCTGGAGTCTATCACGTCCTATAAGCTGGAGCCTATCACCTCCTGTAAGCTGGAGCTTATCACCTCCTATAAGCTGGAGCTATCACCTCCTATAAGCTGGAGCCTATCACCTCCTATAAGCTGGAGCCTATCACCTGCTATAAGCTGGAGCCTATCACGTCCTATAAGCTGGAGCCTATCACGTCCTCTAAGCTGGAGCCTATCACCTCCTATAAGCTGGAGCTTATCACCTCCTCTACCTTGGCCCGCTCTCCAAGAGCCCTTCCCAAAATGCGATATAGTGTGTCTAAAATCACTTAAGAGACTACCTTAGCTGTGGGAGCGGTTGGACGCCCCGCAATACTGTCACCCTGCGGCACCTACAGTCAGGGCGTCGCTTCCCCCTGACATCCCCGTCACCAAGGAGGAGGCAGACTTCTGACAGGTCGGCTGGAGGACAATTTGCATGTTAATTTAACTCTGGGAACTAATCTTTTTTGACTTCCTGTACCCACCTCCGGGCTTCCTTCTGGCTTGTCTTACGCCAGATTGTTCTCCCTCCTTTTGCTGCTTCTGTTGATTCTCTTCTACGGCTGCTTCTGTTGATTCTCTTCTACGGCTGCTTCTGTTGATTCTCTTCTACGGCTGCCTCTGTTGATTCTCTTCTACAGCTGCTTCTGTTGCTTCTCTTCTACGGCTGCTTCTGTTGCTTCTCTTCTACGGCTGCTTCTGTTGCTTCTCTTCTACGGCTGCTTCTGTTGCTTCTCTTCTACGGCTGCTTCTCTTCTACGGCTGCTTCTGTTGATTCTCTTCCGCGGCTGCTTCTGTTGATTCTCTTCCACGGCTGCTTCTGTTGCTTCTCTTCCACGGCTGCTTCTGTTGATTCTCTTCTACGGCTGCTTCTGTTGCTTCTCTTCCACGGCTGCTTCTGTTGCTTCTCTTCCACGGCTGCTTCTGTTGCTTCTCTTCCACGGCTGCTTCTGTTGATTCTCTTCTACGGCTGCTTCTGTTGCTTCTCTTCCACGGCTGCTTCTGTTGCTTCTCTTCCACGGCTGCTTCTGTTGATTCTCTTCCACGGCTGCTTCTGTTGCTTCTCTTCCACGGCTGCTTCTGTTGATTCTCTTCCACGGCTGCTTCTGTTGATTCTCTTCCACGGCTGCTTCTGTTGATTCTCTTCCACGGCTGCTTCTGTTGCTTCTCTTCCACGGCTGCTTCTGTTGATTCTCTTCTACGGCTGCTTCTGTTGCTTCTCTTCCACGGCTGCTTCTGTTGCTTCTCTTCCACGGCTGCTTCTGTTGATTCTCTTCCACGGCTGCTTCTGTTGCTTCTCTTCCACGGCTGCTTCTGTTGATTCTCTTCCACGGCTGCTTCTGTTGATTCTCTTCCACGGCTGCTTCTGTTGCTTCTCTTCCACGGCTGCTTCTGTTGATTCTTCTCTACGGCTGCTTCTGTTGATTCTCTTCCACGGCTGCTTCTGTTGATTCTTCTCTACGGCTGCTTCTGTTGATTCTCTTCTACGGCTGCTTCTGTTGATTCTCTTCCACGGCTGCTTCTGTTGATTCTTCTCTACGGCTGCTTCTGTTGATTCTCTTCCACGGCTGCTTCTGTTGATTCTTCTCTACGGCTGCTTCTGTTGATTCTCTTCTACGGCTGCTTCTGTTGATTCTCTTCCACGGCTGCTTCTGTTGATTCTTCTCTACGGCTGCTTCTGTTGATTCTCTTCCACAGCTGCTTCTGTTGCTTCTCTTCCACGGCTGCTTCTGTTGATTCTCTTCTACGGCTGCTTCTGTTGATTCCCTACTTCTAAGGCTCCGTCCAGTAGTTCTTGAGCACCGCCGGGAACCTCTTCATCTGATATTAAGAAGACACCGGTAGTATGAACACTAAGGTTTCTATACAACAGTAATTTTATTTGGGAAATGACTCAATATTTTGTCCGAGTCCCTCCTCTGAAGGAAGGGGGGGGGGGGGAAGGGTTGGGCCTGTTACAATGAGCTTCAAGATGATTTATCATCACTGTGGCTCAAACTGGCACCTATTTTGTTTGCAGGTATAAGGAATTCAACTTCAATTGGAGCATAATGCGAGTTATAAGTAACGCAACAAGTTAGGTACGTCCATCCAGGGTACCAAGACTCAACCCTCAACTTTGATTACTTCACTGTCCCTCCCTCTCCCCTCCTCGTCCCTCCGTCCCCCCTCGTCCCTCCGTCCCCTCTCTCCTCCCCACTCCCTCCCTTTTGTCTCTCTGCTCACGGCGCGGGGATTTACATTCTCGGGAGATAGCTGGGATTGTTATATCTCTTGCCTCGGTCCGCTCCATGTCTTGACTTGTCTGAGCACCGGTCCACCTCTTGGTTCGGCTTGTCTGAGCACCGGTCCACCTCTTGGTTCGGCTTGTCTGAGCACCGGTCCACCTCTTGGTTCAGCTTGTCTGAGCACCGGTCCACCTCTTGGTTCGGCTTGTCTGAGCACCGGTCCTCCTCTTGGTTCGGCTTGTCTGAGCACCGGTCCACCTCTTGGTTCGGCTTGTCTGAGTACCGGTCCACCTCTTGGTTCAGCTTGTCTGAGCACCGGTCCACCTCTTGGTTCAGCTTGTCTGAGCACCGGTCCACCTCTTGCTTCACCTTGTCTAACACCGGTCCACCTCTTGCTTCACCTTGTCTGAGCACCGGTCCACCTCTTGCTTCACCTTGTCTGAGCACCGGTCCACCTCTTGCTTCACCTTGTCTAACACCGGTCCACCTCTTGCTTCACCTTGTCTGAGCACCGGTCCACCTCTTGCTTCACCTTGTCTGAGCACCGGTCCACCTCTTGCTTCACCTTGTCTAACACCGGTCCACCTCTTGCTTCACCTTGTCTGAGCACCGGTCCACCTCTTGCTTCACCTTGTCTGAGCACCGGTCCACCTCTTGCTTCACCTTGTCTGAGCACCGGTCCACCTCTTGCTTCACCTTGTCTAACACCGGTCCACCTCTTGCTTCACCTTGTCTGAGCACCGGTCCACCTCTTGCTTCACCTTGTCTAACACCGGTCCACCTCTTGCTTCACCTTGTCTAACACCGGTCCACCTCTTGCTTCACCTTGTCTGAGCACCGGTCCACCTCTTGCTTCACCTTGTCTAACACCGGTCCACCTCTTGCTTCACCTTGTCTGAGCACCGGTCCACCTCTTGCTTCACCTTGTCTAACACCGGTCCACCTCTTGCTTCACCTTGTCTAACACCGGTCCACCTCTTGTTTCACCTTGTCTAACACCGGTCCACCTCTTGCTTCACCTTGTCTGAGCACCGGTCCACCTCTTGCTTCACCTTGTCTAACACCGGTCCACCTCTTGCTTCACCTTGTCTGAGCACCGGTCCACCTCTTGCTTCACCTTGTCTAACACCGGTCCACCTCTTGCTTCACCTTGTCTGAGCACCGGTCCACCTCTTGCTTCACCTTGTCTGAGCACCGGTCCACCTCTTGCTTCACCTTGTCTAGCACCGGTCCACCTCTTGCCTCGCCTTGTTTAAACTTGTGTTTCCGAGTGAAAGTTGTGAATGAGTAGAATAAACAAAAGAGCAGAAATAGTGGAGGCAGACCCCCACAACATCAACTGTAGATATGACAGAGCCCAAAAGGCTTGGATTCCTGTTGACCAGTTGACTGAAGGATGAGAGGCGGGATCAAAGCGCTAGAGATCCTTCCCCCGTGAGTACAACTATGTGAGAACACCGGCTGTCCTCAAGCCAATCTCGCGTCCGAAAACTGCAAAAATTTGGTAACAATTTTAACTTTTTTTTTTTTACTGAAAATAGATAAGACTTTTTAACTAAGTTTGCGAGATAAGAGTTTGTAAGTAAAGTCATTTCCTTAATGATACTTACAAGTAAAAAGTCGAGACAAAATTATAACTTGTATATGAAATCTGTTGCTGGAAAAGTTGATTGGGAAAGAGAGACGGCGCAAAAACTGTGCTTCCATCATCAAGAAATGTGATCAAAAGTTCCCGTTCCACTTCCTCTCCCATCAGAGGTAACTCATTACCCAAAACTTGGGTAATTAAAGCAAGTTCGGCAGGTTAGCGTGCCGCGTGTTCGCCTGGCGTCACGCGCCAGTAACCACGACCACTTGCATAGTTGGCTAATTAATCCCGCCTTAAATTACGAAAATTAATGACCGCTCGAACACCTTAGCTGACTGGCACTTTCACTCATCAGAGTGCGTTCCTCTTCACTAAGCGGACTGTGTAATGAGCACACTTAGATATGATCTGCACTCTGATTGGTTGTGATGTACTAGTTAAAAGCGGAGACTAGTTTAAGTACGGAACCGTCACTCCCCCCCCCCTTGGTACAGGGGGCGTCACCCCCCCTCCAGTACGGCAGCGTCACCCCCCCCCCCCCCTCAACGGAATGGAGGTGCCACTCCAGATGCAAACCCTAATTTTATTTTATTTTAAATTACCATAAGTCTTAACTCATCCTGTATCTAATAAAAGTAGTAAATGAGGCCTATTGTATCTAAGGCCTAGCCTAACTTATATCAACTTAGGCCGAGAATGAGTTAGATTAGGCCTAGGGTGTGCTAAATTATCACCAGCATAAAACGTGGACTGTTATCTTGGCTACGGCTCTGTCACCGAGGTCTGTGTTGGTGGTGGAGTGGTTGATTATTCTCCAGAGAAGTGTTGATGAGTTGATGAGTTGTACTGTTATGCTGGAGGGGGGGAGGGTGTTACCTGGGGTGCGTTACCTGAGCGGCTTTACCTGGGGTGCGTTACCTGGGCGGCGTTACCTGGGGTGCGTTACCTGGGCGGCATTACCTGGGGTGCGTTACCTGGAGTGCGTTACCTGGGGTGCGTTACCTAGGCGGCATTACCTGGAGTGCGTTACCTGGAGTGCGTTACCTGGGGTGCGTTACCTGGGCGGCATTACCTGGGGTGCGTTACCTGGGGTGCGTTACCTGGGCGGCGTTACCTGGGGTGCGTTACCTGGGCGGCGTTACCTGGGGTGCGTTACCGGGGCGGCATTACCTGGGGTGCGTTACCTGGGCGGCACTACCTGGGGTGCGTTACCTGGGCGGCATTACCTGGAGTGCGTTACCTGGAGTGCGTTACCTGGGGTGCGTTACCTGGGCGGCATTACCTGGGGTGCGTTACCGGGGCGGCATTACCTGGGGTGCGTTACCTGGGCGGCACTACCTGGGGTGCGTTACCTGGGCGGCACTACCTGGGGTGCGTTACCTGGGCGGCATTACCTGGAGTGCGTTACCTGGAGTGCGTTACCTGGGGTGCGTTACCTGGGCGGCATTACCTGGGGTGCGTTACCGGGGCGGCATTACCTGGGGTGCGTTACCTGGGCGGCACTACCTGGGGTGCGTTACCTGGGCGGCATTACCTGGGGTGCGTTACCTGGGCGGCGTTACCTGGAGTGCGTTACCTGGGCGGCGTTACCTTGGCGGCGTTACCTGGGCGGCGTTACCTGGGCGGCGTTACCTGGGGTGCGTTACCTGGGCGGCGTTACCTGGGCGGCGTTACCTGGGGTGCGTTACCTGGGCGGCGTTACCTGGGGTGCGTTACCTGGGCGGCGTTACCTGGGCGGCGTTACCTGGGGTGCGTTACCTGGGCGGCGTTACCTGGGCGGCGTTACCTGGGGTGCGTTACCTGGGCGGCGTTACCTGGGCGGCGTTACCTGGGGTGCGTTACCTGGGCGGCGTTACCTGGGGTGCGTTACCTGGGCGGCGTTACCTGGGGGGGGGCCCGTTACCTGGGCGGCACTACCTGGGGTGCGTTAGCTGGGCGGCATTACCTGGAGTGCGTTACCTGGAGTGCGTTACCTGGGGTGCGTTACCTGGGCGGCGTTACCTGGGGTGCGTTACCTGGGCGGCGTTACCTGGGCGGCGTTACCTGGGGTGCGTTACCTGGGCGGCGTTACCTGGGCGGCGTTACCTGGGGGGGGGGTGCGTTACTTATGCCCCATGGCCCTCTATAATTAGTACACGAGGCGTTGGTGTTTAGAAAAGCTTCATCATCAGCGCCATTGTCCTCGTCTCCTTTGTCCTGGACCGTGTCTGTCTCGTGCTCCCGTGACCCTCGCCGTGGCCCGGAGCATGGCCGTAGCCTCGGAGCATAATCGTGGTCCCGGAGCATGGTCGTGGCCCTGGAGCATGGCCGTGGCCCCGGAGCATGGCCGTGGCCCCGGAGCATGGCCGTGGCCCCGGAGCATGGCCGTGGCCCCGGAGCATGGCCGTGGCCCCGGAGCATGGTCGTGGCCCCGGAGCATGGCCGTGGCCCTGGAGCATGGCCGTGGCCCCGGAGCATGGTCGTGGCCCCGGAGCATGGCCGTGGCCCCGGAGCATGGTCGTGGCCCCGGAGCATGGTCGTGGCCCCGGAGCATGGTCGTGGCTCCGGAGCATGGTCGTGGCCCCGGAGCATGGTCGTGGCCCCGGAGCATGGTCGTGGCTCCGGAGCATGGTCGTGGCCCCGGAGCATGGTCGTGGCTCCGGAGCATGGTCGTGGCCCTGGAGCATGGTCGTGGCTCCGGAGCATGGTCGTGGCCCCGGAGCATGGTCGTGGCCCCGGAGCATGGTCGTGGCTCCGGAGCATGGTCGTGGCCCCGGAGCATGGTCGTGGCCCCGGAACATGGTCGTGGCCCTGGAGCATGGTCGTGGCCCCGGAGCATGGTCGTGGCCCCGGAGCATGGTCGTGGCTCCGGAGCATGGTCGTGGCCCCGGAGCATGGTCGTGGTCCCGGAGCATGGTCGTGGCCCCGGAGCATGGTCGTGGCCCCGGAACATGGTCGTGGCCCCGGAGCATGGCCATGGTCCCGGAACATGGTCGTGGCCCCGGAGCATGGTCGTGGCCCCGGAGCATGGTCGTGGCCCCGGAGCATGGTCGTGGCCCCGGAGCATGGTCGTGGCCCCGGAGCATGGTGGTGGCCCCGGAACATGGTCGTGGCCCCGAAGCATGGTCGTGGCCCCGGAGCATGGTGGTGGCCCCGGAGCATAGTGGTGGCCCCGGAGCATGGTCGTGGCCCCGAAGCATGGTCGTGGCCCCGGAGCATGGTGGTGGCCCTGGAACATGGTCGTGGCTCCGGAGCATGGTCGTGGCCCCGGAGCATGGTCGTGGCTCCGGAGCATGGTCGTGGCCCTGGAGCATGGTCGTGGCTCCGGAACATGGTCGTGGCCCCGGAGCATGGTCGTGGCCCCGGAGCATGGTCGTGGCCCCGGAACATGGTCGTGGCCCCGGAGCATGGTCGTGGCCCCGGAGCATGGTCGTGGCCCCGGAGCATGGTCGTGGCTCCGGAGCATGGTCGTGGCCCCGGAGCATGGTCGTGGTCCCGGAGCATGGTCGTGGCCCCGGAACATGGTCGTGGCCCCGGAGCATGGCCATGATCCCGGAACATGGTCGTGGCCCCGGAGCATGGTCGTGGCCCCGGAGCATGGTCGTGGCCCCGGAGCATGGTGGTGGCCCCGGAACATGGTGGTGGCCCCGGAGCATGGTGGTGGCCCCGGAGCATGGTGGTGGCCCCGGAGCATGGTGGTGGCCCCGGAGCATGGTTGTGGCCCCGAAGCATGGTCGTGGCCCCGGAGCATGGTGGTGGCCCCGGAGCATAGTGGTGGCCCCGGAGCATGGTCGTGGCCCCGAAGCATGGTCGTGGCCCCGGAGCATGGTCGTGGCCCCGGAGCATGGTCGTGGCCCTGGAACATGGTGGTGGCCTCGGAACATGGTCGTGGCCCCGGAGCATGGTCGTGGCCCTGGAGCATGGTCGTGGCCCTGGAGCATGGTCGTGGCCCCGGAACATGGTCGTGGCCCTGGAGCATGGTCGTGGCCCTGGAGCATGGTCGTGGCCCAGGAGCATGGCCGTGGCCCCGGAGCATGGCCGTAGCCCCGGAGCATGGCCATGACCCCGGAGCATGGCCGGGACCCCGAGCATGGCCGTGGCCCCGGAGCATGGTCGTGGCCCTGGAGCATGGTCGTGGCCCCGGATTATGGTCGTAGCCCCGGAGCATGGTCGTGGCCCCGGAGCATGGTCGTGGCCCCGGAGCATGGCCGTGGCCCCGGAGCATGGCCGTGGCCCCGGAGCATGGCCTTGGCCCCGGAGCATGGTCGTGGCCCCGGAGCATGGTCGTGGCCCCGGAGCATGGCCGTGGCCCCGGAGCATGGCCGTGGCCCCGGAGCATGGTCGTGGCCCCGGTGCATGGTCGTGGCCCCGGAGCATGGTCGTGGCCCCGGAGCATGGTCGTGGCCCCGGAGCATGGCCGTGGCCCCGGAGCATGGTCGTGGCCCCGGAGCATGGCCTTGGCCCCGGAGCATGGCAGTGGCCCCGGAGCATGGTCGTGGCCCCGGAGCATGGTCGTGGCGCCGGAGTATGGCCGTGGCCCCGGAGCATGGCCGTGGCCCCGGAGCATGGCCGTGGCCCCGGAGCATGGCCGTGGCCCCGGAGCATAGACGTGGCCCCGTAGCATGGCCGTGACCCCGGAGCATGGTCGTGACCCCGGAGCATGATCGTGGCCCCGGAGCATGGTCGTGGCCCCAGAGCATTGTCGTGGCCCTGGAGCATGACCGTGACCCCGGAGCATGGCCGTGGCCCCGGAGCATGGTGGTGACCCCGGAGCATGGCCGTGGGCCCGGAGCATGGCCGTGGGCTCGGAGCATGGCCGTGACCCCGGAGCATCTCGTCACTAACCCACGTCAAAAGCAATATGGTTCCTTAGTAGTCATGACACTAATTTACATAATTCTTAAATCCAATCATCATCGAGAGGAGACGGCCTCAAGACGATAACTTTGATACAATTATCTTATAGCGAATTATCTCTCTACATATTGACAGATACCGAGACAGACAGACAGGCAGATAGGCAAGGAGGAAAGGAATGTCTGAGAACAAGGAATGATCTCCTCCTTGCGGGATGAGAAAGAAACCTTGGTAATGAGAGAGACAATTTTCCAGCAGTGATAGAGCCTTAGGCTGGCTCAGGCTGCAGACAGTTCCTTCTGGCTGGTGCCTTTGTTTTTCTCTCTTGTCTTTCCTTGTTCCTCGCACACCTTCTGCCTCTACTGACAGTGTTGTGTAGTGATCAGATGTGTCAGTGTTGTGTAGTGATCAGATGTGTCAGTGTTGTGTGGTGATCAGGTATGTCAGTGTTGTGTAGTGATCAGATGTGTCAGTGTTGTGTAGTGATCAGATGTGTCAGTGTTGTGTAGTGATCAGATGTGTCAGTGTTGTGTAGTGATCAGATGTGTCAGTGTTGTGTAGTGATCAGGTATGTCAGTGTTGTGTAGTGATCAGATGTGTCAGTGTTGTATAGTGATCAGATGTGTCAGTGTTGTGTAGTGATCAGATGTGTCAGTGTTGTGTAGTGATCAGATGTGTCAGTGTTGTGTGGTGATCAGATGTGTCAGTGTTGTGTAGTGATCAGATGTGTCAGTGTTGTGTGGTGATCAGGTATGTCAGTGTTGTGTAGTGATCAGATGTGTCAGTGTTGTGTAGTGATCAGATGTGTCAGTGTTGTGTAGTGATCAGATGTGTCAGTGTTGTGTAGTGATCAGATGTGTCAGTGTTGTGTAGTGATCAGATGTGTCAGTGTTGTGTAGTGATCAGATGTGTCAGTGTTGTGTAGTGATCAGATGTGTCAGTGTTGTGTAGTGATCAGATGTGTCAGTGTTGTGTGGTGATCAGGTATGTCAGTGTTGTGTAGTGATCAGATGTGTCAGTGTTGTGTAGTGATCAGATGTGTCAGTGTTGTGTAGTGATCAGGTATGTCAGTGTTGTGTGGTGATCAAGTATGTCAGTGTTGTGTAGTGATCAGATGTGTCAGTGTTGTGTGGTGATCAGATGTGTCAGTGTTGTGTAGTGATCAGATGTGTCAGTGTTGTGTAGTGATCAGATGTGTCAGTGTTGTGTAGTGATCAGATGTGTCAGTGTTGTGTAGTGATCAGGTATGTCAGTGTTGTGTGGTAATCAGGTATGTCAGTGTTGTGTAGTGATCAGGTATGTCAGTGTTGTGTAGTGATCAGATATGTCAGTGTTGTGTAGTGATCAGATATGTCAGTGTTGTGTAGTGATCAGATATGTCAGTGTTGTGTAGTGATCAGATGTGTCAGTGTTGTGTAGTGATCAGGTATGTCAGTGTTGTGTGGTGATCAGGTATGTCAGTGTTGTGTAGTGATCAGGTATGTCAGTGTTGTGTAGTGATCAGATATGTCAGTGTTGTGTAGTGATCAGATATGTCAGTGTTGTGTAGTGATCAGATATGTCAGTGTTGTGTAGTGATCAGATATGTCAGTGTTGTGTGGTGATCAGGTATGTCAGTGTTGTGTGGTGATCAGGTATGTCAGTGTTGTGTAGTGATCAGATATGTCAGTGATGTGTGGTGATCAGGTATGTCAGTGTTGTGTGGTGATCAGGTATGTCAGTGTTGTGTGGTGATCAGGTATGTCAGTGTTTTGAAGTGATCAATCACATGAGTAGAAAAGCAGATAAGAGTTTATTGACTCTGCGATTTACAGGTAAATGTTGGCGAGAGTAATTAATCAAATTATGTATACATATGTAATTTATCATAATGTGAAATTATATATATAATATATAGTCTAATCTGGCTTATCCGGGACATCCAGTTAAGCAGAATTCTTACCGAGGGAAGTCCCAAAATTACCATATTGGCTATTTTTGGTACCACAACATAAGGCACTGCGGGCTCACCATAGCCCGTGTTACTTGAAACTTTTTGTTCCAGGTAGCGAATCTTTAACAACAACAACATACCACAACCACATAATTCGAATTTTCACACACAATATAAATCAAAAATATAATTTAAAACAGAAACTTTCGCTTACCTTGTAGTTCGTCTTCGTGTTTGATACTGTAGATCTTGAAGTTTGTAGTTCTTGTAAATTTGCGTAACCTAATCTCCGGTTATCTGGATTTCTTTCCGGACATGGCGAAGTTTTGCCAGTCCGGCCGCGATTTTGGCCGGCTTCTCTTCCGTACCCGCTTGAATATTGATACATACGTGCACTCACACTGGCTGAGGCTTCAACACACACACACACACACACACACACATCCCCTGTAAAATACTGGAAAGAATAATTAGGCTACGTCTGGTTGCACACCTGGAGAACATTAGGTTTGTGAACAAGCATCAACATGGGTTCTGGACAGGGAAATCGTGCCTAACAAACCTTCTGGAATTCTATGATAAAATAACGAGGATAAGACAGGATAGAGATGGTTGGGCAGACTGCATATTTCTGGACTGCCAAAAAGCCTTTGATACAGTACCGCACATGAGACTGCTATTCAAACTCGAGAGGCAGGCGGGGGTAGGGGGAAAGGTCCTAGCATGGATAAGGAACCACCTAACAGGAAGGAGCCAAAGAGTTACGGTAAGGGGCGAGAAGTCGGACTGGCGAACAGTAACAAGTGGAGTACCACAAGGATCGGTGCTGGGACCAATTCTATTTCTTGTATATGTTAACGACATGTTTACGGGTGTAGAGTCCTACATGTCGATGTTTGCGGATGAGGCAAAGTTGATGAGAAGAGTTGTGACAGACGAGGATTGCAGGATCCTTCAAGAGGACCTGAACAGGTTGCAGAGATGGTCAGAGAAATGGCTACTGGAATTCAACACGAGCAAATGTAAAGTTATGGAAATGGGACTAGGAGATAGGAGACCAAAGGGACAGTACACAATGAAGGGGAACAGCCTACCTGTGACGACGCGCGAAAGAGACCTGGGTGTGGACGTAACACCTAATCTATCTCCTGAGGCACATATAAATAGGATAACGACAGCAGCGTACTCTACACTGGCAAAAGTTAGAACATCATTCAGAAACCTAAGTAAGGAGGCATTTAGGGCTCTTTACACTGCCTACGTGAGGCCAGTCTTAGAGTATGCCGCCTCATCATGGAGTCCCCATCTAAAGAAGCACATAATGAAACTGGAAAAGGTTCAGAGGTTTGCAACGAGGCTCGTCCCAGAGCTACGAGGGATGGGGTATGAGGAGCGCCTGGGGGAACTATGCCTTACGACACTAGAGAGAAGAAGGGAGAGGGGGGACATGATAGGAACGTATAAAATACTCAGAGGGATTGACAGAGTGGACATAGACGAAATGTTCACACGGAATAGTAACAGAACGAGGGGACATGGATGGAAGTTAGAAACTCAGATGAGTCACAGAGATGTTAGGAAGTTTTCTTTTAGCGTGAGAGTAGTGGGAAAATGGAATGCACTTAAGGAACAGGTTGTGGAAGCCAATACTATTCATAATTTTAAAACCAGGTATGATAGGGAAATGAGATAGGAGTCATTGCTGTAAACAACTGATGCTCGAAAGGCGGGATCCAAGAGTCAATGCTCGATCCTGCAGACACATATAGGTGAGTACATATAGGTGAGTACACACACACACACACACACACACACACACACACACACACACACACACACACACACACACACACACACACACACTTCACATGGAGGTGAAGAAATATGGAGAGCGAAACTGTTGGAGGTGGCGACTATAAACTTTTTAAGTCAACATGTCAAGCGTCCCACGAGAATAAGAGGCAACGATGAACCAGCAAGACTCGACCTAGTATTCACTCTGAACGATTCAGACATAAGGGGAATCGGTCTTGAAGCCCCTGTGGGTATGAGTGATCACAGTGTACTGTTGTTTGAGTATCTGGTCGAAGAAAGGGTTAATGTACTCAAAGAAGGGACCAGAAAGCAAGAGGCCGGCATTCCGGAAGGGAAACTATGAGGAGATGAGAAAATTCCTAACTGAAATAGCTTGGGAAATAGAGCTCAGAGAAAAGACGGTTCGAGACATGATGGACTACATCACACAGAAGTGTAAGGAGGCAGCAGACAAGTTCGTCCCAGTCCAAAAGGAGAAAAAGGAAATGCAGATGAGAAACTCGTGGTTTAATCAGAGTTGTAAGCTAGCGAAGCAAATAAGTAAAAGGGCATGGAGAAACTATAGAAACAACAGAACACTAGAGAGCAGAGAAAGATACCAGAGCGCCAGGAATGAATACGTCAGGGTGAGAAGAGAGGTAGAGAGGCAATATAAAAATGACATAGCGAGCAAGACAAATATTCAACCCAAGCTGCTGCATAGCCACATCAGGAGGAAAACAACAGTGAAGGAACAGGTAATGAAACTGAGGATAGCGGCAGAAAGATTCACTCCAAGCTACAAGGAAGTGTGCGAGGAACTCAATAAGAAATTCCCCAATAAGTTATGAGGACAGACTACGTGAACTGCACCTTGCGTCGCTGGAAGACAAAAGATATAGGGAAGACATGATCACCACATACAAAATTCTCAGGGGAATTGACATGGTGGACAAGGATTTATTATTTAACACGGGTGGCACACGCACAAGGGGACACAGGTGGAAGCTGAGTACCCAAATGAGCCACAGAGATATTAGAAAGAACTTCTTCAGTGTCAGAGTAGTTAGTAAATGGAATGCACTAGGAAGTGATATAGAGCTGACTCCATACACAGTTTCACATGTAGATATGACAGAGCCCAGTAGGCTCATGAATCTGTACATCAGTTGATTGACAGTTGAGAGGCGGGACCAAAGAGCCAGAGCTCAACCCCCGCAACCACAACTAGGTGAGTACACACACACACACACACACACACACACACACACACACACACACACATACACACACACACACACACACACACACACACACACACACACCTGTGTGGAGTCTGGCCATGACATGGTGCAGCCATACAGTCGAACCCTCGCTTTATTCACATAGAACCAGCACCACTCCGGTTGATGAAGCGTGCCGGGGCCTCCGGTGTAGAACTGGTAGGCGCCCTGTGGGGGTGTTGTCAAGTTGTCTCTCGGGCAAATGTTGCTCAGTTTAGATATAACCAATATTGTTGTATTTGATGTTATTTCCCTCTGGCCACGCAATAACGGTTGTATCCGTGTCTCTTCCCTGCTCTCTTCTGTTCCTGTCGACGTCTGTCCTTGTCGACGTCTGTTCCTGTCGACGTCTGTTATTGTCGACGTCTGTTCTTGTCGACGTCTGTTCTTGTCGACGTCTGTTCTTGTCGACGTCTGCTCTTGTCGACGTCTGTTCCTGTCGGACGTCTGTTCATTCGGACGTCTGTTCCTGTCGGACGTCTGTTCCTGTCGGACGTCTGTTCCTGTCGGACGTCTGTTCCTGTCGTACGTCTGTTCCTGTCGACGTCTGTTCCTGTCGGACGTCTGTTCCTGTCGGACGTCTGTTCCTGTCGGACGTCTGTTCTTGTCGGACGTCTGTTCCTGTCGACGTCTGTTCCTGTCGGACGTCTGTTCCTGTCGGTCGTCTGTTCATTCAGACGTCTGTTCCTGTCGGACGTCTGTTCCTGTCGGACGTCTGTTCCTGTCGGATGTCTGTTCCTGTCGGATGTCTGTTCCTGTCGGACGTCTGTTCCTGTCGACGTCTGTTCCTGTCAGCCTGTTTACCTTTGTGGGGTGGGTGACGGGTCGTTGCTTACTCCCTCGGGGTCGGCGAAAGAGAGATTTTATATATTAAGTTTGAACAAATGTTTGAAAAACAACTTTATCCTTTTACAACACCGATACTTCACGCCTAATGTACAGTAATGTAACAAGCTATAAGCTACAAACACACACACACATCAACCCCAAACTGTAGACAATTCCCCTCCATATTAACCCCTTAACCACCACCCCCCCCCCCATCCCACCACCTAAAAAGGAGCATCCTTGTTCACCCGAGAGATAGAGAATACCTTAGGAGTTTGAAACAGAATGTGTGGGAAAAAAGAAAGTCTCAAAAGACGTGTACACAAATGAAACTGGGATCACAAGCAGAATAAACGAATACCAGGAACGGACATACTAGGAAGAACAAGATCTAATTGCACTCACAGAAACGAAACTCTTAAAGTAATAACAGATACAGCATTCACACACTGGCGTAGGAAGTAAGGAAAGTACAGGATATTCGGGAAGATAATCAATCCTTCAAATTCTGGCATAACCATGTAATAGACACCATAACAATGGTAGGTCCCAAAATAATTTCAGCAGAGATCTGTTAGTCTCTACACGAGTGTTTTGCAGCTATTATAATTACACAGAAAGTTGCCTCTGTTGCAAGCTGGAATCGAAGTTGAGTCTTAAGTACTCGAGACTTCCACTGTGGCAAGACAGACAGGGAAAACGGAGAACAATACGTGCATGAAAACACACAATATATGAAGAACTAGGTTTATGGAAGCAACAATGAGAACATTTATAACTCAACATATCAATTGACCCACAAGACGGTGGGGGGGGGGGTAATAATGTAGCAGCCAGATGTTTGATGTTCACTATGAATCGGCCATTAGGGAAATAAAACTTCTAAACCACCCTAGGAATGAGCGATTACTATAAGCAGACTTTTGAGTATCTGCTGAAGGTAGGAAAGGCAACTTCAGGGAAGAGATCAGAAGGTTGACGGCTGATATTTCGATGAACAATGATGAGTAAATTAAAAAAAATGTTATCGGAAATACCGCGGGACACAGAACTGGGAAGAAAGACTCCACAACGACTTATGAACGTCGTCACCCAGAAATGCTGGAAAGTAGTGTACAAATGTGCCCACGTCCAGAGAGAGAAAGATTACTATAAAAAGCAAAAAAATTACCCATGGTGTATCTTTGAACATAAGGAAGCAAAGCGCATAAACACAAGAGCATCGAGTAAAGATATTTTCCAAATTTCTGATGGTGATTTCCAGTGAATACAAACAGGTGCCCAGCACAGGGCTTCAGACCCCTCTCTTAATACACACGGTGATATCTTTTCTCGTATCTGGGCTCTAGCAGGTTTCCCCCCGTACCTTGCACAGCTTTAATTAAGAGATGGTTGTATAGACCAATCATAGACCAGACCACACACTAGAAGGTGAAGGGACGACGACGTTTCGGCCCGTCCTGGACCATTCTCAAGTCGATTACCGTCCCTTCACCTTCTAGTGTGTGGTCTGGTCAACATACTTCAGCCACGTTACTGTGACTCATCGTCCGTATACCAATCGTACGTCGAGAGGAATAAAATGCACTAGGAACCCAGTAGCTATCGGGGCCCTTAAAGCTAGATAACGAGCCTGTGGACACGGGTAGGTCAGCACACTCAGCCAGTCTGACACACAGATGATGCCCCCTGAAGTAATCTGCTCCATCAGTCTTGGCTCCAGCCTCCACCAGACTCCCACACCACCAATTCCACTCTCGGTCTCATTTTGTATTCATGTCTCCGCCGATGATGCTCGGCTTTTTTTTTTTACATTTATTGCTGCTGTTAATTTAAGGAAAAAAAATATTCACATTCGTCTATGTTATTTAGTTATAATTGTGTCGGGGGATGCATATATATATCATCTAATCCGACTTTAAACTCACGTTATGAGTTATATTTGAATGCTTCGTCATTCACATTTTACACAGAGATTGTTGCTCAAATGGCGAGCTCTGTGTAGTTCAGTTTGTCTAAAAATAAAAAAAAATTTAACAGCTGTGCACCTGTTTCAGTCCAGCCAGAGTTGTAATTACTTGTATAAACTGTTATGAATAATCTCTGAACTTGCTTCCTACATATATTCTGTTCTCCTGTCAGGCTGGCATCCTACACACACACACACACACACACACACACACTACACACACAACACACACACACACACCACACACACACACAACCACACACACACACACACACACACACACACACACACACAGAGAAAACACAGAGAATGACAAAGAGGTGTGTGAAGAACTCAACAAAAGGTTCCAGGAGGTCTTTACAATAGAACAGGGAGATATCACGGCGCTGGGAGAGGTGGCAGCAAACCAGGTGACCTTGGATAGGTTCGAAATTACAAGAGATGAGGTCAAAAAGCACCTATTGGAGCTGGATGTGAGAAAAGCTGTTGGGCCGGATGGAATCTCGCCATGGGTATTGAAAGAGTGTGCAGGAGCACTTTGCTTACCACTCTCCATAGTGTATAGTAAGTCACTGGAAACGGGGGACCTACCAGAAATATGGAAGACTGCTAATGTAGTACCAATATACAAAAAGGGTGACAGACAAGAGGCACTGAACTACAGGCCAGTGTCCTTAACTTGTATACCATGCAAGGTGATGGAGAAGATTGTGAGAAAAAACCTAGTAACACATCTGGAGAGAAGAGACTTCGTGACAACCCATCAACATGGGTTCAGGGAGGGTAAATCTTGCCTTACAGGATTGATAGAATTCTACGATCAGGTGACAAGAATTAAGCAAGAAAGAGAAGGGTGGGCGGACTGCATTTTTTTGGACTGTCGGAAAGCCTTTGACACAGTACCCCATAAAAGGTTGATGCATAAGCTGGAGAAACAGGCAGGAGTAACAGGTAGGGCGCTCCAGTGGATAAGGGAGTACCTAAGCAATAGGAAACAGAGAGTTACAGTGAGGGGTGAGACCTCAGACTGGCGTGAAGTCACCAGTGGAGTCCCACAGGGCTCTGTACTTGGACCTATCCTGTTTCTGATATACGTAAATGATCTCCCAGAGGGTATAGACTCATTCCTCTCAATGTTTGCTGACGACGCCAAAATTATGAGAAGGATTAAGACAGAGGAGGACAGCTTGAGACTTCAAGAAGACCTGGACAAGCTGCAGGAATGGTCGAACAAATGGCTGTTAGAGTTTAACCCAAGCAAATGTAATGTAATGAAGATAGGGGTAGGAAGCAGGAGACCAGATACAAGGTATCATTTGGGAGATGAAATACTTCAAGAGTCAGAGAGAGAGAAAGACCTGGGGGTTGATATCACGCCAGACCTGTCCCCTGAAGCTCATATCAAGAGGATAACATCAGCAGCATATGCCAGGTTGGCTAACATAAGAACGGCCTTTAGAAACTTGTGTAAGGAATCTTTCAGAACATTATATACCACATATGTCAGACCAATCCTGGAGTATGCGGCTCCAGCATGGAGTCCCTATCTAGTCAAGCATAAGACTAAACTGGAAAAGGTTCAAAGGTTTGCCACCAGACTAGTACCCGAGCTGAGAGGTATGAGCTACGAGGAGCGACTGCAGGAATTAAACCTCACTTCGTTGGAAGACAGAAGAGTTAGGGGGGACATGATCACCACATTCAAGATTCTCAGGGGAATCGACAGGGTTGATAAAGACAGGCTGTTTAACACAAGGGGCACACGCACTAGGGGACACAGGTGGAAGCTGAGTGCCCAAATGAGCCACAGAGATATTAGAAAGAACTTTTTTAGTGTCAGAGTGGTTGACAAATGGAATGCATTAGGAAGCGATGTGGTGGAGGCTGACTCCATACACAGTTTCAAATGTAGATATGATAGAGCCCATTAGGCTCAGGAAACTGTACACCTGTTGATTGACGGTTGAGAGGCGGGACCAAAGAGCCAGAGCTCAACCCCCGCAAGCACAACTAGGTGAGTACAACTAGGTGAGTACACACACACACACACACACACACACACACACACGGGGCCTCGCGGCTGAGTGGACAGCGCTCTGGGGTCATAATCATAAGAGCTCGGGTTCGATCCCCGGTAGAGGCAGAAACATTTGGGCAGAGTTTCTTTCACCTTTGTGGCCTTGTTCACCTAGCAGTAAATAAGTACCTATGAGTTAGACGGCTGCTTCCTGGGGATGTGTGTGTGTGTGTGTGTGTGTGTGTGTGTGTGTGTGTGTGTGTGTGTGTGTGTGTGTGTGTGTGTGTGTGTGTGTGTGTAAGAGAAATATATGAAGTAAACATAATAGAGGGAAAAATAAATTGGTTAGAAAGGCGGAGTCTAAGAGCTAATAGCTCGATTCTGCAGATACAAATAGTGAACACACACACTCGCACACACACCGTCAGGTACACATATACATCACAGTTTGTGGACAGTAGTGTACTGGCCTAGGTGTTTACACTGTACCTGTCATAAAGTACTGTCCACACTCTGTGGACAGTACTTTGACAGGTGAAGTGTCCACTCTTGATACTCCTTTGGCTGGCTTTCTTTTGTCTTGGTAAATGGGGAGACTCTTAGTTTAGTCGCGGTATCTTTGCTACACCCAGCTACTGGAGCATTTGACGAGGTCGTCGTCCGTGCTTGAGATATCCTGGAGGCAGTAGCAGGTGTATTACTATTGCTGCCCTGATCTGTGTGGTTGTTGTTGCCTTGTGGAGTAGTGCTCTGTTCTCTCCAGTTGTTCGAGGTCCTGTTGTTTAGACTAGAAGGAATTGGTGCTCTACACTGTTGGTGACTTTTATTTTCAAAGATTTAGATTTGCTGAGAAGTATCCCATTGGCTTTTAACTGAGGGTCTGATAGACCCTCAGTTAAATGGGTGACAAGAATTCGACTACTCTTGGAATAGTGCAATTATAGTTCCCATTCCAAAACCCTAAGACCCAGTAAATCCAAGACCCATCTCATTAACAAGCTGACTGGTCAAAACTGCTGAAAGAATGACTCTTGATCGATTTGAATGAAAAGTCAAAGCCAATGTGTTTGCTTATAGAAAGGGTGTGGGAGCCACAGAATGCCTTACCTCCCTCCTGGATCAAATCAATGACAAACCAGGAATCCTTATTTTTTCCGGACCTAAAAACAGCCTTCGAGTTAGCCAATGCTCCGGCTACACTGTACTGCCTTGAGGATACAGAAATCAAAGGACACGCTCTTGCCTTGACCAAAGGAAGTCTGCTTAATAACAGGGAAGCTAACGTCAAATTCCAAGGAAAAACATCTTCTCAAAGACGCTGGAAAAATGGAACTCCACAGGGAGGAATTCTAAGCCCCTTCCTCTTCAACTGTCTCATGGAACAATTCATGAAGCTCAACTTACCAAAGTCAAACTACTTGACCATGTAGACGTCTTTGTGGTCATCATCAATGGTAAAGGCGCCAGGTACCACGCACAAAAATGCCTAGACATCATCAGCAGGGAAGCGGAACTCATAGCAGTGAAAATAAACAGCAATAAAACTAAAGCAATGGCTGTTAAAATGAAAACTCAAGACATCAGACTCACAATACAAGGACAAGAAATTGAGTGGGTTACCTCCTTTCAATACTTTGGAGTCATAATAGACAGTCAGTTGAATTTCACTCAAGAAATTGAATATCATCGGCAACGTTGTAAAGCCAGAAACTCAGCTTTGCGTTCCCTGACAAGTCTTAAAGATGGTACATCTCTACCAGTACTCAACATGTACTACGTTCAAGCAGTTAGGTCACTCATCGACTATGCTGCTCCTGCTCTTACATCCCTCAGTGATAACCAATGGGAGAAACTGGAAGTGTCTCAAAATGACGCCCTCAGAACAATGCCGGGAGCACCTATATGGACACGTCGAAAGAATCTAAGAATGGAAACCAACTTACCAGTCTTAGAAAGCTGGATGAAACAAAGAATAGCAAAACTTGTTGGAACCACACCAAACTTTCAATCAAGGATAGCATACACAGATAGCTTCACAGAAACCTTCAATATAGAACAAGTGCATGGACGGATAATCTGGTCAAGATTCTAGGGCAAGTGGACTTGAAACGAAGCATTAAAAACAAAGGAGAAGATAGACCATATCAACACTTTCGGCAGCCTCCTCTATGGGAAGAATAAAGTATAAAGATAATCATTGAAGGATTACCAGTTAAAAAATCAGCATGTTACTCACAGAGGCTCAAAGCAGTCATAGAACAACAAATGGAAACCATCTCAAGTCCTACAATGACTCACATCTTCACAGACGGATCAGTTGATCAAGAAAGAGATTCTGGTGGGGCAGCAGTTTACACTACCAACCATGAAGCTTACTGGAGTATAACTGGTAAAGTAGGACGCTGGATACTCAATTTCCTGTCGAACAGAACACAAAGAGTAACAGTCGATCAAGTAAAATCTAGTCCGAGCGCAGTTAAAATCTCTGTACCTCAAGGTACAGTCCTTGCACCACTGCTGTTCCTTATTCTCATATCAGATATAGACAAAAATACAGGTCACAGCTTCGTGTCATCCTTTGCAGATGATACAAAAATCAGCATGAAAATTACCTCTGCTGAAGACATTGAAAAACTACAAACAGACATTAAAAAAGTTTTCGATTGGGTAACAGAAAATAACATGATGTTTAACGGTGATAAATTCCAGGTACTCAGATACGGCAAAAATGAGGATCTGAAACATAATACAGGGTACAAAACACAATCGAATCTGCCCATAGTATGAAAACAGCATGTCAAGGATTTGGGAATAATGATGTCCGACGACCTAACGTTTAGGGAGCATAACCAAGCAAGTATTGCGTCAGCCAGAAAATTGGTAGGATAGATTACGAGAACCTTCAAGTCCAGAGATCCCATTACAATGGTTGTACTCTTCAAATCACTTGTGTTGTCCCGTCTTGAGTACTGCTCAGTACTCACTTTCCCCTTCAGAGCAGGAGAGATTGCTGAAATAGAGGGAATACAGAGAACATATACGGCACGCATAGACGAGATAAAGCACCTAAATTATTGGGATCGTCTCAAAGCTCTCCAAATGTACTCACTAGAAAGGAGACGAGATACCAAATAATATTCACATGGAAAATACTAGAGGGACAGGTCCCAAATCTGCACAGTAAAATAACAACGTACTGGAGTGAACGATATGGAAGAAAATGCAGAATAGAACCAGTGAAGAGCAGAGATGCCATAGGCACAATCAGAGAACACTGCATAAACATCAGAGGTCCGCGGTTGTTCAACGTCCTACCAGCGAGCATCAGAAATATTGCCGGAACAACCGTGGACATCTTCAAGATAAAACTAGATTGTTTTCTTCAAGGAGTGCCGGACCAAGCGGGCTGTGATGGGTATGTGGGCCTGCGGGCCGCTCCAAGCAACAGTCTGGTGGACCAAACTCTCACAAGTCAAGCCTGGCCTCGGGCCGGGCTTGGAGAGTAGAAGAACTCCCAGAACCCCATCAAGCCGGTATCAAGCTTACTGGAACATGAATAGTGGGTGCTCAACATTGCACACATATGCCCTGATGGAGGCCATAAATTATACAACTGAGAATAATTTACATGATGTCATCATTCATACCGACTCTAAATCTTCCCTCTAGGCATTGTTATCCAGCACCGAGATAATACACAACTCATCACAGAAATCCTACATATAAGAAAAGAAGCACACAATCTTGGGCTGTCAATCACCCTAAATTGTATACCAAATCACATTGGCATAGATGGTAATGAAAAGGCAGACTCACTAGCAAAAACTGCCACTGCTCTACCTGTTGTACAGGTTCAAATACCTCCAAGTTTTTCACAGATTAAGGAGTAAATCAAGAAAATACTCCCAACTATCAAAAGTCGCCACAGAGCCAAAGTGGCGGAAGGAAGATCAACTGCGATATGGTACGAACAAGCCACTGGTTACTACACTTTCAAGCCTGGCAAAAAGATATCCATGGACGTTGTAGTAGCCATACACAGACTCAGACTAGGTTACAAGTGCTGCTGGGAGGTAATAAACCCAAAAGTTAAAGAGTGTCATATCTGTAGAATAGAAGCAGAGGCGCCACTATTGCTTTACTTACTGGAATGTGACGCTACTGAAGCCCTGCGCATCAAACTCAACATTAATCAACACACAGCAGTTGCTTAGATCTAAAATCCACAGCGACTACAATGGTTAGAAAAGGAGTTGAAGAATGGGACACAGTAGTGAACACTGTGCATCTATATCCGCCAACCTGATAATATTATTATAACAAGACTAAAACCAGTGCGCTAAAACAGAAGCGGAAAAGAAACGGGAGAAAAGTTAGGAAACCCCACCTCCATTTAAAACTTTGACCCAATATCACAGTAACAAGGTTATCGCGAATAACCGAACTCGATTACGGGCTCACCATAGCCCGTGCTACATGGACACTTCGTTCTGAGTATAAAGATAATCATTGAAGGATTACCAGTTAAAAATCAGCATGTTACTCGCAGAGGCTCAAAGCAGTAAATTTGAACAAAGCTAAATCTAAAACAACAACATGTCCACTCTGTGGACAGTGTGTAGACCCAATCAAACTCATTCCGTCAACTCGTAACTTTTCCAACCAGAACACCCGAATTGCTACGTAATTTCCAGTTATTATGGTACGCTCTTCACTGCCAAGATGCCTAATCACCAATCCCCATCTTCAGTAGGTTCTCTGCTCGACTATTAATCAACAAATATTTCATTCCCCAACACGCGCATCTCCGTTTTCATGTCATGCAATATCACAGTCATCAACTCGTCAATCGTGACAATATAGTTTATGTGCTCAAAGGGAAGCTCTCTCAAGCCTTGCCCAACCACTTCGGCTGGAGCGACGGTCTCGCTTCATGCAGGTCAGCGTTCAATCCCCGACTGTCCAAGTGGTTGGGCACCATTCCGTCCACCCATTCCATCCCAAATCCTTATCCTGACCCCATCCAAGTGCTGTATAATAGCTTGGTGCTTTCTCCTGCTAATTCCTTTCTCCTCTCTCTCTCTCTCTCTCTCTCTCTCTCTCTCTCTCTCTCTCTCTCTCTCTCTCTCTCTCTCTCTCTCTCTCTCTCTCTCTCTCTCCAAGCTGTTAGTATCCTGCTCTCGCATGATGCGTCTTGCAACAGGATCTCATTAACCTGTTAATGTTATTGATCGAAGATGCTGTTAATTAAAAATCCAAACGTTAATAACAAGGGTAAAATGAGTGCATTTGGTTTAGGAACATTGTTAAAATAAGGAAACTTAAATGCAAGACAAATTTTAAGAAAAGATGTATGTTGTGTGGAAGGTAAAAGATTTTCGATTTACGTGAAAAATAACTGAGGGGGTTTCACCAACCACAAAAAAATTGTTTTGTAGTAATTTTATTTTTTTTTGGGGGGGGGAAGTGGCACTCGCGCCCACACTCACACCCATTCCACACATCTGGCCCACACCTGCACCTTCATCCACACCTGCCCCATACTCTCACCACACCTACACCCGCCCCATAACACCCACATCCTTCACAGTACACAGAGCTAGATAAGTACATTTTGCTCAGTAATAAGGAATTTGAACAATAGCCAGTGACTTGCGAATACAGCTTAGCTCAGAGATCTGACTGACCGCAGGAGACCCGCAGTAGACACTGAACAAGAGTGGTGGGGAGGTTTGTGTTTGGAAGACTGGTGGAACGGGAGGAAGAGGGAAGGAAGGGAGGCCACGCGGAGATATATGTGTGATGGGAAGGAAATTTAGATAACTTAGAAATTGGTAATGGAAGGGAACTATCAATAGAAATCGCCAAGCCATTACGACTATGTAGCAAATTGGTAATGGAGAAATAGTAAAATTTGTGTAATGTACGCTTATGCACATTGATGTACACCACGCCATTCTCATTCACTTTGAGTCTATCGCATTCATACCTGTGTGAACCTGATTGATAAACACTGACCTAACTAATTCCATTCATTTAAATCTTTTGCTTTGAAGAACAACTTTCTCAGTCTCACCCTATGTTTCCTCCCTGTGAGGTACTCCTTCGCCACCCCCCCCCCCCCTCCCTCAACCTGATACACGAGCCAGCGTCTCTAGCAACAGTAGGAGTCTCTTATGTGTTGCACAATGTTGAATAATCATCTGTCACTTAATAGATGCATTCTGTCCATGTCTTTTCCCTTTGATATTCTGTCGACTTGTGAATCTCTGAGAGGTTTGTCAACACGATCTCTCCCTCTCACTGAGTCCGCGTTAGTGTTTGAAAACAAGATACGGTTGTTTTAAGTGTTCTGAGAGCTTCCTTTGGACCAGTCACTCTAGTAATTTGAACGCGATGCTTGTGCAGGCCTTTTCTGTTACCAACTTTGTATAGTGTGTGAGTGTGATGACGGAACCCCACATCAGAGGCTGGAGGAACAACGACATGTCGGTCCGTCCTGGACTCTTCTCACGTCGTGAGGTGTGTGTGTCCAGTCCACACACCTCTACTGAGGTGTGTGGACTGAGGTGTGGCAGCAGCAGCAGCAAGAGCTGCTGCTGCTCCTCCAATCGTTCCCTTGCTGCTGCCTCCACCAATCGTACCCTTGCTGCGGCCTCCACCAATCGTACCCTTGCTGCGGCCTCCACCAATCACCTTCCACACCTTACAAACAGAAACCCTTCCTAACATTGCTCGCCCCACAAGATGTGCTGGAAGTAATGTTAACAGGTCATGAAGCCCTCCGCCGGCTCTCTGGAGCAGCTGTTCCCCTTCCCTTACTCATACGTGGAGGGCGACGTGACTATACAAGGTGGAGGGCGAGGTGACTATACAAGGTGGAGGGTGAGGTGACTATACAAGGTGGAGGGTGAGGTGACTATACAAGGTGGAGGGTGAGGTGACTATACAAGGTGGAGGGTGAGGTGACTATACAAGGTGGAGGGCGAGGTGACTATATTAAGACATCCAGTAGAGTCTGTAAATTGATGATGGTTATATCTGGTATTCTGACATACTCATCAGGTGGAGGTAAATTATATATACACACACACTCCAGATGGGATACCGGCGATGCCCGGGGCGACTCTTTCTCTCTGGGTATATGTCTTTGTGTATATGAATGACTGCCTCTCTCTCTCGATAGGTATATATAATAATAATAACTATGTCTGTCGTTGTCTGTGACTTTGTCTCTTTATCTGTTTCTGTATGTGTTTGTCTTTTTGCATCAGTCTGTAAACAGTCATATGTAACATATGTAAAAAGACTAAATATAACATGAATATATAGCCATTTCCATATATATATATATATATATATATATATATATATATATATATATATATATATATATATATATATATATATATATGTATGTATATATATATATATATATATATATATATATATATATATATATATATATATATATATTATTGGTAGCAGTCTTTCTTGTAAACATATGTTGTTGAATATGACGGAAAAGGTAAGATTAATAATTCTAACACGAATCTTCTCAATATTTCTTATGTTTTTCTTCACTGTCGGTGGTAATAAAGTAACAATTCTCCGAATTCATTTTTTAATTGTCTGACGCCTGAACGCGTAATTCGTCTTACATTTTCAGAGACAAAGACAGTCTATATATATATATATATATATATATATATATATATNTATATATAAATATAAATATATATATAATATAATATAAATATATATATTATAATATATATATATATAAATAAAATATTATATATATATATATAATATATATATATAATATAAATATAATATATATATATATAATATAAATATAAATATATATATATATATATCATATATATTATATACTCATATATATATAAATATATATATATATATATATATATATATATATATATATATATATATATTAGCCTACGCTTGAAACAATCAAGGGGCTCTCACTTCTATTTTGTTACGCAGTAATTGGTTCCACAAATCAACAACCCTGTTACCGTGTTAGACAGTAGGAGTCCAAGAAAATGCTCCCGTCTGCACAGAAAAATAGACATCATTGCACTCACAGAAACACTGACAAATAAAGTTCTCCGTTTGTGTCCAATTCAGGTCAGGGACTAACAACGCAGTTTAAAGTTGCAGTCTTGAAATTCTAATGAAATATTAAATTTACACTCGCTTACTCATACACACACACACACACATACACATACACATACACACATACACATACACACATACACATACACACATACACATACACATACACACATACACATACACACATACACATACACACAATACAAAAAAAATTCAGTGTCAGAGTAGTTAACAGATGGAATGCAGTGATGTGGTGGAGGCTGACTCCATACACAGTTTCAAGTGTAGATATGATGGAGCCCAATAGGCACAAGAAGCTGAACACCAGTTGATTGACAGTTGAGAGGCGGGACCCAAGAGCCGAAGCTCAATCTTCCCTCCCCCCCTCCCCCCCCCTTCACCCTCAATCCCGCAAGAAGGTGTACATCGCTCAATAGTCCCACACCTTCCACCCAGTGGGCACAAAGTACACAAAAATTTATTCATTCTTTTTTTTTGTTCAGCATGATTGTTGAAAATGTTGACCACTCCGCCATTCTGCCCAAAGTTGTTCAGATTAGACCCATTCTCTCACTCTCCCGTCCACAGCTACTGTGCCAAAGAGACAGCCCAGTAGCCACTGTGCACGACACAGTCATTACACAACTCTTAATTCCTCCCAATTTTCTGTATCGGACAAATCCCCCTCCGTCATTGCCCGAGTCTCCTGTCCATCACTAGCTGGTGAGGCTTCCAGCACGGTAGTGACTCTAAAATTTCCCCTGATGACACCTCTGGAGAGCCCTGAAGGGTGAGCTTCAGGGCCTTAAGGGCTTCCATCCTAGGAGGCTGAAACGTTCCGTGTCCCCCCGTGTTCCATGCCAACCGATTGCTCTCGTTCCGTGTTCCCGGTGTTCGGTACCTGAATTTTCAGAACTTGCGGAACTGCTCGCTTTCAGAAATTGATGGAAATACATTTTTCAAGTTCTTAAAAGTTATTTTTGACATACAGTTTTGACGGGCGATTACACGGATGTACGTTCACGGACACATAAGCAGCTGTTCATCCACGGACATGAACGAACTTTCACAGCGTCTTGGTACACCCGGTGTACAAAATGCCTAAATTGCTGAAACTAACATTGACTTGATGATTCCATTGTCTACACGTCATGGCGCTCGTGTGTCATCCTAGAGGGGGGTCAAGGACGCCCTTCAAGGTTGACCTGTTATGTAGCCCTTGATACTGGAGGTCTTCCTTGACATTGTGCTATAATATGCCCTTGGTTAGTGGGGTGTGATACCTTGCAATAACACTGATTGCTTTTTCCTTGCGTTGCATTGTGACGATTGTGGCTTTATTACACTCAATTGCAATGTAAATAATGTGTAATTATTTTGTATATGTGTGCCGCCATCAGCCTCACCCCCTCCTCAGACCTTGTCATGCGAGGCATGGAGGGAGGTATTGTATTTGTCATGCGAGGTACTGTATTTGTCATGCAAGGCATGGAGGGAGGTACTGTAGTTGTCATGCGAGGCATGGAGGGAGGTACTGTACTTGTCATGCGAGGTATGGAGCGAGGTACTGTAGTTGTCATGCGTGGCATGGGCCGTGGTACTGTACTTGTCATGCGAGGCATGGGCTGTGGTACTGTACTTGTCATGCGAGGTATGGAGCGAGGTACTGTAGTTGTCATGCGTGGCATGGGCCGTGGTACTGTACTTGTCATGCGAGGCATGGGCTGTGGTACTGTACTTGTCATGCGAGGTATGGAGCGAGGTACTGTAGTTGTCATGCGTGGCATGGACCGTGGTACTATCCTTGTCATGCGTGGCGAGGAACGAGGTACTGTCCTAGTGTCAGTTATGTTACGAACATGTTCGCGATATTAATCTGAACGCATCACTGGGTCAGCTGTTCGAAACGTTGACTTTAATATCATAACAAAAAAATCAATACTGAAGGATATGAACGATTTTATCTGAATATTTTCTTGGTAATCTTTAGCTGGAGACAAACAAGTATTTAGCCTTTTTTTTCTTTTAAGTTTATCATGTACTAAACTCCAGCCGATTGGTTTATAGTTGCAAGGAAAAGTTTTATTTATTATTAATGTCTTGGCGTGACAAATGCGAGTTCCCAAACTTTTCAACTGATGGCGTTTATAGAGAAATATTTAAAATGATATTTGAGGTCACTTTACCTCAATGTACTGAGAGGAAAACACTTCATTTAAAGTCGCTGCCACCTGGGCTTCATCGTTCACTAAATCGCTTTCTTTGGCTTCATCGTTCACTAAATCGCTGCCACCTGGGCTTCATCGTTTACCAAACAGCCAATTTCCTAAATATACATAATATCTTGATAATAAGTATTATTGTTTTATAAGCTATAGGCTTTCGTCAATGTACTTCATTGCATTTAGGCTTCATGTAACGTAATTCACTGGATAATCAAATTATTTAGTTTACGCTGAAAACAACTGTGCATGTTGTAGACACCGTGTATCTAATCTACTCAATAACGTAACATCAGCGTACGTTACAGTAATCACTGTATCATATATATAATCAGCGTACGAAATCACGCTATTGTGATTTCTGTGAACCTGTCTGTATACGGGTATGATATAGATATATGAACATGAAGGAATGTGTAAGACTTCAAATGAGCTGATGTAAGACAACTGCGTAAGTACGCCGTAAGTAAGTACGCCAGATTTAAGTACTCATGAAATCTAAAGCAAATGGAAAGCGATTTAAGTATTGGAAAACTAAAATCACCTGGAAAACCAACTACCATTAGCTGGAATGCTAACAACAAATATACTGGCGACTGGAAAGCTAGTTACAGTGAAATTACTGGCTGGAAAATTAATAACTACAAAAACTTGCGGTATGATAGCCAATGATTGGAAGAGTGACGGTCTAGAAAATTAAGGCTTGAGAAGCTAATTGGTGGAAAACTGGTGGTTTGAAAATTTGGAACTGGAAAACTGTAAACTTGAACGCCAGAGACATGAAGGCCATACACTGGAAGGCCGGTTTGAAAATATGAATACTGGAAAGCTGGAGGTTGGATGCCTGGGACCTGGAAAATTGCAACTGGATGACTGGGTCCTGGGAGACTTGAAGCTGGGTGCTGGAGGGCTGGGTACTGGAGGGCCGGTGATAAAACTCAAGGGAAGCTGACAGTTACTGGGAGATCCTTCCTCGTCGTACAATGTTGTAGCAAGACTGTTTCTGTCCCTGGAGCCTCGACGAATCGACGCTGCAACCAGGGAGCCCCCTGGAGGTGGAAGGAACACCCCTCACCCTTCCCTCTCGACACCAGGGAGCGCCTGGAGGTGAGAGGGACACCCTCACCCATCCTTCTCGACACCAGGGAGCCCCTGAAGGTGAGAGGGACACCCTCACCCTTCCTTCTCGACACCAGGGAACGCATGGAGGTGAGAGGGACACCCTCACCCTTCCTTCTCGACACCAGGGAGCCCCTGAAGGTGAAAGGGACAACCTCGCCCTTCCCTCTCCCTGTCACAACCAGCAATGTGTCGAGAGAAGCAGCCTCGTCTGCTTGACAGGTCTACGCCGCCCTTGGGGGCGTCTAGTTGCATCCGTTCTTTCACAATTTAGTGTGACAGCAATAAGACATAAATCTAAGAGTTTGAGAGAGAAGCAAGAGTATTGAATTATGGCGAGAGTGGATGGTGCTTGAAGACATTAATGAAGCATAAGAAGATGTTAATGAACAGTTGGGAAAGAAACTGTTTATATTTTTGTCTTCACAAACCCAAAAGCTTCTCTTTTTTTCTGAAAGTTGTGACAGACGACGTGTTTGAGAACCAATGGAATCTTTAGAAATAAAACGAGAATATTAACTGCGATGAAGAAATTAGGGGCAAGAGATGTGTTCTCGCACATCTCTTGCGAGAACACAGGAGACTCGCGGTTCTAACGGAGAACCGCGAGTCACTAACAGAGAACCCTCGAGCCCCTTAGAACCGGAAACCATTAACATCAGGAACCACATTCAGCTAACAAAGTTATTATGCCGTTATTAGCGGACTACATCGAATTTTATATCTCGTAAACGTCAAAGAACACTTGGGGATATTCACTGAAAATTTTGCTTATGTTATTGATTGATTTGTTCCCCATAATTAATTGTAATTTATTTACATATAACAATTGATCATTTAAATATTATTTAATGGTAACTATGATCTCTCGTTCGCATAAAAATGTTAAACTTTCATGTTGACCAGAATATTGGTGCTGTAAATGGTCATGGCACCAGGAAATGTTGTCAAGGCTGGCTACGTTGTTAATGGGAGGCCGGGGGTGAGGGTGGGGGTGGGTGTTGGGGGGTTGGACCACCGACGTTTCGGTCCGTCATGGACCATTATCACAGTCGACTTGATAATGGTCCATGGACGGACCGAAACGTCGTCGTTCTTCACTTGCTAGTGTGTGG
>WNGS01167840.1:7995752-8003576 GCA_020271785.1 Procambarus virginalis | reverse complement strand
GTCTTCCAATCTTCTTGCACCAGTAAACTGCCACTTGATAGTTACAGGATTAAGTAGACCAAGTGGGGCCCAGATACTTTGCTAATCTTGTGACAGCAAATCCCTTTTTGAGCAATGTAATAATTTACTGGCACGGATTTGATGAGATCAAGTCTAAGATTAAATCCCACTCCATAACTAACACATTTGTGATTCGGTACGTGATATTCAGGGTAATCTCTTGCGATTTTGATTTTCAATGTTGATTATTAGAGTCCCAAATTGTGAGTGGCATGTTAGGCACAGCTCTTGTTGGCCCTCTTGATATAATTGTAACAGCTCAGTAGTACTGTTAACTTCCCTTGTAAATTATCTACATATAGATTCCCCCTGGACTATGTAGTTTCAAGCATTATAGGGACTTGATTGAATTTCTTCAGACTATGAGTATCTAGAGTATGCTTGCAACATGAAATGGACTTTAGACGTCGCGCCCCAAAAGTCACTGATGAAATCCTGAAAGGTCACCTATAGGACTAGTGATATCTACTGGGTCTCTCACCCATAGAACTTAGTGAAGTCCCTGCTATCTTCATTCCTGTCAAGACCGACTCATTAGAACGGCCTTCTTATCAGCTGTGACAGTATAGCAAGGTATATAGTATAAGTCTAAACTTCAAACAGTATGTGCATACATTACTTGAAGTTAGACTTGGACCTGATTTAGCAAACAATCATTATAGACAATATGGTGTACTTTGGGGTCCAGGATTTAGAGCTACAGTTAAAAACTATCCGCAAAGGAGTTGTTTATTTATTCTCTCATTACAGCCATGCCTGTGGTAAAAATAGGGCCATGTTTGCTTATATGTCGTGTTTCACCGACATTCAGATAAATTTTATATCAGTAATTGTTGAGCATATAGTCTCCATGATCGCGCGTGTATAAATGCCTAGGGCCTTATTTCTGTAGCCTAGCTAATTGAGATTTTAATTGACTATAAGCCATGTGATAATGGGTAGGTAAGGTTTTATGGTTGTATTTCCATGGTAGCTCTACCCAGTACTGTCCATCATGCTACTGGTTACAGGATTTGAAGATACCGTGATATGTATGCACAGACATCATCAGGGATCTTGGTTTGATCGGAATTATTCCGTATAGCATCAAGGTTCCTACAATTGATGTACAGATTTCAATCCATCATCAATCATGTGGGGGATTTTAAGGGGTGAGTGTTCTTTGCCTAGTCAGGCCATGATTACAGTTTCTGTATTATGTGATTTTTCAGGAGTTGAAGGTTCAAGATCGAGTATAGGTCCTGTCCAGCATCACTGTACCTCCTAGCTGATTTGAGTATTTTCATACCCATGACATTTCTTTTGACAGAATGAATTGATGATAATAGTCAGCTCCAATCAGTGTAATCCAAAGAAAGCATATCATCCTATAATCAAAATCGAGCCGAGGGATCTGCTACATTGGGATTCCCTTTTCATTTTCGGATTTTAAATAGTGTGCTGACAGACCAGTCACTTCCATTTCGGTAGGAATTTTATCAACTAAGCTATGGCGTCGACTGTCCTTTGGATATTATACCCAGGCAGTGACTATAGTGAGAGTTAGCTATACTACCGGAAAGGTTCTACTCCCTGAATTGGTAAAAAACCTTGATATGGATGTAGATAATTGATTTGTAGATTTAATTTGTAAATCTTCTGCCATCTTTGTACTGATGAAGGTTTTCTGTGAACCCTGATCAAATAAGCCTCTAGTTTGAATACAAAGTCCTTCATACACTATGTCTACAGCTCGTGGCAGTAGGCTATCATATGGCAGATTTTTGAACAAGTTCTGTATCTGATGGCATTGACATTACTCATTACTGTACAGGAATTGTACGTCTGTCTTGTGGTATCATCCTTTGGCTTTGTCTGAGATGAAAGATTGAGATATTGGAAGCAAAGTGATCTGGATTGATGAGTTTTGATATCACCACAGAGTGCTGTGGTGATACAACTTTTATTACAATATTTGGCAGTTCTGCAATTGAGAGTTACACTCACTGGTATCGTGCTTCCGTAGACAACGGATCCACCTGTTCAGAGATTTCAGTCTATCCATGCATTCGATTTGATCGTACTGGCACGGCCTTCAATAAACTGTTTGCATTGATAAATGCTATGTGCTTCTTGGCAGAATAAGCATCTTGGGGCACTTGCATGCTCCTGTTTGTTCTTATCTGTCTTGGGAGCTCGATTTCCTACCGTTCTGTTAACTGGGGAGGATATAGCATAAGAGCCAAAATTACTCTTTTTCCAATTTGCAGGAAAGGAGTTTTGTTGCCTTGATTTTGGGACTGCCAGTTCTGGCCATTTTGGATTGTTGTCCGTGGATTCACCTTTTGGGATTTTTTCTGTGAGATCTAAGGTTTCCTCGGCTTCGTAATCTTTGTACGTAAGCTCGAAGTCCATCAAAGATTTGGCATTGTGACGATACAAGATGCTTGTTACAAGTATGTAACGTTTGTAGGTAAGTAATTACATACAAGTAGGTTGTATACAAGCATGTAACACTTGAACTCCTCCAGGGATTTCCTTAAAGGATGAATTGCATCTGTAATAATGTGTATCTACGTTATTCAAGATGTGATGAAGCATTTTTTTCTTTTTTCTTTCTTGGTTTGCCCTTTTCTATTAAGTACGTCTCTTTGAGACGCTTGATTGCCTACAGATTTTCTGAGGCTGCTTTCACTCCAGTGAAAGTATGACATTAGATGATCAAGACTATATTCTTGGATTAATATAGTTATCTTAGATGGATGATAATATATGTATTGACATTGTCAATGGCTGATAGCCTTTCAGATTGTAGATTAGTGTATGAGGGCGCTGTTTAGCCATTGAGATTGTGGATTAGTGATGAAGGGCGGTTTAGCTATTGCAGATTGTGATGTGAGATTCAGATTGGTTCTTATCCCCAATGGTAGACTATTGTATGTCCAAGATGTGATGATGACATTGTGCTATCACGGGACTGGATTTAATTCGGTCTGTAGGCTTGTATGATTTCATAGTGATTTCTTATGGCACATTTGTGTCCTTTTCTTTTTCTTGGTGGAATACTGTTTAGTCATTTTGACCATTTTTCCGAGTTTAGGAGTTTCCGAGATATTTTCTGTTTTCTGATAAATATGTATGATGTTAATATATTTTGATAAATTAGCTTTCCTGTCTATTTAGGTGATTCGAAAGATCGTCCTTCCATTTCCTCCCTGGAATCTGGTGTTTAAAAAGCGGGGCAGGTGTTCAATTATCCAAAGTACTGTGATAATTTGAATTGTGACCCGAATGCACCAAATTGGTAAATCCTGTACAGTATTTTTTAAAAAAGTAGTAATATGTCACTTTTTTTGCAAAATCATTACAAGATCTTTTACCCTAACAGTTGCTTGATACAAAAATACAGTAGATGCCTACTGGTTGTTACCCTGTAATAGGGTTTGTCATACCCGTTGAATTATGGGATAATTTGTAATGAAATGCTCTAACAGGCATATTAAACTCTTTTTTAAAGATAATTATGTAATGAGCAGCACTGGAAAATCAGTTGATTAGAGATCATGCTAGATACTACACTTAAATATGTATGTAAATGTGTTAAAGTTGGTTGGGATGATCCACTACCACTCCAGTTACAAAAAGCTTGGATGGAAATGGCTCAAGAACAAACTTTAGTCGACAAGATAATCTTTCCGAGACACATAGTCGAGGAAAATGATGAAGTAACACTACATGTATTCGCAGACTCGTCAGCCAAAGCTTTTGGAGCTTGTGCTTACTTAGTGACTTCTAATCAATCATATCTTATCACCTCTAAGGCCAGAGTCGCTCCATTAAAAAAGAGGACTTTGCCTCAGATGGAACTAACAGCACTGCTAACAGCCACACGCTTAGCTGTGCATATCAAACAAGTCTTGTCTACCATGAACATCAAAGATGTCATTATATGGTCTGACAATGAAGCTGTTTTACAATGGGTACGAAACGACAACTGTCCGACTCCCTATGTAAAAAATCGCGTCTCGGAAATTAAAGAAATTTCCGCAGGCTTTCAATTGTTGCATGTACCAACAAAAGATAATCCAGCTGATCTCTTATCAAGAGGTATGACGTTTAAACAATTTGCAAAGGCAGATATTTGGTTTTATGGGCCTAGATGGTTAGTGAATGGCAGTTGGCCTGAACAAAAGCCGCACGTCATCACGACACAAACCATAACTACCACCAGGCAGCAAGCTCAAATATCAGTCTTGGATTGTACTCGTTACTCCTCGCTCATCAAATTAATCAATGTAACACAGAACGTGTTTCAATATCTCAGGAAAAAAGGTATAAAATACACTTTTCCTGATGCACTTATCTATTGGGTAAGACAAGCCCAGAGAGAAACTTATGGTAAGAACTATGAAAATCTTCCGCATAAGTTAAAACACAATCTCGGTCTGTGGATAGACCAAGAAAATCACAACATTCTGCGTTGTGGAGGGAGACTTAAACACGCAGATGTTAATCTAGATACCGTGCATCCATGGCTTTTACCAAAAAATCATTGGATCACCAGGTTGATTGTGTTACATACACATCAACAAATCATCAAACATGGAGGAGTGTTAGACACACTCACACAAATCAGACAACAGTACTGGATTCCTCAGGGAAGACAGTCAGTCAAATCAATCTTGAAAAATTGCATGATATGCCGAAGGTACGATGCAAAAACTTGCTCTTATCCAGGGCCACCACCTCTACCAAAGAACGTGTGGTCCATCTACATCCTTTCGAAACGACCGGAGTAGATTATACAGGAGCAATATATCTAACAGGGACTCCAGATAAGCAACCTATCAAGGCATACATCTGTCTGTTCACCTGTGCTACCACCAGGGCAGTACATTTAGAGGTAACACCCGATATGACTGCTCAATCATTTATTCAAGCTTTCCGCAGATTCGCAGCACGCCGATCATGCCCCAAGCTGATGATTTCAGACAACGGAGCAAACTTGGTAGCTGGAGAAGCATGTCTACGGGAAATCTGTTCCCATCCTGCAGTTACTTCCACACTGGAACAGCGTCATTGCAGATGGAAATTTATCCCTCCGAGAGCCCCATGGCACGGAGGATTTTATGAACGGTTAATAGGAACTGTCAAAAGATCCTTGAGAAAATCTCTACACCGTCAGAAAATCAATCTTCAAGAACTCCAGACAGTAATCACGGAAATAGAATCAAGGGTGAATAACCGGCCGTTGACTTACTTGTCTGATGATCCTACTCAACATGAGCCATTAAGTCCTGCACACCTAATGTATGGAAGACTTCTGACTCCAGTACCATCTCTAGTGGATGATGAGATCAGAGATCCCTCATATGTGAGTCAGAGCGAGTTGGTTCAGGGGTATAAGCATCTGTCCAGCATAATCCAAAAATGGAATGATGTTTGGACAAAAGAATATCTTACATCTCTACGAGAACATCACTATGGGGCCAATGTCCCACATAATATATCTAATCTCCAACCTGGCGATATTGTCTTGGTAGACAGTGATGGCCCTAGGGCTGACTGGCCATTAGGTAAAGTTGTCTCAGTCCATCCAGATAGCCAGGGGATTTTGAGAATAGTCAAGATCCTGTCTAAAGGAACAACTTCCCTGAAGACATTGGACAAACTCATCCACATGGAATCAGTGAGCCAGCTGCAGTTAGATCCTGAGAGACCTCAAGACATTCTAACTACACATGACCCACAGACTCCTAACAGGCACAATCGTCCACAACGGACAGCCGCACAAAAGTGCAAGCAAAATTTGCACTTGTATTATCAATCCGATGGAGAGTAAATAAATACATATGGTTACTACTGTCCTTAGTATAGGACTCTGTGCCAGTTCTCTCCCTCTGGAAGATGTGGGAAATTTTTACCCACCATATCTAATAATCATCTAAGAAATGTATTATTTCTATATCATATCAATATCATATCAAATCATATCTATATCATATCTATATCAAATCTATATCATATCAGAATCATATCAGAATCACAATAGATTCACAATATAGCTTGATCCTAGACAATGCCGCTATGATCACGTACGCCATAGGGCCCTATAGATGCCTACGTGACTTAGTGCATGATCTCTCAAGGATCCAGAAGCTTCTAGAAGGATTCGTTAATTAAAAATTTATTGGAACACTGACGTAGTATCCGGTAGAGATAAAATCGAATCCTTATTAAGAGTCAGTGGTATTATCAAGTACTACTTATAATCTTTAAATCCTATATCATATTTTATTATAATCACATCTTATCTCAATCATAAGTCTAGACTGTAAAAATAATCAATCAATATTCATTCAAAGCTACCCCTTTCAAGGGGGATGGGGGGGGGGCATCTCGGGAGAGAAGCGCCCACCACAGCCCGCGGGCAGAACGCGTATGTTTACACAACTGTGAACAGTGACGGTCCCTTAGCGAACATTTTTGGCTGAGGACACCTTATCTAATATCATTATCACCAGTGAACACTCTCTAGAACTGGGGGAGTACCTGGACAATATATCAACAAGGAAAATCCTAGAACATTTATGTAAAATAAGAGTGAAGTGGAGCATTTAGTGACGCGGTCTCCACCTTCATCCCTAATCTCATCCCTAATCTTCATTGTTCTTCTGCAACGCAGTTAATATCCGTAGCAACGCTACTAGTACATCATACAGCAACGCTGTTTTATAAAATATCGTGCCTAAACTCGCCAAGAGAGTTCTTCAGTCTGGCACACTTGTCAGACAGGCACCCGACTGGCAGCTAAGTTATTGAATGTTATTTTGGTATATGATTGGCCAATTAATGCTTGTGACATTAATATTCTATAAATCTGTCTTTCGGTAAAAAGGCGAGGCAACGCCTCATATTTCTGTGAGTTTATTATTAATATTGTGGTACAGCAAATCTTATCCAAGCTCTGAACCTCATGAGTGTCCAGTGTCAGAAAAGATTGTACAATAAGTAAACAAATACTCATGAGTGTCCAGAGTGTAGGAAGAGATTCAACAAGCTGACTGTATTTAATCATATACATTGATCATATACATTGCATATACTTGAATATATAAATTAAGTTAACAATTGCTTGCTTAGTTATTTTTTAAGTAATCATATAAGTTCATTTAATTGAATATAATTTTAGTACTCAGTAACAGTACTTAGACCATATTTAGGTCATTTATCATACTTTACAATTTACAATTTAAAGTGTTGTATTGTTTAAAGTATAAGTGTATTGGCTGTTAATTGCTAAGGTGCTAGGCTAGACTGTGTATGTTTAAATCTCTGATTTAAACAGAGCCAGTGTTCAGTTATATAACTGAATTTATAAAATCTTATCCTTGTATAAAATACAAGCTGATGTGAGATACCTGTTGGCAGGTGGACGTGGAACTGCAATCAACCTATCAACTAATTCACTAACCCCACCTGCCCCTTACAGCCCATTATCTGTCATTAGGAAAATAGGAGCTAGGATTTATGACCCTAGCTAGAGATTTTAGTTGAATTAATTTGCATACAGTAATTTTTTAATTTAGTTCAGTACAAGTCTCTGGTAGTCTCCTCTTATATCAATCACAGCAGGTTTTTCCCACAAATCTGTTGAACACCAGCTTTCACTAGTAAGCACGCAGGTACGCGCGCACACACACACACACACACACACACACACGTGACAATATACTCTATAAAAGAAAACATTTATACAAGAAAAGGCCACACACGTTCTTCATC
>WNGS01167840.1:7978252-7990752 GCA_020271785.1 Procambarus virginalis | reverse complement strand
AATATTGACTATACGAATTTGCGAGGACGGGTTGCAACATCATGAACCAATAAACAATTACGCCTGTTAGCAACATATCATAATATCTGATTTATTTCAATTCAGTATTACTGAATATACATTTTTAACACTCTAATTATCTCTGGCAACAGAACGCGCGATAGCAATTATTTTCGTGACCGATATCTTGTCAATATTCATGGAGAAAGTCGTTTACATCGTCGTCATTGTTATATGATATGGGGGTTATTGCCAACGATATTTGGTAATGGTTTTTGTAGTGGGCAATCTTCACCCACACTGGCCGCAGTGCAGGAATACTGTGCAACATGACCCATCTACATACTGCAACAGGGTACATAGCGCATAGACATCAACCCCACACTCGTGTATCATGCTAGTATACTCATCCTGTGACGTGAGGAACTTAAGCTAAAGCAGGAGAGCGATAAACGGTTACAGTACAAAGTTAAACAAAGTTACAGTACAAAGTTAAACAAAGTTACAGTACCAGTTAAACACTAGGAACTATTCACCTGATGTATTGTAATACATCTATGCACCTATTGTAATACATTTATTGGGAGTGAGAGTGCCGCCACTCTCGGAGGCACCACGGGGCTATGGCGAGCCGTAACACTGTGGCCACCACCTGTTGTTGTTGTTTCAGATTTAGCTACTCAGAACGAAGTGTCCATGTAGCACGGGCTATGGCGAGCCCGTAACACTATGGCCACCACTTGCAAATGTGACTTAATATAGAGAGCTGTGACGGCCACGTCTCCTTGCCGTCAGGACCAGACCTGGACGGACTCAGGTAATTAGTTTATCTTTGTCAAGACTCGCGGCCTCGGTGAAAAGTTTTCACTTCTTTTTCCCCAGTGAAAGTTAATTAATTTCACGCTGATGAGGAGAGAGAGAGCGAAGAAACGCTTTCTTTCTTACAGCGGAGGAATTTACGGAGTTATATATTATAATTGGTCCCCCCGGTCGGCCGAGCGGACAGCACGCAGGACTTGTGATCTTGTGGTCCTGGGTTCGATCCCGGGCGCCGGAGAGAAACAATGGACAGAGTTTCTTACACCCTATGCCCCTGTTACCTAGTAGTAAAATAGGTACCTGGGTGTTAGTCAGCTGTCACGGGCTGCTTCCTGGGGGTGGAGGCCTAGTCGAGGACCGGGCCGCGGGGACACTAAAGCCCCGAAGTCATCTCAAGATATCCTGACTGTGGTGTGTGGTGGGATAACTATGGTCAGAGTGACCTCAGAGAAACGAGAGTAAGAGAGTGAAAAACAGATGGTATTCCATAGAGGTTTCTCTCTTCTCTGGGGTAAGATGCCATTACGACTTGGACGGGATGAGGATAAAGGTTTAGGATAGAACAGAGGAAAGGAATGGTGCCCAACCACTTGGACGGTCGGGGATTGAATGCCGACCTTTAAGAATCGAGACGGTTGCTGTACCATTCAATCCAAGTGGTTGGGCTCTCCTCCGAGGTAGTTTTAGCTGCTACATTGAGCAGCGAGCCACTGACCTGTGTTGTGAGTGGTGGGGCTCAGTCGACTCCACCGTCTTCAACATGTCGACTGGAATTTTGTGCAAGTTTCTCAGACCGTTTTAAGGAAGCGCCATTTACCAGCGAGGTGTTTCATAGAACTCGTAATATTTTCTTTTCCTTCCTCCTCCCTCTCCTTCCATCATCGCAATTCAGACTAACTGAAGGCTAGTCTGGTCAACATTAAAGGCGTTCATCTTGGACTTCAATCGCACATTTCCTCTTCTGTGTTTATCTTTAATCTTCGCCTGATGGCGCACTGTCTCGGGAGAAGATCAGCCTTTAATTTCAAATGTTTTTGCTCCCTTCGTCGTCCCTTCACTCGTGGTTTGGTCAACACCTTTATCATACTTGCTCGACAGCAGTGGTTGGCAAATGGTACATGCACAACATGTTTATTTACATCTTCAGTATGCACCACTCTCTAATATGGCACCTCACTCTTGCTGGCAGTTCAACAGAGCCTTCTATACCGAGGAGATATCGGCGGCTTTGCTGTTATACGAATGTTAGCAAGGTTTCTAACCTTTCCTAACTTCCTTGGCAACCAGAAGATTGACTATCACTTTGAATGTTTTCTCTCGACTACGGTCATACTCGTGAGATCAAGTCAACCAAGCACATTAAGGCGCTCTCATGCAGTTGGCTCCAGCATCACCCTGATCCATTGCAAGTGCTGCCTAACATTAAATAGAGAATTCGCCGATTAAAAATATAAATTTAATAGTTTAATATGCAAAATGAACTGATGTTGGATGTAACTACTTTGCTTGTAAATTTTATCATCAATATTCTTAATTTATTGAGCAGAAGTATAAATTATGTTAGAAGGAGGGAAAGGTAAAAAAGCGAAACAAAGATCAAGAAGAAAGCGAAAGAATGAGAGAACGAACGAGAGTGAGAGATAACACCGTTGTAATTAAAAAAGACGCCCCACTATACATGTTCAGAATCGGACAAAGAGCCGAATTAGCTCGCAAATGTCTCCTGAGAGAGCGCGCGTGCACGCGTGTTGCCGACTAAGTTGGTCCAAGTGGAAAAACTTTTGAACATTGGCCACGTAAGTACCATGGAAACCAACGGCATCTCTCAAGTGATGAAGACCTTCTCCAGCAAAGATGAGCATATCTGCACTCCAACAAGTATAGCCTCGATTGTTGATACACGGATTGCGTGTGTTTTTTTCGGCTTCCTTGCCTGCGATGTTTAACAAAGGACATGCTTTACACAGGAGTAGAGAAAGCATTGTACAGTATAAGGGGGAATTATAAGACACTCTCCACTTTCCCTTATTATTGCGCTCTCTACACCAATTGTGCTGACTTTTGCTCCCTCCACTTCATTCATACTTTAAACACTCAGGGAAATCTACCCTTCGGGAGATGACAGACCCCAAGCCACCTTTGGCCACCTGCAAAGTCTTTGAAGTACTGACGAGTTTATTTTCTTCTTAAACATCTTAATGGAAAACATTCCATTGACCAGTCATGGCCAACCCCAAGGAAAATTAGCTCTCCCCCTCTCTCTCTCACCCTTCCTAGCTTCTTCCTCCCCTCCTTAAGGTATGTAGGGGGTCAGAAGTTGACCTCGCCGCCCATTACCTAAGTGGCATGTTAAATTTTTTTAATAGAACAATGGGCAGAGTTTCTTTCACCCTATGCCCCTGTTACCTAGCAGTAAAATAGGTATCTGGGTGTTAGTCAGCTGTCACGGGCTGCTTCCTGGGGGTGGAGGCCTGGTCGAGGACCGGGCCGCGGGGACACTAAAGCCCCGAAATCATCTCAAGTAACCTGAAGATAGGGAAATTCCCCTGGGATGCTGTTTTACCTCAAGTAGAAAATTGTTGATTTCCCATAAGTAGAGTAGTATGTCGCCCTTCACTAGTTTCGAGATCAGTCTGGGATAGCACTTGTCAAAAAGCTTATAATTAAAAATTCCTTATAAAATGTGGAGTGTAATGTTTTCAAGATGCACGTGGGTCAGGCCTTCAACTGGTAGGTGGCTACTTCCCTCCCCTCCTGTAGTCTCTCCGAAGCACAAACCAGGGTTTTACGCAATTCCCGAACAGCCTATCTCGATCCGTGTCTCGGAGAGACTGCAGGATCCGTTGGTAAATCAGGATGATTTCTCGGTTGCAGTTCTTTTACCATGTCGTAGCTCAGTTGATTAAGGCAGCGTCTGGGATCCTCTCGGACGTAGGTTCGAACTCTCGTCACGGCCCTTGGGGATTTATTCGCCTTTAACTCTATTTTTAGAAAATGTCAACCTCTCAATTGGAAGAGGATTTATGACTGTAGACTAACAGATGTTGTCACAGCTCGCATAAGACTTGGCTACAAGTATCTCTGGCAGTTGGGCTTGTATAGGGATCTAGATGAAGTAAAGTGTAAAGTGTGTGGACAAAGACAGGGACACACACTCGAGCACTATATCTTGGATTATAGTAAAATTGAGCCAGAGATAAATTTAAGCTCACGCTGTGTGATATGGCAACTTATCTTATTACCATGGATAAATTACCTGAAATCCTTACACTGTATCGATATTTCGCTTCCAGTAGATAAACGACATATGAGATTAAGAAACAAGACAAGATGTATCTTCACAAGATGTATTGTGAAGACTAATAATAAATAGAAGCTACCCTATGACTATCTCCATTGGTCAAACTATTATGTATTAGCGATAAGACCTACCATTAATGTATGATGACTTACTGTAAATATATAGCTCTTGAAATAGCACTTTCTCTGTAACTAGCTGACATTGTAACTATAAGGTGTGAAGGATAGATGAAATTGTTTATGTAATAATCTAAGATGAGGTCTGATAAAGACTTTTTGTGCCTCTGTAATGCTTTTGCGCTACCGCTCACAGGATGAGTATGGGGTGCACAATAAACAATCAAAAACAACAGTGTAGAGTCGCCAGGACCGACACCCGAGGCGAGGGACCACCAGTGTCCTGAAGTGCAAGCGATAACCACGAAGCCGTGATCCTCTGGTTATCATGCGCGCTCTAATAGAAAAAAACATGGCCACGAATAAATAGGGAAGGGAACTATCAGGAGAGAGTGCCATATCACGAAAATACGCTCCCAGAATAGAAGAATCCGAATACAAATAAAATACGACTTTGTTTGTCGTAATAAAAGAATACAATGTGTTTGTCCTTGGCATATCCCACCGTCGCTCGCTCTCACATCCTTCTCTCTCTCTCTCTCTGTTACGTCCTTCTCTCGCTAAGAGAGCCAATGCTAAGAGCATTGTCCCCACACAGAAAGGTCGAGCGGTAATAGATTCAGACGAGGAAGGGATGAATGTGCAACTCACTTCAAAGACAAGTCCGTATACTGGAACAACCTTTAGAGGGAAGCTGTTGTCCGAGAGGAGGTTGTCTGGCTGGAATCAGAAGTATGAGAATTAACTATCTTATTATTAAGATTATTTAAAAAATAATAAATGAAAAGAATATTAATTTAGAAGTTTCTTTATTTTAGCTGTCGACTTTGTGTTCTTTGTCATGTTGATCTTAGTCGACAAGTTTTCTAACTACTTTCATATTTGTGTGCACTCATTTGTGTCACCAGTTTCCAAATATGTCCCTCATTCTACTATTCCTCACTTTGATCGCTGCTTCTCTGACTACTTGGTCAATTACCCTTAGAATCTTGTATGTCGTTATCATGTCTGCCTTGTTTCTTCTTACCTCCCAGTCTCGTAACTACTGGGTTAATATATCCAGTAGCTACTTCACAGACCACCTGTTGACGCCATGTATTTCATTTTGTGTGTGCGTGTTCGTGTATGTGTATTTATGAAGTAAGTAATTATCAAAAAGAGGCACCAAACCGGGAAGGCTATATAGCACCATTAAATGTGTAGGATAATCAGAAGGCGCTAAATATCACCAAGGATGCCAATACGAGAAAAGAAACGCATAAGGCAGAATCGGATATCAAAGGTATCCGATTCACCAAGAATACTATCGAGAGACGTGATCGCGAGGGACGGTCGGAAAACAAGACACACGCTCGTTCTGGAAGTCAGGACATTCAACAAGGATATGCACGACCGTAAGAGGGACAATGCAATTTGGACAATAAGGAGCAGGGCGGCGCTCCATTAAGTGTCAATTAAGAGTTAAGCGTGTATGACCAATACGCAACCTCGCCAGAGCCGTTTCCCACTTCCGGTTACGGTGGCAGGAAGACGGCCATAAGGACGCAGTTTATTACCAGTAACAGAAGACCAACAATCCTGTCAACGGGTATGGACGGAGGAATGAATAACTGGGTAAAAGTCGGTATAAGGAATACCTTTACGGGAGATGGGACAGCTTCCCTTGCAGCTCATTTAAAGAGACACCAATATGGCTGGGAACCCAGCAAAACTCAACTGACTTAAATTTCCTGGAAATAAGAAACAGCCACTGCTGAATCTCGACGACCACTGGATGGACCGGATTAAAGGACCCGAGAGCCACGAGGGTACTGATGCATCAAATGAGCATCATGCACAAATAAAGCAGCGTCTGGGATGCTCTCGGACGCAGGTTCGAATCCTCGTCACGACCCTTGTGGATTGTAAACCTTGTTCGAAAACTTATTATTTAAAAATCTTCCCGCCAATACCGCCAGTCATGGCGGGACGTAACGTAACGCATGGGCCAGCAGGGCTTCTGCAGTGTTCTTGATTCTTATGTTATTATGTGGAGACTACAGTGAAGGTGACATAATAACTGTAGGGTGACAGTTATTATGGCAAGACTAGTAGAGGCTAGAAGCTTGTATTACAGACTTACGACTGAGTGATTGTAAACTGCTGTTTCTGACCGCAACCGGTTCGTTTGATAATTTTGGTTTTCTCAGCAGAACTAAAATTATTCTCAATCCTCCTATCTCCAATTTTTGTGAAGCTCGGGTCTCAGGATCTACTAGAGGATTTACTTAGAGTTACTTCATCGTTCGGATGGTGTTTTGTCTACCACTGGGCAACCCCCTTGATCCTTCTCTTGTTCTCCATTCACCTTCACTTCTCTCTATCTCTTATCATTTTAGTGTTTTCTTGATCTGAATATTTTTATCTAATGCCTTTGTCTTCGTTTTCATAGCCGTTCTTTCTCCTGTCCTTAAGAACAAGAGACCAATCAAAGCAGGTCCTCATTACACCGGACCCTTCATATTGGTCGTCTTATCTAAGCAATGACGCGAACTTTCCAGTGAATCGGCTCTTATGACGTAACTTGGAAATTTGTTCCATGGGTCTGCAGCCCTATTTCCAAGTGTCAAATATCAAACTTTTGTTTAACAAAAGTTCAAAAAAAAAAAAAAGTGTGTTTAACAAGTGTCAAATTATCAAACTTTTGAATGTATTCTTATCTGTTTATTCTTATACATTTATTTAATGTAAAATGTATAAGAATGTATTCTTATACATTTATTTATTCTTTTATGTTAGTGTCGTTGAACAGTTTTGTGGCAGTCACCACCTACTGGTCACTAGGTGGTTCCTAGTGTTGATGTACTTCCACTCACTGCCTGTGATTGGCAGTCACCACCTACCACCATCCCTGTAAGTGGCTGTCACCTCACTTGCATAATATTGCAAGTATTTGTATAATATTACTATGTTTTATGTATAGTTCAATTGTACTGGTGTAATTCTTCATCTTTTGTGTTTCCTGTGTTATTATGTTCTCTGTATAACTGTTCAGATGCTTTGGTCCCTTGCTTCTTATGTTGTACATATGTTGTTCCCAATAAAGAAAAAAATGTGTGGGTTAGGTGTCTAAATGAACTAATTACCATGATTAATAAAATTGGCCGCCCAATGGAGTGACCAATAAACATTATAATTATAAGGCAGTCATTAGATGCTAATCATAGACAAAGTAATATAAGATAAAGTTAAATTATGGGTTTTGTACCGTTAAGAGTTAACGGTACAAAAAAAAAATTCTAAAAAAGAAAAATTCCAAAGATTAATAATTTTGAGAGGAAATAAAAACAAACATTAAGGAAAGTAACATTTATTTTGAAATTGCATTTTTAGTTGACTATTTAGTTGACCTTCATCAACTTGAGAAAGTCCTCGATCTTTTGGACGATGTTTACACTCTTGTTTTTGACAGTTGGAGGATAGGGAGCTGGAGTGCACGTTGACAGATGTGTAGATAGGAGCCTTAACTACCCATCCTGGGGATGCTGTACTGACAAGAACAATCAAAATAGGCACGCACCACTGAAATAATTTTCCGTAGGCACTCTGGGTGAAGCAGCAGCAGCAAGGCTCATTGACACACTCAACTTTTCCATTTGATCCTCCAGTTCACTGAGATTTCTCCGTTGTTTGGCCTCTTCTCTCTCTTGATACAACTCTTCCTCCAGGAGCACTCTGATGCTCTGATTTCCAGCTTCTAGTTGCCGCTCTCGCTTAAGTTGTTCACTGATATCGTAATTTCCAGCTTCCAGCTGCTGTTTACACACTAATTTTACTGCGGCATCACAACTGGACCATTCCAGCTCTCGCTCCAGTTCTTCTAAATAGTCTCGATCTTCCAGCTGCCGCTGCTGTCTCTCCTCCTCCAGGTTTTCCACTTGCTCAACTTTTAGTGAAGAGTGTTCATCCTCTTGCTCACTGGTGTTAGTTGAAACAGAGCTAAGGAGGTGATCCTTCCCCGACCCAGTCCTCAAGTCTGTGTCCTCCCCTCCCAGTTCCTGCAAGTAGAGGGCGTCGTCGGCCTCACAACTCGCTACAGCTGGCGACGTCATCACAACCTCGTGGAAATGCTTCAGTCGTAGTCTATTCATTTGGGCAGTTTCTATTTCTTCCATGATTTTGGCTTTCTGCTTTTTCAGTAGTGCCATCGTCCTGCCACCGTGTGTCCGTCCAGAGAAGTGTGCCGAGCGTTTCCCCCTTAACGGGGCACGGAGGAGAGGAGTGGTGGTGGTAGTTGAAGAGTCTGACTCTAACAGCCTTTGCTGGTGATCAACGCCACCGCCAGTGATGATTAAGTCACAGGATTTGTCTGAGGAAGCAGCTGTTGCCAAACGAGAGGATCCAATATTGTGGCTCCTGACGACGGTCGTGTTTTCATTGTTGACATCCATCACAAGAATCAAGCGTTTGAGTCCCAGCGACAACAGCGAGGACAGGCAACAGAGCGCGTTAATGCGTCTTGCGTTCACTGATCTCTGTTGAAATACAGGCCATTGTAATCCACCTTATATACACCATGACACCTCACTAGCTCCTCATGTAACACTTCAACCATGTCACCCCCTAAATCTTTACCTTTCTAGAGAATGTAAGAACATGAGAACATAACTACAAAGGTAACTGCAGATGGCCTATTGGCCCATACGACGCAGCTCCTATTTATAACCACCCAATCCCACTCATATACATGTCCAACCCACGTTTGAAATAATCGAGGGACCCCACCTCCACCAAGTTACAAGGTAATTGGTTCCACAAATCAGCAACCCTGTTACCGAACCCGTATTTACCCAAGTATTTACCCTTGACGTAAAAGGAGTTTTCGACGTGGATTCAAAATATAACCTATTTAAAAATATTCTAAGCAAAGCCCAGGAATGTAGTATACCATATAAATTGAATAGATCGAATACTAATGATCCAAAGTGGATAACAAAGGATATGAAGAACCTTATAGGTAAAAGAGAGCGTGGTACAAAAGGATTAAGAATGTGGAAGTCAGTTTAGAACAGGAATTCGTACAACTGGTTAGAAATACTAAAAAAGAGATAAGGAAAGCAAAAAAAAAAAAAACTATGAAGTTCGCATAGCAGAGCAAGCGAAGACAAATTCTAAAGGGTTTTTCTAGTTATACCGGACAAAGATTAGGGAAAGGATAAGTCCATTAAAAACTGAGACAGGTCAAATAACAGATAGTATGAAGAGATTTGCAAATTTGCAAATTTGCAAATTTACAACATTTGCAAATTTGCAGATGATACAAAAATCGGTAGGGAAATTAACACGAAAGAAGACTCGGTATCACTTCAAGTTGATCTAAATAGGGTTTTAAAATGGTCAAAAGACTGGCAGATGCAGTTTAATGCTAATAAATGTAAAGTTTTGAGGCTAGGTAATGATGATAGAGTTACAAGATACGAGCTAGATGGTGTTGAGATTGCGAAGTCGGATTGCGAAAGGGATCTAGGAGTTATGATTAGTAAGAATTTAAAACAAAAGGATCAATGCATGAATGTTCGTAATAAGGCAAATAGGACACTGGGATTTATTAATCGAAGCGTTAGTAACAAGACACCTGGTGTGGTTCTTCAGCTATATCTTGCTCTAGTTAGCCCCATTTAGATTATGCAGTTCAGTTTTGGTCGCCGTACTATACAATGGATATAAATTCACTTGAACGTGTCCAGCGTAGGATGACAAAGTTAATTCCCCAAATTAGAAATCTTTCATATGAAGAAAGATTAATAAAGCTGAAATTGCATTGACTGGAAAGGCGAAGAGTTAGGGGTGACATGATAGAAGTTTACAAGTGGATGAATGGACATAACAAAGGAGATATTAATAGGGTATTAAAAGTATCAACACAAGACAGAACACGAAACAATGGGTATAAATTGGATAAGTTTAGATTTAGGAAAGACTTGGGTAAATACTGGTTCGGTAACAGGGTTGTTGATTTGTGGAACCAATTACCGCGTAACGTGGTGGAGGTGGGGTCCCTCGATTGTTTCAAGCATGGGTTGGACATGTATATGAGTGGGATTGGGTGGTTATAAGAATATGTAGATTCAATTTATAACGTATTTAAGAATATTCTAAACAAAGCACAGGAACGTAGTATACCACACAAATTGAATAGATCGATTACTAATGACCCAAAGTGGATAACAAAGAATTTGAAGAATCTTATAGGTAAAAAGAGAGCTTGGTACAAGAGGATTAAAAATGGGGAGGTCACTTTAGAACAGGAATTCGTACAACTAGTTAGAAATGTTAAAAAAGAGATAAGGAAAGCAAAAAGAAACATAAGAACATAAGAACATAAGAACAAAGGTAACTGCAGAAGGCCATTGGCCCATACGAGGCAGCTCCTATTTATAACCACCCAATCCCACTCATATACATGTCCAACCCATGCTTGAAACAATCGAGGGACCCCACCTCCACAATGTTACGCGGCAATTGGTTCCACAAATCAACAACCCTGTTACTGAACCAGTATTTACCCAAGTCTTTCCTAAATCTAAACTTATCCAATTTATACCCATTGTTTCGCGTTCTGTCCTGTGTTGATACTTTCAATACCCTATTAATATCCCCTTTGTTATGTCCATTCATCCACTTGTAAACCTCTATCATGTCACCCCTAACTCTTCGCCTTTCCAGTGAATGCAAATTAAGCTTTGTTAATCTTTCTTCATATGAAAGATTTCTAATTTGGGGAATTAACTTAGTCATCCTACGCTGGACACGTTCAAGTGAATTTATATCCATTCTATAATATGGCGACCAAAACTGAACTGCATAATCTAAATGGGGCCTAACCAGAGCAAGATATAGCTTGAGAACCACACCAGGTGTCTTGTTACTTACGCTGCGATTAATAAATCCGAGTGTCCGATTTGCCTTATTACGAACATTTATGCATTGATCCTTTTGTTTTAAATTCTTACTAATTATAACTCCCAGATCCCTTTCGCAATCCGACTTCGCAATCTCAACACCATCTAGCTCGTATCTTGTAACTCTATCATCATTACCTAGCCTCAGAACTTTACATTTGTCAGCATTAAACTGCATCTGCCAGTCCTTTGACCATTTCAAAACCCTATCTAGATCAACTTGAAGTGATAGTGAGTCCTCCTCCGAATTAATTTCCCTACCGATTTTCGTATCATCGGCAAATTTGCAAATGTTGCTACTCAAACCTGAATCTAAATCATTTATATATATTATAAACAACAGAGGTCCCAAGACAGAGCCTTGAGGCACTCCACTTACAACATTTTCCCACTCTGACTTGACTCCATTTATACTAACTCTCTGTTTCCTTTGGTATAGCCATGCCCTAATCCAGCTTAATATAGCACCCCCAATACCATGAGCCTCTATCTTTTTAATCAGTCTTTCATGTGGCACTGTATCGAAAGCTTTGCTAAAGTCAAGGTACACAACATCACAATCCTTACCACTATCAACTGCCTCAACTATGCTAGAATAAAAAGATAACAAATTTGTTAAACATGAACGGCCATTTATAAAACCATGTTGCGACTCAATTATTAATTTATGTTTTTCAAGATGAAGACGAATTTTATTTGCTATTATAGATTCGAGTAACTTTCCCACAATAGACGTTAGGCTAATTGGTCGATAGTTAGACGCAAGTGATCTATCTCCTTTCTTAAAAACTGGTATCACATTAGCAACTTTCCAAAACTCTGGCACTCTGCCTGACTCTATTGATTTATTAAATATGATTGACAGTGGGTCACAAAGCTCCTCTTTGCATTCTTTCAGCACCCTGGCAAACACTTCATCCGGCCCTGGGGATTTGTTTGGTTTGAGTTTTACTATTTGTTTAAGAACATCCTCCCTGGTAACTGCTAAACTCGTCAACCTGTCCTCGTCCCCACCCACATAGACTTGTTCGGCTGAAGGCATATTGTTAAGTTCCTCTTTAGTAAATACAGATACAAAATATTTGTTAAAAATACTACTCATCTCTTCATCACTATCTGTTATTTGACCTGTCTCAGTTTTTAATGGACCTATCCTTTCCCTAGTCTTAGTTCGATATAACTGAAAAAACCCTTTAGGATTTGTCTTTGCTTGCCCTGCTATACGAACTTCATAGTTTCTTTTTGCTTTCCTTATCTCTTTTAACATTTTAACCAGTTGACGAATTCCTGTTCTAAAGTTTACCTCCCCATTTTTTATCCTTT
>WNGS01167840.1:7921634-7939482 GCA_020271785.1 Procambarus virginalis | reverse complement strand
ATATTATATTATACATAGTATATTTTGGTAGCAGTCTTTCTTGAAACATATGTTGTTTAAATATGACCGAAAAAGTAAGATTAATAATTCTAACACGAATTTTCTCAATAGTTCTTAAGTTTCTTTTTACTGTCGATGGTAATTGAAAAAATCAATCTCCAAAATTCATTTTTATTTCTAGTCTGACGCGACGCTTGAACGCGTTTCGTAATAACTTATTACATTTTCAAAGACTTTAGTATACTTAGGTGAGTAAACCGTGCCTAGTACCCGAGGTCCCTACCATGTAGAACCATGGCGATCCTCATCAAGCAAAGGCAGAGAAGGTTACTGCTGCTCCAGGCGGCTCCTGAGTCATGATAACGGCAGCCAGCCAGCCAGGCAGTTCAAGGAATATGAGAAGAATGTGAATGGTGAGGAGAGAGGAAGGAGGGAGGTTGATGGGGACCGCGGGAGGTGCTGTAAGAGAACATGTGTGTGAGGGAAACTTTGGTAATAAATGTGTTCTTCTGGGAAAGCCTACTGGAGGATGTGAACACGAAAGGCGAGCACAGCAGAACGAATCGAACTTACTGAAGTGTGTCTAATATGCATGCATCGTTGTTGTGGTTGTTATAGATTCAGCTACTCGGAACAAGTTCCAAGTAGCATGGGCTATGGTGAGCCCGTAACTTACCTGGCACAGGAGCGGGGCAAGTAGCACGGGCTATGATGAGCCCGTAGTGGACTTACTTGGCACAGGAGCTGTGATGCACACATCCTCCCCCTCCCCCCTTCCAGTGTGCAGGATATGCGGAAATATCACACCACCACCACCACACCCTCTGCACATCTGTGTGGTGAGTGCACAGCACTTGCCAGGACACACACAGCACTTGTTAAGGAACAAGAGAAACGCCACTTACAAAAATTAAATACATGATCGTTGCTAATTACTTACGCAGAGCTGTGAGAAAGGGGCAGTGATGTCTCCACGAGGAGTGCAGAAGACACAGAGCACTGCGCTTATACCACCAACCACGTTGCCACAACGAGTTTGATGCTCAGCTGCTACCACAGTGAGATATACCTGGAGTATACTCACCTGGTTTTATCTCTCCGAGGCGTCAAACATATCTGCGGAGACACGCACCGAGGCGTTACTATAGTTTATCTAATGACTATAGGAATAGGGGGCCAATTACACAGTTACTTCATATGTGCAGTCATACAATCGCCCTTCATACGTGCAGTCATACAATCGCCCTTCATACGTGCAGTCATACAATCCCCCTTCATACGGGCAGTCATACAATCCCCCTTCATACGTGCAGTCATACAATCCCCCTTCATACAATCCATCCACACTCGCCACTCAAGCCCCTGTCACCCCCCTAGAAATACACCATTAAACACAGTAGTTGAGATAAAAATATTCAATGAAATACGTGGCGCCACTGTACTAAGACAACCGACGGTTGGTAATCGGGCTCAGGAGCTGTTGTTCGACCACGGAAGCACACTTAGGTGAGTAAACCAAGGAGAGTACATGTGCTCTCATCAAGCACACGCACACACGCACACACACGCACGCACGCACAGGCAATCATCGGCTCCCAGTCATGTGAAGAGAGAGATTGAAAGGAGAAACATTTATATATACTGAAATATGTTTTCGGGCTGCGATGAGTCCCCCGTAGAGTACATAGCCGAGTAGATACGTTTTTGGTTACAGGTAGCCAGTTCAGGCAACACACACACACAGGTAGCCAGTTCAGGCAACATACACACACAGGCAGCCAGTTCAGGCAACATACACACACAGGCAGCCAGTTCAGGCAACACTCACATACAGGCAGCCAGTTCAGGCAACACTCACACACAGGCAGCCAGTTCAGGCAACACTCACACACACAGGCAGCCAGTCCAGGCAACACACACACACAGGCAGCCAGTTAAGGCAACACACACACACAGGCAGCCAGTTCAGGCAACACACACACACAGGCAGCCAGTTCAGGCAACACACACACACAGGCAGCCAGTTCAGGCAACACACACATACAGGCAGCCAGTTCAGGCAACACACACACACAGGCAGCCAGTTCAGGCAACACACACACACAGGCAGCCAGTTCAGGCAACACACACACACAGGCAGCCAGTTCAGGCAACACACACACACAGGCAGCCAGTTCAGGCAACACACAGACAGGCAGCCAGTTCAGGCAACACACACACACAGGCAGCCAGTTCAGGCAACACACACACACAGGCAGCCAGTTCAGGCAACACACACACAGGCAGCCAGTTCAGGCAACACTCACACACAGGCAGCCAGTTCAGGCAACACACACACATACAGGCAGCCAGTTCAGGCAACACTCACACACAGGCAGCCAGTTCAGGCAACACACACACACACAGGCAGCCAGTTCAGGCAACACACACACACACAGGCAGCCAGTTCAGGCAACACACACACAGGCAGCCAGTTCAGGCAACACACACACACAGGCAGCCAGTTCAGGCAACACACACATACAGGCAGCCAGTTCAGGCAACACACACACACAGGCAGCCAGTTCAGGCAACACACACACACAGGCAGCCAGTTCAGGCAACACACACACAGGCAGCCAGTTCAGGCAACACACACACAGGCAGCCAGTTCAGGCAACACACACACACAGGCAGCCAGTTCAGGCAACACACACACAGGCAGCCAGTTCAGGCAACACTCACACACAGGCAGCCAGTTCAGGCAACACACACACATACAGGCAGCCAGTTCAGGCAACACTCACACACAGGCAGCCAGTTCAGGCAACACACACACACAGGCAGCCAGTTCAGGCAACACACACACACACAGGCAGCCAGTTCAGGCAACACACACACAGGCAGCCAGTTCAGGCAACACACACACAGGCAGCCAGTTCAGGCAACACACACACACAGGCAGCCAGTTCAGGCAACACACACACACACAGGCAGCCAGTTCAGGCAACACACACACACACAGGCAGCCAGTTCAGGCAACACACACACAGGCAGCCAGTTCAGGCAACACTCACACACAGGCAGCCAGTTCAGGCAACACACATACAGGCAGCCAGTTCAGGCAACATTCACACACAGGCAGCCAGTTCAGGCAACACACACACACAGGCAGCCAGTTCAGGCAACACACACACACACAGGCAGCCAGTTCAGGCAACACACACACAGGCAGCCAGTTCAGGCAACACACACACACAGGAAGCCAGTTCAGGCAACACACACACATACAGGCAGCCAGTTCAGGCAACACTCACACACAGGCAGCCAGTTCAGGCAACACACACACAGGCAGCCAGTTCAGGCAACACTCACACACAGGCAGCCAGTTCAGGCAACACTCACACACAGGCAGCCAGTTCAGGCAACACTCACACACAGGCAGCCAGTTCAGGCAACACACACACACACAGGCAGCCAGTTCAGGCAACACTCACACACAGGCAGCCAGTTCAGGCAACACTCACACACAGGCAGCCAGTTCAGGCAACACACACACGCAGGCAGCCAGTTCAGGCAACACACACACACACAGGCAGCCAGTTCAGGCAACACACACACACAGGCAGCCAGTTCAGGCAACACACACACACACAGGCAGCCAGTTCAGGCAACACACACACACACACACACACAGGCAGCCAGTTCAGGCAACACACACACACACACAGGCAGCCAGTTCAGGCAACACACACACACACAGGCAGCCAGTTCAGGCAACACATACACACACACACACACAGGCAGCCAGTTCAGGCAAAACACACACACACACACACACACACACACACACACACACACACACACAACACAACACACACACACACACACACACACACACACACACACACACACACACACACACACACACACACACACACAGGGGGGCAGGGATGAGTACCTCAGTATGAGGAGAGAAGCAGAGAGACAGTATGAAAATGGCATCGTGAGTTATCCAAATACCTGTAGTGTACAGAGAGAGACGAGAGGAACATCAACAACGACATGTACTTCTATTACATCAGAACAACGCTTAGGAACTGGGAAGGTCATGAATAGTGAAATGCGCGCTGTGATTGCTTCCGGATGTTTGCGCGTCACTACTATGCTGTTTACCGCCTGGCACCTGTCTGCTACACCACCGCCTGGCACCTGTCTGCTACACCACCGCCTGGCACCTGTCTGCTACACCACCGCCTGGCACCTGTCTGCTACACCACCGCCTGGCACCTGTCTGCTACACCACCGCCTGGCATCTGTCTGCTACACCACCGCCTGGCACCCGTCTGCTACACCACCGCCTGGCACCTGTCTGCTACACCAGCGCCTGGCACCTGTCTGCTACACCACCGCCTGGCACCTGTCTGCTACACCACCGCCTGGCACCTGTCTGCTACACCACCGCCTGGCACCTGTCTGCTACACCACCGCCTGGCACCTGCCTGCTACACCGCCGCCTGGCACCTGTCCGCTACACCACCGCCTGGCACCTGCCCGCTACACCGCCGCCTGGCACCTGTCTGCTACACCACCGCCTGGCACCTGTCTGCTACACCACCGCCTGGCACCTGTCTGCTACACCACCGCCTGGCACCCGTCTGCTACACCACCGCCTGGCACCTGTCTGCTACACCACCGAGACTGCTGTCGTCTGGTATTTTCTCGTGTACAACTCAAATGTTGATTTTAATCTTGATTTTCCTGAATATCTCAATGAAAGATAATTTAATTTCTGTATTTTGAGACGCTTGAAGAGTGAGATACGATGCGTTTTCTTTCCCTTCAATAGGCTTAATAATTTTAGCACTTGTGTCCTGATCTATATATTCGCTTTTATTCTTTATCCTGTTCCTATTTATTCTTTATTCCTATTCCTATTCTTTATCCCCATTCCTCAACTTCCGGTTTCAGTTTCCTTTAGATTTTCTGCACTCATTTTATCTAACGTTCCTGTGCTTCCCTCTTCGTCAATACAAACATGGAATTAATGAACCAAAATGAATCCGGTTCTCAGATTCCCTCCCCCAAGTTGAAATGGTTTCTTTTTGGGAATTAATAAGCGTAAACATTTATCTTCGGAAGTGTGAGAAATGCCCTGAATGGGGTGCTTATATTTTCCTTGAATGGCGCGTCGCACTTACATCTACGATTCATATCGGTGACCAGCGCTTAACATTCAGTTTGTGGAGCGGTAACTTCCACTTTAGGTCTATGCGATTTTTTTTTGTAATTTTGAACATATGGTGTATTTTGGGCGTTTTGTATTTCACCACGACGACAGGGTGACAGTGTCAATACGACGACAGGGTGACAGTGTCAACACGACGACAGGGTGACAGTGTCAACACGACGACAGGGTGACAGTGTCAACACGACGACAACATCAATCACTTGTACTCTTAAGAAAAAATGGATTTTACACATCGTTTATATCAATAATCAGTTTATATCAGTAATCAGTGGAATAATAACGTCGAGTCAGTTCCAATAAGATCTTGCAAGTGGGCAACATAACAACAAGCAAACACACTGCACCTCACACATGTCGAGGGGAAGAAGGGGGGGGGGGGGGGGGGGGGGGGGGGGGGAAGAGAGAGAGCGCGCGACATGTTTTATTTAAAACGACGCGAAGGATCCCATTTAATTATCGAGACAAGACAGTTGCTGCTTCGATTGGCAACCAGGAGGGGAGGGGGGGGGGTGAGTGTCATGTCCCCAGGGGGGGAGGGGAGTGGCATGTCCCCAGGGGGGGGAGGGAGTGGCATGTCCCCAGGGGGGGAGGGGAGTGGCATGTCCCCAGGGGGTGGAGGGGGAGTGGCATGTTCCCAGGGGGGGAGGGGAGCGGCATGTCCCCAGGGGGGGGAGGGAGTGGCATGTCCCAGGGGGGGGAGGGGAGTGGCATGTCCCCAGGGGGGGGGAGGGGAGTGGCATGTCCCCAGGGGGGGGAGGGGAGTGGCATGTCCCCAGGGGGGAGGGGGGAGGGGGATGTTGCAATCACACTGTAGTAATTGCCATTCTTGCTTTACTTGATTGGCCTGAGAGTCTTGCCCTGCTGCCTTGTTAATTATAATTATATATTGGTTCGGGTGGGTTCTTGGCTCCCGTTGTATAGCTTAATTAAGAGTTTCTCCTTCAAGCAGCTCATCCTATGCCTGGCTCTACTAATTTCCCCTGGAGCACGATCCCGCCGATCACTTACCACCAAGTTTCTTATTACCGAGTAAAGGGGGTCGTGCAGTAAAGGGTCGGTGCCCAGTTGATCCTCCCTGCTCAGGGAATCGAAGCCTTTGTGTAACCTTGAATTAAATCGGGGTGATTACTTCCTCTTGGCTGCAATTTTTCCCCGTCAGCTATTTCTCTCTATTTTATGGGACCCGGCAATAAAAGGAAGGGGCGACTGAAATTAAACTATTGTTCGCACGCGCGCGCGTCTTCGCACTTTCATAATTACCTATTTGTGTCTTCTGGAGTGAATCACGGCTCTCGGGCCCCGCCTCGCTGTTATCGTTTATCTGCTGCAGCTACTCACTTTCCTCCAATACGAGGACATAAGAATTAAAATGTATGTTCGTTTAAGACTTATTTGGTTAGCGAACCTTGCATATGCAGCTCATGTTATCCGGTTGACATGCGCCGCAGGAAACCGGTTTAGTGATAACCCTCTTACCTCCCCCCCCCTCCGGTGGTCCTACAAGCCCTGGATGTCAGTGTTGTCCCCAGTACATCATAACCATTCTATTAATATCAACAAACCCATTACAACCTTTTCCTCCCCTACCACTGCCATCTTCATTGTCGACGAAGGAATATATAATATTTCGTTAATTTAATACTCCTGTGGTGCCCCACAACGTGTAACTGACAGTAAACTTGACAGTAGCTGTCAACTCCAGCTTCGCTACACTCCGAGACTTTACTGTTCATTACCTCCAGTGAAAGTAAATGGAGTAGGATATTTCTTAACATGCTTACACAAGTCACGGTGGTTCGTTCAAGTGGTTTGCAGTTCCACTACGAGCCGCTACACCGCCCTCTCTCTCCAACACAAGTGACATTCAACTAGGCACACAATTGGCTTCAACAATGTCTTACTACGGACAACCCTTCGGGAAATACGTCATCCAGTGACGTTTCAAAGATTGCATTCCTCACTTTTAACGTACTCAATATAGGAATTTTCTAAAATATAAAAAAATTATTACATATTGAATTTTAATTTGTTTAAATTTTGTGCGTAATTAGCCATAGGTTAGGTTAGTGTTTAGGTTCTGTTGGCAATTATTTGTTTCGACATTACGTGGGTGAATCATTTATAGACGTAAGACTCGAACATAGAAAGAAAGCAAACCAATATTCGAGGAAGGTGGAACGTGAACAGTTGTGAATCGCGTGTAAAGCGACTGGATTAAGTAGTATTTGACCATTGTTTATGAGGACGGGCAGCTATATTGAGCCCGTCCTCATCAACGTTGGCCGAGTGTTAGTTAATTCAACCTCTAAACCCAGTGTTTATGAATTAAAAATTATTCATTTCCGACTCAAAACTGATCAGGTTCGAACATTTTGAAGCAGTGCATAGCAATCTCCCAACCCGTCCTCGACTCAAGTCCATTACATTCAGCGGTCAACCCCACAGACGCATTCATAAATTTTAACATGCTGTTCATTCAAAACGGGAATTTTCTCAAGTATAAATAATATTATAATATATTAGCATATTGTGTATAAATAGGCATAGGTTAGGTTAGGTTAGGTGTTTAGGTTCTGCTGGCGATTATTTGTATTTGTAGTACGTGGGTGAAGCATTTACAGCGTTGTGGTTCGAACAAAATTCGCCAGTGAAGCACTTGTTCCGGATATGTTCGAACGCCAGCAGTTGTGAGTCGTGTGTAAACCGCTTTTCATTCATAAACAGGGAGTTTGGCGGGTGCATGGAATCACTTTGGATCTTTGTTTGGAGGACGGGCTGCAACCCGTCCTCGACTCAAGTCCATTACATTCAGCGGTCAACCCCACAGACGCATTCATAAACTTTAACATGCTGTTCATTCAAAACGGGAATTTTCTCAAGTATAAATTAATATTATAATATATTAGCATATTGTGTATAAATAGGCATAGGTTAGGTTAGGTTAGGTGTTTAGGTTCTGCTGGCGATTATTTGTATTTGTAGTACGTGGGTGAAGCATTTACAGCGTTGTGGTTCGAACAAAATTCGCCAGTGAAGCACTTGTTCCGGATATGTTCGAACGCCAGCAGTTGTGAGTCGTGTGTAAACCGCTTTTCATTCATAAACAGGGAGTTTGGCGGGTGCATGGAATCACTTTTGGATCTTTGTTTGGAGGACGGGCTGCAATCTCCCGTGTTCCAGTCGTACCTCTCGAAATGCTTCACGCACGTGCATCATATACCAGCCCGTCCTCCAAACAAAGATCCAAAAGTGATTCCATGCACCCGCCAAACTCCCTGTTTATGAATGAAAAACGGTTTACACACGACTCACAACTGCTGGCGTTCGAACATATCCGGAACAAGTGCTTCACTGACGAATTTTGTTCGAACCACAACGCTGTAAATGCTTCACCCACGTACTACAAATACAAATAATCGCCAACAGAACCTAAACACCTAACTTAACCTATCCTATGCCTATATATACACAATATGCCAATATATTATAATATTAATTTATATTTGAGAAAATTCCCGTTTTGAATGAACAGCATGTTAAAATTTATGAATGCGTCTGTGGGGTTGACCGCTGGATGTAATGGACTTGAGTCGAGGACGGGTTGCATATACAAGTAATTGCCAACAGAAACTATTAAACCTAACTTAACCCAGGTCTAACTTTACATAGTTATACTATATTATGTTATTAATTTATGTTTGAAAACGGAACAAACTTTGAAAATACATTATGTTAAAACTACTGAATGCGGTTTGGGGTCGGCCGCAGCTTAAACGAGTAAAGCCTATCTCTTGCTATATTGGTCCGGGATATCTCTTACTAGTGATATTCTTTGTCAAACAAAACTTATGAAGCAAGAAAGTTAGCAAAACCTAACTTACCCAAGACATAAACTTGGAGAAGCCAACTGAAAAGAAAATACCAAACAGCAACAATATAAAACTTCAGGAAGAGTGAGGTGGCAGGTGGCTGTAAACACTTACACATACTCGAGTAAAACTATTCAGCCTCTCCTCGACTCAAGTCCATTCCATCCAGCGGTCGACCCCACAGACGCATTCATAAATTTTTACCATGCTCTTCATTCAAAACGGGAATTTTTTCAAATATAAATTAATATTATAATATATTAGCATATTGTGCATATATAGGCATAGGTTAGGTTAGATTAGGTGTTTAGGTTCTGTTGGCGATTATTTGTATTTGTAGTACGTGGGTGAAGCATTTACTGCGTTGTGGTTCGAACAAAATTCGTCAGTGAAGCACTTGTTCCGAAAGTGTTCGAACGAAATCAGCTGTAAGTCATGTGTAAACCGTTTTTCATTCATAAACAGCGGGTTTGGCGGGTGGATGGAATTACATTTGTGGCTTTGTTTGGAGGACGGGCTGTTACACACGACTCACAACTGATTTCGTTCGAACACTTCCGGAACAAGTGCTTCACTGGCGAATTTTGTTCGAACCACAACGCAGTAAATGCTTCACCCACGTACTACAAATACAAATAATCGCCAACAGAACCTAAACACCTAATCTAACCTAACCTATGCCTATATATGCACAATATGCTAATATATTATAATATTAATTTATATTTGAAAAAATTCCCGTTTTGAATGAAGAGCATGGTAAAAATTTATGAATGCGTCTGTGGGGTCGACCGCTGGATGGAATGGACTTGAGTCGAGGAGAGGCTGAATAGTTTTACTCGAGTATGTGTAAGTGTTTACAGCCACCTGCCACCTCACTCTTCCTGAAGTTTTATATTGTTGCTGTTTGGTATTTTCTTTTCAGTTGGCTTCTCCAAGTTTATGTCTTGGGTAAGTTAGGTTTTGCTAACTTTCTTGCTTCATAAGTTTTGTTTGACATAGAATATCACTAGTTTAAGATATCCCGGATTAATATAGCAAGAGAAAGGCTTTACTCGTTTAAGCTTCGGCCGACCCCAAACCGCATTCAGTAGTTTTAACATAATTTATTTTCAAAGTTTGTTCCGTTTTCAAACATAAATTAATAACATAATATAGTATAACTATGTAAAGTTAGACCTGGGTTAAGTTAGGTTTAATAGTTTCTGTTGGCAATTACTTGTATATGCAACCCGTCCTCGACTCAAGTCCATTACATCCAGCGGTCAACCCCACAGACGCATTCATAAATTTTAACATGCTGTTCATTCAAAACGGGAATTTTCTCAAATATAAATTAATATTATAATATATTGGCATATTGTGTATATATAGGCATAGGATAGGTTAAGTTAGGTGTTTAGGTTCTGTTGGCGATTATTTGTATTTGTAGTACGTGGGTGAAGCATTTACTGCGTTGTGGTTCGAACAAAATTCGCCAGTGAAGCACTTGTTCCGGAAGTGTTCGAACGAAATCAGTTGTGAGTCGTGTGTAACAGCCCGTCCTCCAAACAAAGCCACAAATGTAATTCCATCCACCCGCCAAACCCGCTGTTTATGAATGAAAAACGGTTTACACATGACTTACAGCTGATTTCGTTCGAACACTTTCGGAACAAGTGCTTCACTGACGAATTTTGTTCGAACCACAACGCAGTAAATGCTTCACCCACGTACTACAAATACAAATAATCGCCAACAAAACCTAAACACCTAACCTAACCTAACCTATGCCTATATGTGCACAATATGCTAATATATTATAAAATTAACTTATATTTGAGAAAAGGTCTGTTTTGAATTAACAGCATGTTAAAATTTATGAATGCGTCTGATGTTGACCGCAGGATGTAATGGACTTGAGTCGAGGACGGGTTGGAGTCGTGTATAAACCGTTTTTCTTTCATAAACAGGGGGTTTGGCGGGTGCATGGAATCACTTTTGGGTCTTTGTTTGGAGGACGGGCTGCGCAATTAGTCTCTGTCAGACTAATGAAGGCCGAGCTCTAATAGTTTTGGCGATAGTTCAAGTTTTCCAGGAATGAGTTCCATGACATGCTGATCTATACAGTTATAATAGTTTATCAAATATTTAACACGAAAAACCGTTACTTTCCAGCTGTGCCATGAGGTACTGACAGGATTAGTTATCGCCATGCCAATTATCGTCAGTTATTGGCAGAGGCACAGTTGGTGGAGTTAATCATTGTGGGGGTCGCCGGTGGCACATTACTGGGGAAAGTTGGAGGAAGCTCAGATCCCTCAGTTATCAACTTGGGAAGCCACGTTTCCCTAACTAGACGACTGTGCATGTGGCGGAACCTGGCATGCTTAATTGTGACCATTGCATCGGATGGCATCATTTGTGTATCTCGTCTCTGATCTGCGATGTCCCCCGCTGCCTAGCGACGTTCTGTGGTGTGGCTGCCGACACGCGGACCAGACAGCAGTCTCTGTGTCAGCCGGACGGTGCGGACCAGACAGCAATCTCTGTGTCAACCAGGACGGTACGGACCAGGCAGCAATCTTTGTGTCAACCAGGACGGTACGGACCAGACAGCAATCTTTGTGTCTACCGGACGGTACGGACCAGACAGCAATCTTTGTGTCTACCGGACGGTACGGACCAGACAGCAATCTTTGTGTCTACCGGACGGTACGGACCAGACAGCAATCTTTGTGTCTACCGGACGGTACGGACCAGACAGCAATCTTTGTGTCTACCGGACGGTACGGACCAGACAGCAATCTTTGTGTCAACCGGACGGTGCGGACCAGACAGCAATCTCTGTGTCAACCAGGACGGTACGGACCAGACAGCAATCTTTGTGTCAACCAGGACGGTACGGACCAGGCAGCAATCTTTGTGTCAACCGGACGGTACGGACCAGACAGCAATCTCTTTGTCAACCGGACGGTACGGACCAGACAGCAATCTTTGTGTCAACCGGACGGTGCGGACCAGACAGCAATCTCTGTGTCAACCAGGACGGTACGGACCAGACAGCAATCTTTGTGTCAACCAGGACGGTACGGACCAGGCAGCAATCTTTGTGTCAACCGGACGGTACGGACCAGACAGCAATCTCTTTGTCAACCGGACGGTACGGACCAGACAGCAATCTCTTTGTCAACCGGACGGTACGGACCAGACAGCAATCTCTGTCATCAATGAACCCAAGAGACGGTTGCCTCTCATCTTGTGGGCAGCGCCTCAAACTGAAGGCTTTGATAGCTTACCTAGTCACTGGCGCTTAAATCCTCGTATCTGTCCCACTAGTGTACCGAGCTACTAGACGAGTGCGTCTCACACTAGTGCCTTAGACGAGTGAGTGTGTCTCACACTAGTGCCTTAGACGAGTGAGTGTGTCTCACACTAGTGCCTTATACGAGTGAGTGTGTCTCACACTAGTGCCTTAGACGAGTGAGTGTGTCTCACACTAGTGCCTTAGACGAGTGAGTGTGTCTCACACTAGTGCCTTAGACGAGTGAGTGTGTCTCACACTAGTGCCTTAGACGAGTGAGTGTGTCTCACACTAGTGCCTTAGACGAGTGAGTGTGTCTCACACTAGTGCCTTAGACGAGTGAGTGTGTCTCACACTAGTGCCTTAGACGAGTGAGTGTGTCTCTATAGAGAGAGCTAGTCAGGACACGGGTCGCTAACCTTTAACAAGGAATATCTGGACGTTGATTGATTAACAACGTAAGACCTCTAACGACTTCCCTGCCGTCGGCACTTAGGGTAGATTGAACCTTAAGGTTAGTCGTTCAGGCAGCTGAGGGTGGTTCGGTGATTTGTGAGCGATATGAGGTAGTTATGAGAGTGTGAGTTTGGGAAACAGCTGCTTGGGTCCATGGCCAGGGATGGTGATGCAGTGACAATGAACTTCGTAATGTAGTGATGGTGAAGATCGTGATGTAGAGATGGTGAACGTCATGACGTAGTGCTGGGGTGAACATATTCTAGGATGGTGATCATAAGTGATGGTGACGATTATTATTCACTAGCATTCTCATCCAATTTAAATAAAACAGTGTTCCACCTTTTAAAAGGTGCATGTTAACGGTTTGTTTGTTTTACAGGTCCGAACTCGATTCCCCAATGGTCCAAGTGAATGAAATATGTTGCTACTATTCAGTATAATCTGTCGGATCTAAACCAATATCAATTTGGATAACTGGTTAAAATATAACCGAAACGTTATTGATTTGCCTCCCAGTGGGTGACATCAAGCCACTGCTGAATACGCCGTCGAGAATACTGAGTTTGTGCTCACAGAAGTTTGGAAAAGTATCTAGAAAAGCGGGTTAAAACCCACGAGCAATATTTGCAGAGGTAAGAAGCAAGCTCCCAACTGGCGCAAGAGCTTGAGGCGGAGCAGATCAGTTCCTGAGGGCTTGTGGTGGAGCAGACCAGTTCCTGAGGGCTTGTGGTGGAGCAGACCAGTTCCTGAGGGCTTGTGGTGGAGCAGACCAGTTCCTGAGGGCTTGTGGCGAAGCAGACCAGGTCCTGATCGCTTGTGGCGGAGCAGACCAGGTCCTGATCGCTTGTGGCGGAGCAGACCAGGTACTGATCGCTTGTGGTGGAGCAGACCAGGTCCTGAGCGCCTGGTTTGAAATTAATCGGGTTCGAGGGAGACTGAGACACGAATGTTTATTTTTATATCGAAGATGAAACAGCTGGAGGAAAAAAATGAGCCTCGGAGCTCGAAGGGAATTGTAACTCACAAGGATTTCAAATCTTTTTTACTGTGAGGACAGAGAAATTCTCGGAGTACACTTTTTCCGGGCGCCTCGGTTTAACTCGCATTTCGAAGACGAAAGTGATAGAAATGACGATTTTGTTGACGAGAAATATATTGCCCGAGGGAGAAATTCAGAAGAGCCATGTGTCCCCTCTGTGGTGCTTGGGAAATTGTTGAAACAATGAAGCAAGTCGACTAGAACGTCCAGAAGAGGAGAGCCGCTTCTGTCTTTCATCATTCTCGAGGATTTAGAACAGTGTAGGTGTTATGTAGCAGGGGAGAGTGCGTCGGGGGGCGGCGCTGACACTGTTCCCTCACACCAAGAGAGGTCAGGGAGAATTGTAGACGCGGTGGGTGATGGAGAGTGTCAGCAATAAGGTCAGGGAGCGGTGCTGACACTTCTTATGAGGGGAAAATGCTTGCAATAGAGGTCAGGGAGCAACGCTGACGTGGCAGGTGTGGTGGGAGTGTCAGCAAGATGGGTGAAGAAGCCGTGCTGACACAGCTAGTGGTGTGAAATGCAAGAAGAACACTTATAGGAAGACGTCGCGTGTGTTTGTCTCCCAGGTTACAACGTCTCAATATTTTCTTCACCAAGCAGAGTCAAGGAGGACATATTTTCTTCTGAGTGTGCAAGCAGGTTTTTCCCGAAGAGTTCCCTGAGGCTGACGAACGCTCCAGGTGACTTATATGTCATCCCACTTCTCCCCCCCCTCTACGGCACTGTACCGTGCCTCCCCCCTCTACGGCACTGTACCGTGCCTCCCCCCTCTACGGCACTGTACCGTGCCTCCCCCCCTCTACAGCACTGTACCGTGCCTCCCACCCTCTACGGCACTGCACCGTGCCTCCCCCTCTACGGCATTGTACCGTGCCTCCCCCTCTACGGCACTGTACCGTGCCTCCCCCCCTCTACAGCACTGTACCGTGCCTCCCACCCTCTACGGCACTGTACCGTGCCTCCCCCTCTACGGCACTGTACCGTGCCTCCCACCCTCTACGGCACTGTACCGTGCCTCCCCCCCTCTACAGCACTGTACCGTGCCTCCCACCCTCTACGGCACTGTACCGTGCCTCCCCCTCTACGGCACTGTACCGTGCCTCCCACCCTCTACGGCACTGTACCGTGCCTCCCCCCCTCTACGGCACTGTACCGTGCCTCCCCCTCTACGGCACTGTACCGTGCCTCCCACCCTCTACGGCACTGTACCGTGCCTCCCCCTCTACGGCACTGTACCGTGCCTCCCACCCTCTACGGCACTGTACCGTGCCTCCCCCCTCTACGGCACTGTACCGTGCCTCCCCCCTCTACGGCACTGTACCGTGCCTCCCCCCCTCTACGGCACTGTACCGTGTCTCCCACCCTCTACGGCACTGTACCGTGCCTCCCCCCTCTACGGCACTGTACCGTGCCTCCCCCTCTACGGCACTGTACCGTGCCTCCCCCCCTCTACGGCACTGTACCGTGCCTCCCACCCTCTACGGCACTGTACCGTGCCTCCCCCTCTACGGCACTGTACCGTGCCTCCCCCCTCTACGGCACTGTACCGTGCCTCCCCCCTCTACGGCACTGTACCGTGCCTCCCCCCCTCTACGGCACTGTACCGTGCCTCCCCCCTCTACGGCACTGTACCGTGCCTCCCCCCTCTACGGCACTGTACCGTGCCTCCCCCCCTCTACGGCACTGTACCGTGCCTCCCCACCTCTACGGCACTGTACCGTGCCTCCCCCCCTCTACGGCACTGTACCGTGCCTCCCCCCCTCTACGGCACTGTACCGTGCCTCCCCCCTCTACGGCACTGTACCGTGCCTCCCCACCTCTACGGCACTGTACCGTGCCTCCCCCCTCTACGGCACTGTACCGTGCCTCCCCCATCTACGGCACTGTACCGTGCCTCCCCCCCTCTACGGCACTGTACCGTGCCTCCCCCCTTTCTACGACACTGTACCGTGCCTCCCCCCTACGGCACTGTACGTGTCTTGAGCTTCATTGCGTGCATTGTAATCGCATTACGTTATCAACATGTGTCTCACCTGACACTCAGACACACGACCCAACACTCAGACACACAACCCAACACTCAGACACACGACCCAACACTCAGACACACAACCCAACACTCAGACACACGACCCAACACTCAGACACACGACCCAACACTCAGACACACGACCCAACACTCAGACACACGACCCAACACTCAGACACACGACCCAACACTCAGACACACGACCCAACACTCAGACACACGACCCAACACTAGACACACAACCCAACACTCAGACACACAACCCAACACTCAGACACACGACCCAACACTCAGACACACGACCTAACACTCAGACACACGACCCAACACTCAGACACACAACCCAACACTCAGACACACGACCTAACACTCAGACACACGACCCAACACTCAGACACACGACCCAACACTCAGACACACGACCCAACACTCAGACACACGACCCAACACTCAGACACACAACCAACACTCAGACACACGACCCAACACTCAGACACACAACCCAACACTCAGACACACGACCCAACACTCAGACACACAACCCAACACTCAGACACACGACCCAACACTCAGACACACGACCCAACACTCAGACACACAACCCAACACTCAGACACACGACCTAACACTCAGGAGAAGAGTTAAGATCTCTGTTTATTCAGTGTTTCGTCAACACATGATTTTTTTCCGATCACAGTTTTGCAATTTAACGAAGGAGATGAATTGCAATGAGGAATCTCGAGAATATATGACGCCAGGCAACAGTTGACACTTGCGTACAGACGCCAGGCAACGGTTGACACTTGCGTACAGACGCCAGGCAACGGTTGACACTTGCGTACAGACGCCAGGCAACGGTTGACACTTGCGTACAGACGCCAGGCAACGGTTGACACTTGCCTACAGACGCCAGGCAACGGTTGACACTTGCGTTCATATGTGGCAGCTTTCCAGGACCTGAAGAAGCTTCGTAAAAGCTTTAAGCACGAGCTTAAAGCTTGCCATTCCAAACTGCTGTTGTTACAAGGCCTACCACTGTAGGCCTATCAGTGTGTGTGTGTGATTATAAAGCCAATTCATACGCCTGCTCATTACTTTCGTTACTATATTCTTTTACGTTTTAATTATTTGAAAAAGTATTTGAAACTACATTCTTAGGAGCAATATTATTATACTTAAAGAATAATTATTGCAAGATTGCATTAACTGAAAATTAACACTATAATACCTCCATCAACATCAAAGTACCTACATAATATATTTTCACGATAAAAACNCCTGGGAGTTAGCTGTTAAAGGTTGCATCCTGTGCATGCGTGCGTGCTCGCCCATTTGTGCCTGCAGGATCGAGCATTGACTCTCAGATCCCTTCTAGCCACCGGTTGTTTAAAGTGTTGTTGGAAAGTGGTTTTTAAGCCCTTTCTTGCCACCAACTAGTGGGTGTACACTCGGGTATATGTGCCTTCAAGAGTGCACATTGGCAATGTAATGTACTTTTCCAGCTGCCGGTTGTGCAAGGCAGTGACTCCTGACCTATTACCCAATCATGTACACTTTTACAATTATGAATGGAATTTAATTCTATAACCTGTTTAATCCATTTTGATTTTCCCATTGCTCTTACGCTAAAAGAAAACTTTTAACATCTCTGACTCATGCTAGTAGCTTCGAGCTTCCATCCCTGTCCTCTTGTTCTATCGTATTAATTGATTCTTAATATTTCCTTCTCTACTGTCAATTAAAAGTATTTTATACATCCCTTATCATCATGTCTTCCCCTTCTCTCCTCTTTTCTAGTGCAATCTGGTTTAGTTCCTCGAGTCTCTCTTCATAGCCCATCCCTTCGCACATCTCCTGTGCCAGGTGAGTATGACGGGCTCGCCATAGCCCGTGCTGCTTGGAACTTTTTCTTCAGAGTAGCTGAATCCAAAACAAC
>WNGS01167840.1:7909134-7919134 GCA_020271785.1 Procambarus virginalis | reverse complement strand
AGGTAACTGTGCAACAATGTCCCACACTGCTGCAGGTAACTGTGCAACAATACCCCATACTGCTACAGGTAACTGTGCAACAATACCCATACTGCTACAGGTAACTGTGCAACAATACCCCACACTGCTACAGGTAACTGTGCAACAATACCACACACTGCTGCAGGTAACTGTGCAACAATGTCCCACACTGCTACAGGTAACTGTGCAACAATACCCCACACTGCTACAGGTAACTGTGCAACAATACCCCACACTGCTACAGGTAACTGTGCAACAATACCCCATACTGCTACAGGTAACTGTGCAACAATACCCCCACACTGCTACAGGTAACTGTGCAACAATGTCCCACACTGCTACAGGTAACTGTGCAACAATACCCCCACACTGCTACAGGTAACTGTGCAACAATGTCCCACACACTGCTACAGGTAACTGTGCAACAATACCCCACACTGCTACAGGTAACTGTGCAACAATACCACACACTGCTGCAGGTAACTGTGCAACAATGTCCCACACTGCTACAGGTAACTGTGCAACAATACCCCACACTGCTACAGGTAACTGTGCAACAATGTCCCACACTGCTACAGGTAACTGTGCAACAATACCCCCACACTGCTACAGGTAACTGTGCAACAATACCCACACTGCTACAGGTAACTGTGCAACAATACCCCATACTGCTACAGGTAACTGTGCAACAATACCCCACACTGCTACGGGTAACTGTGCAACAATACCCCACACTGCTACAGGTAACTGTGCAACAATGTCCCACACTGCTACAGGTAACTGTGCAACAATACCCCATACTGCTACAGGTAACTGTGCAACAATACCCACACTGCTACAGGTAACTGTGCAACAATACCCCATACTGCTACAGGTAACTGTGCAACAATACCCCACACTGCTACGGGTAACTGTGCAACAATACCCCACACTGCTACAGGTAACTGTGCAACAATACCCCCACACTTCTACAGGTAACTGTGCAACAATGTCCCACACGGCTGCAGGTAACTGTGCAACAATACCCCACACTGCTACAGGTAACTGTGCAACAATACCCCACACTGCTACAGGTAACTGTGCAACAATACCCCCACACTGCTACAGGTAACTGTGCAACAATACCCCCACACTGCTACAGGTAACTGTGCAACAATACCCCACACTGCTACAGGTAACTGTGCAACAATACCCCACACTGCTGCAGGTAACTGTGCAACAATACCCCCACACTGCTACAGGTAACTGTGCAACAATGTCCCACACAGCTACAGGTAACTGTGCAACAATACCCCCACACTGCTACAGGTAACTGTGCAACAATGTCCCACACAGCTACAGGTAACTGTGCAACAATACCCATACTGCTACAGGTAACTGTGCAACAATACCCATACTGCTACAGGTAACTGTGCAACAATACCCACACTGCTACAGGTAACTGTGCAACAATACCCCACACTGCTACAGGTAACTGTGCAACAATACCCCACACTGCTACAGGTAACTGTGCAACAATACCCCCACACTGCTACAGGTAACTGTGCAACAATACCCCACACGGCTGCAGGTAACTGTGCAACAATGTCCCACACTGCTGCAGGTAACTGTGCAACAATACCCCCACACTGCTACAGGTAACTGTGCAACAATACCCCCACACTGCTACAGGTAACTGTGCAACAATACCCCACACTGCTACAGGTAACTGTGCAACAATACCCCACACGGCTGCAGGTAACTGTGCAACAATGTCCCACACTGCTGCAGGTAACTGTGCAACAATACCACACACTGCTACAGGTAACTGTGCAACAATACCCCACACAGCTACTGGTAACTGTGCAACAATGTCCCACACTGCTGCAGGTAACTGTGCAACAATACCACACACTGCTACAGGTAACTGTGCAACAATACCCCACACTGCTGCAGGTAACTGTGCAACAATACCCACACTGCTACAGGTAACTGTGCAACAATGTCCCACACTGCTGCAGGTAACTGTGCAACAATACCCCACACTGCTGCAGGTAACTGTGCAACAGTACCCACACTGCTACAGGTAACTGTGCAACAATACCCCACACTGCTACAGGTAACTGTGCAACAATACCCCACACTGCTACAGGTAACTGTGCAACAATACCCCACACTGCTACAGGTAACTGTGCAACAATACCCCACACTGCTACAGGTAACTGTGCAACAATACCCCACACAGCTACAGGTAACTGTGCAACAATACCACACACTGCTACAGGTAACTGTGCAACAATACCCACACTGCTACAGGTAACTGTGCAACAATACCCCACACTGCTACAGGTAACTGTGCAACAATACCCCACACTGCTACAGGTAACTGTGCAACAATACCCCACACTGCTGCAGGTAACTGTGCAACAATACCCACACTGCTACAGGTAACTGTGCAACAATGTCCCACACTGCTGCAGGTAACTGTGCAACAATACCCCACACTGCTGCAGGTAACTGTGCAACAGTACCCACACTGCTACAGGTAACTGTGCAACAATACCCCACACTGCTACAGGTAACTGTCCCCACACTGCTACAGGTAACTGTCCCCACACTGCTACAGGTAACTGTACCCACACTGCTACAGGTAACTGTGCAACAATACCCCACACTGCTACAGGTAACTGTGCAACAATACCACACACTGCTACAGGTAACTGTGCAACAATACCACACACTGCTGCAGGTAACTGTGCAACAATACCACACTGCTGCAGGTAACTGTGCAACAATACCCCACACTGCTACAGGTAACTGTGCAACAATACCCCACACTGCTGCAGGTAACTGTGCAACAATACCCCACACTGCTACAGGTAACTGTGCAACAATACCCCACACTGCTGCAGGTAACTGTGCAACAAGAAAGCAGTTGCAGCTTGACACAGCTAAAAGTAATCAACATACGTCATGTTAAAATAACAACACGAAAAATTATAAGGTTTACTCCGTTGGAGTAAAAATACACGAGGACTGCAGTGACATACCCTGGTATGGTTGACAGGACCATGACCATACCAAGTATGCACTTTTACACAGGAACATAAAAGGTTTATACATTTTACAGGACGATATCAGCTACATACCATGGACCATGCCTATGTACGTAGGGTTACGCCATCTTCTATTGGACAAATTCGTAGATTTTCTGAGGAGTCCTCATTAGTCGATGTTTTAGGTTATATGTCTATGAACTATGCCATCTTAAGTGCATGGATTTCATCACACAGTTCTTGAGTCACTCTCTTGTTCTCGCTTCGATCTTGTTCCTGGTTCCATGCTTACTACTTTTCCTTTAAAATCTGTAAAAACATATTCGTTAGTCTGCCTGCGAATCTGTCTTCTCTGCCTTCAGACGTCGATGAACGGAATGAAACTAGACTTTGCATGGTTTCTCATTTGAACTAGGACGGCCATAGGCTAAATGGTGCTCCTGCTCCTAGAACCTGTCCCTAGTGAAGAAAAAAACGGCCCGAGCAGGTCGGTGGGTATGTACCATTGCTAACCCAACTTGTAAGGGTGCACTGGGAAACTAGGAGTGTCGGCCACAGCATTGCTGAATTTATAATTCTGAAGAACGGTACAGACGAGGCTCCAGTTCTTCACTCGAGCAACAACGGCTGCTTCAGCTACTCATCAAGTATTCATCGCAAAACATATTACTTCAATGGAGAACTTTATCATGACCGTATGTACTTTTTTTTGTCAATCTCTGACAAGACTCGTCTCGTTTTTTCAAGAAACGTTGAAACAAAGTGAATAAATATAAACTAGCTCCTAAGACTGAGTTACACACAGAAATCATAATAGCGTGATGCATCAAATGAACAAATCCACAAGGGCCGTGATGAGGGTTCGAACTTGCGTCTAACAAGTTGTTATAGATTCAGCTACTCGGAACAAGTTCCAAGTAGCACGGGCTATGGTGAGCCCGTAACTTACCTGGCACAGGAGCTGGGCAAGAAGCACGGGCTATAGTTAGCCTCGTGGACAGGAGATGTCTCCCGTCGGTCTAACAAGATCCCAGGCGCGCCTTAAGCGACTGTGCTACGACATGGTTAAAGGAATTGCAACCGGGAGTTCAACTGACCTCACACGGATCCTGCAGCCTCTCCGAAACACATACCAGGGTTTTACACAATTCCCCCATGTACCCGAGCTCTATCAATAAGCTATTCTACCTCTTCGCCCATATTGACAGAGATCGGGTGCATGGGGGGAATTGTGTAAAACCCTGGATTTTGTCTCGGAGAGGCTGCAGGATCCGTGTGAGGTCAGTTGAACTCCCGGTTGCAATTCCTTTAACCATGTCGTGGCACAGTCGATTAAGGCGCGCCTGGGATCTTGTTAGACGCAGGTTCGAACCCTCATCACGGCCCTTGTGGATTTGCTCCTAAGACTGAGATTACGATCATTCGAGGCTTAATTAACATGGAAAATATACTGCCTCCACACCCCTGTATTACAAGTAAAGTAACATAATAATAATAATAAAACCCGACCCCGAGCACAACCGGGTGACTGCTCGGATCAGTTGCCATACTGTGTGGTGCTCTCGTGTTATGGTGCTCCAGTGGCACAGGCCTCCAGGCTTGAGTGCCAGTTATTACTGTAGAGACGATCCCTGATCTTACTCGTAACTTGTGTATCAGTTATGTTAAAATAAAGCAGTAATTAACACATTAAAAACAATGGCTATCATCAAGGCAAATAAATTTACTACAAAAGTAGGCTACAAGTTTCACGAACTTGTCCTGCCAGAGACTTGCAGCTAAAGTACCTAACTCTTTGACAAACAACAAACCCACACGCCAGGAACCATGACCTAAACCCTCCCACGGGACGCTCCGTGGAGCAGCATCCGGCACAGCAAGCGACCCACAGACCAGTGTGTGTAATCAAGGTATAGGCACACAAATATCAACCCCGGTGTAAACAGCTCGCATGATGCTAGTCGGGGAGCCAGCTGGGGGGCCATGGGTAAAACTCGCGCCGGTCGTCGTAGGGACAAACCTTAGTCTATTTGCAAAGCAGATCTCGGGATACCCGCGCTCTTGTGCTCAATTCCCCCCACCCTCCTGAGCCCCCTCGTCGTACCCAGCACCCTTCACCCAGGGTGTGTAGGACGTAGGGGAGGGTTTAGGGTGCGGTGGAAGAGGCAAGCGGGTGAAGTGGTAGTGAGGAAAGCAGTGGAGGAACTTGTGAACATGGAGGGGGGGGGGGGTAAGGAAATATTATAGAGGGGATGAGATGGAGGAGAGGATTGTGAAGATCAAAAATTGGGAAGATTGTCAGTAATAAGGCAAACAGGAGCATATTTTAATCCCCCTCACTCGCGCCAATCATATCTTCAACGGATTTGAACTCACTTGTCAATCATATGCACAATAAAATAACTTACTGAAGCTACAAATGTAGTAAGAAATGCAGAATAGACCCACTGAAGAGTAGAGGTGCCATAGCACTAAAAATACAGTATTAAATCACTGGTGCTGTCCCGCCTTGAGTGCTGTTCGGTACTCACTTCTCCTTTCAAAGCAGGATAAATGCCTGAAACAGAGGGAATAGAGAGAACATATGTAACCCTTTCCATCATCGCCCACGGGATGGGTATGGGGTGCATAATAAATGACTAATACATAGACACGATAAAGCACCTAAATTATTGGGGCCATCTGAAAGCTCACAAAAGTACTCTCTGGGATGGAGAAGAGAGAGAGATCAAATAATATGTGCATGGAAGATACTGGAGAGCCAGGTCCCAAGTTTGCACAGTAAAATAACAACATAGTGGAGCGAATAATATGGAAGGAAATGCAGAATAGAACCAGTGAGTCGTGGAGGTACTATAGGCACAGTTAGATACCACTATACGAACATAAGAGGTCCAAGGAATTCAATATCCTTCCAGCAAGAAATATGGCCGGAACGAATGTGCAATTTTTTATTTTATTTTTTTATGATATATACAAGAGTTGTTACATTCTTGTACAGCCACTAGTACGCGTAGCGTTTCGGCCAGGTCCCTGGAATACGATCCCCGCCGCGAAGAATCGTTTCAATTCTTCAAGAAACAATAAGACGTATTTCTGCAAGAGGTGTTGGACCACTCAGGTTGTACATTTGAGGCTCACGTTTTCCTGAATAGTGACTGACTTGATGAAAATTATCTATGATCTCTTGCCAAGAGCGAGTGCCGTCGGATGTTTGGTTAAATAGCCTTCGGCTACAAACACTTTTGTACGGTCTCTGTTCATGGTGTAGTGGTAATTAGGTCAGGATATATATATATATATATATATATATATATATATATATATATATATATATATATATATATATATATATATATCGTACCTAGTAGCCAGAATGCACTTCTCAGCCTAATATTCAAGGCCCAATTTGCCTAATAAACCAAGTTTTCCTGAATTAATATATTTTCTCTATTTTTTTCTTATGAAATGATAAACCTACCCATTTCATTATGTATGAGGTCAATTTATTTTTATTGGAGTTAAAATTAACATAGTTATATGAGCGAACCTAACCAACCTTACCTAACCTAACCTAACCTATCTTTATAGGTTAGGTTAGGTTAGGTAGCCGAAAAAGTTAGGTTAGGTTAAGTTAGATAGGTTAGGTAGTCAAAAAACAATTAATTCATTAAAACTTGGCTTATTAGGTAAATCGGGCCTTACATAGTAGGCTGAGAAGTGCGTTCTGGCTACTAGGTACGACATATATATATATATATATATATATATATATATATATATATATATATATATATATATATATATATTGGTATATTTTGGTAGCAGTCTTTCCTGTAGACATATATTATTAAATATGACCGAAAAAGTAAGATTAATAATTCTAACACGAATTTTCTCTATTTTCCTTATGTTTCTTTTTACTGGTGACGGTAAATGAAAAATCAATTCTCCAAAGTTCATTTTTATTTATAAAAATAAAAATGAACTTTGGAGAATTGATTTTTCATTTACCGTCATCAGTAAAAACAAACATAAGGAAAATTGAGAAAATTCGTGTTAGAATTATTAATCTTACTTTTTCGGTCATATTTAATAACATATGTCTACAGGAAAGACTGCTACCAAAATATACTAATATTAAAACGCACGACCCAGCAGCAAGGAATCAAGCCTTCACGATAAAATATCGCCAAGATCTGATTCGTAATCAGATACACAAGGCAGAAAATGATATCAAAGACAATAAAACGCAACTACTTCAGGCCACAAACGAATGGAGAAACAGCAACATCGACGAAAGTCTCCGCACCCGCATCGAACAACACCTCGACATCCTCACAGACCGACATCACCTCAGCACGGAAACAAGGATTATCAAGAAGCTAACAACACTATATGGAGGACCCATGGCAATTCCACGACCAAGAGACGGCTTCCTGAACCTTGCAGGTATCAACCTCACTGAGGACCAAGTCACTCTCCTAAATCTGGGTATAAACTGTCACGTTATGTCCAGACCAAGTGCGTTGGCCCGGAAAGTGGAGTTGGAGATCCTGTTGGACGACATATTTGACCTCGAAGCACAAAAGAAGGTCACCACCAAAGACACCTTACAAGCTGAACTTATTGCAGAAGGAGGAAAGAATCGAGGCAACTACAGAAGTACCATACTGACCCCCGAGCTCAAAGCGGCAGCCAAGAGCCTTCGTGAGAACAAGGAGATAGTTGTCAGGAGAGGCGACAAGTCGCCAATATACGTCATCCTTAAGAAAGACGAATATCTGGCGAAAATGAACCACATACTCTCTGACCAAACTAAATTCCAAAGGGTAACGAAGGACACTACAGCCGAATTGAAAACAAAGGTCAACAAGTTGATTGAAACTGTGAATGCCAAGAAATCCGGACTCCACCTGCCAAAGATTATTGGAGAATATAAACCTGGATATGCGTATGGAAACGTCAAGACGCATAAGCCTGGAAACCCACTTCGGCCAATTATCAGCCAGATACCCACACCCACGTACAGACTGGCGAAACGACTCAACGGCTTACTGACTCCTTATGTCCCGTGCAACTTCAGCCTGAAATCCCCGAAGGAATTTGTTGACTTACTGCGGGGAACACGGGCTACAGGGATAAGAGCATCGTTGGACGTAGAATCACTGTTCACCAACGTACCTGTGGATGAAACAATCGGGATGATAGTGGACCGAGTGTATCGAGACCCGGCCTGTACTCCCCTTGACATGCCAGAAAATATCCTGAGGAAACTACTCCAAGCTTGTACTAAGGAGGCACCCTTCTTGAGCCCGGATGGGCACATGTATAAGCAAGTAGATGGGGTCGCTATGGGTTCTCCCCTAGGCGTCCTGTTTGCAAACTTCTACATGGGTACTATTGAGGAAAAAGTCTTAGTCGACTTGAACTTGAAACCGGCCATATACTGCAGGTATGTTGACGACATTTTTACACAGGTACCTGATGTCAGACATCTGCAGGAGCTGAAAGAAGCGTTTGAGCAGAATTCTGTGTTACGTTTCACTTACGAGATGGAGAAGGATGGGAAGCTGCCCTTTCTAGATGTAACAGTCATGGAAAGGAGCGGAGGTTTCCACACTGCAGTCTACACTAAGGAAACAAACATAGGAATGTGCCTAAATGCCAACAGTGACTGCCCAGATAGGTACAAGAGGAGTGTTGTTAACGCTTATGTCGACCGTGCTCTCAGCCACAGCTCAGAATGGAAGCAAGTCGACGAAGAACTCTGTAGAGTAAGGCAGGTCCTAGTCAACAACGGCTTCTCCAATGGTTTCATTGAAGACATCATAAGAAGGAAAGTGAAACGCCATGCAACCTCTGAAGATACAACTAACACAACACCTATACCCCCTATTAGACTATTTTACAGGAACTTCTTCTCCACAGCTCATAAAACGGAGGAAAGGGTCCTGAAAGATATTGTTAATAGAAACGTTATCCCTACAGACAAAAATCAGAAGATACAATTGACGATTTACTATAAAACCAAGAAAACTGCCAACCTACTCATGAGAAACTCTCCAGACACAAAGCAGAACGCTTTGAAAGAGACCAATGTCGTCTATGCCTTCAAATGCCCACTTGGGGACTGTAAGCCCCAAAGAACTCAATATATAGGCAAGACAACAACATCTCTTTCCAGGCGATTAACGATGCATAAGCAACAGGGCTCTATCAAGGAACATATAATCTCTTCCCACAACCAAACCATCACCAGAGAAATCTTAACAAACAACACAGAAATCATTGATAGATACAGCGACAACAGGCGGCTTGACATCTGCGAGGCACTACACATCAAGAAGTCAACACCAGCAATCAACAGCCAATTAACGCACAACTATATTCTACCCACTTCAAGACTCCGCTCCAATATAGAAACATCAAGAAATACGGGCCAATAGGCCTTCTGCAGTTACAGATCTATTCTTCCCTTTAGCTTATACCCATTGTTTCGTGTTCTGTGTTTGTTCTCACCTCACCCCAAACCATTGTAACATGTCACCTCACCCAAATGCAGGTATAAAAAGAAAAGCTGTTTAAACTCTGTTCAGTTATAGTTGTTCTGTGTGTGTGTAACTAAAGTCTTTGAAAATGTAATAAGTTTTACGAAACGCGCTCAAGTGTCGCGTCAGACTAAGAAATAAAGAATGAATTTTGGAGAATTGATTTTTCATTTACCGTCATCAGTAAAAACAAACATAAGGAAAATTGAGAAAATTCGTGTTAGAATTATTAATCTTACTTTTTCGGTCATATTTAATAACATATATATATATATATATATATATATATATATATATATATATATATATATATATATATATATATATTATATATATATATATATATATATATATATATAATATATATATATATATATATATATATATAGGTTA
>WNGS01167840.1:7887000-7900405 GCA_020271785.1 Procambarus virginalis | reverse complement strand
TGAATTTACTTGTGTGTTTTAGCAAACATTGTTTGGCATTTGTACTCGAATATTATGTGAAAGTTGTCGGTCAATATGTATTGAAATGAAATCAAGAAAAAATAACTGCCAAAAAACAAATACTGTATAAGGATATTTATAATAATTATAATAATTTAGGGGATACATTAGGGTATACTTTTAATAAGTGAAAAAAACTTAAACTGGTCCATATCATCAAAACAACCTAGAGAGACCAAGAAAATAGTTTGAAATCTATGAAAAAAATCAGCCAAAAAAATATTCAAAGTCCCAAGTTAAGCAAATTGTGACTGATTTATTGTTGACCCATTTCATTCGATCTTTACATAGTTAGGGACTGGTATGCACTCTCCTTGATGTAAAGGTTACAACTAAATCAGATAATATACAAAGAAGATAAAACTAAAACTTAAAGTTTCCTAAAATAATTTGGGTATTGAGTAAGTAACATATTAACATTTGTGTCATTATAGATATTTTATATGATAAAACGAAAGAGCATAATATAAGATATATAAGAGGATAATAACATACTAGGAGCCGGTCGCCGAGGGACAGCACACTGGACTTGTGGTCCCGGGTTCGATCCCGGCGCCGGCGAGAACAATGGTCAGAGTTTCTTTCACCCTATGCCCCTGTTCCTTGCAGTAAAATAGGTACCTGGGTGTTAGTCAGCTGTCACGGGCTGCTTCCTGGGTGTGGAGGCCTGGTCAAGGACCGGGCCGCGGGGACGCTAAAAGCCTCGAAATCATCTCGAGATAACCTCAAGATACTCATTATTATTTGTTATTATGTATTACTCAGCAATGCTATAAAGGCACCGCTACATATCCACTTTGAGGACTCTTCTTACTACTATTCTTCTTTTTGTGTGTTGGCCAGGTGCTTGCATTACTTTATTACTGCATTATCCATCAGTCCCGGTTAATAGGAGTTGTTCTCCTTATCACAACACCGTTCTTCTGTTTTAAAAATTGTCTAAAATCATTTCTGAAAATATTTTGATGAAAGTTTCACGACGCTGAAGTAATAAGTTTGAGATTTGTTTAACATTAAGTAATTTTTACATACTGTAATTCAAATATTTTTTACTTCTCTGCCTCTTTTGCTAAGCAGTTTAAGGGTTAACTCATGGACATATAATGGACCACCACCATGCTCCTTATTATCCAAACTACATTCTCTCACCTAGTCGTGTATCTCCTTATGGAATACCCCGATTTTCAGGATTATCGTATGTTTTGCTTTCCTACTGTCCCTCGAGATCATTAATTCCTAGGCAAAATCCTCGGTGAGGCGAATACCTTTCATATCGCTTGTTTTGTGTGCTTATGTTGGAATCCACAGTGATGTTTGGTGCCATTTTGATATTCACATTCTACACATGACGTGACATAATCCTACCCCTCCCTTTTTCTCTTTATTTTTCTTTCTCCTCTTATTCTTACATTCCCTTTCTTATGCCCATTATTACCCCCCCCCCATCTTTCCCCCTTTATTACACCCATCCCATCTGTCTTGTTGCCTTGCTCTTCCCTTCCTCTAGGAATTTCTCCTCATCCACCTCTCTTGCCTTAATGCTTGTGCCTCCTTCGCTTCCATCATAATCGACTTGATAATGATCCAGGACAGACCCAAACATGGTCGTCTCCTAGTCTTGTGATGTGTGGTTTTTTTTTTTCATATCTTGAGCCACGATATTGTGACTGCAAAGAGTCACAATATCGTCTATAAATTATTTACTAATGTATCACAATTTCATAAAGATTATACTACATCAGTATCATTCTTCCTTTTCTTTAATGATTTAGTTCTAAACTAACTACTAAACCTATTCAAATTCATTGATAATTTTCACTTTACAGAATCGTTAGATACTGGCCGTGCATCAATGTGATCTTACTTACTAAAATGCTGACACGTGCCAAGCTTGCTCGAATAACCCCGCCTCAAAACTTTCACAACTCTATGGTCAACCTTATGATCAACAGACTCTTCGTTCAAGAGAACCATTGCAAGCAGAGATTAATGCCAAGGTAGGTGTTATAACTTGTTACATTATAATTCAAATTAGTCTATATACAGTTATTGTTTAATTAATAGAATTTTGACAAATGATTCACATTAATTAAGTTGGATAGATGGGTAGTTTTGCCTAATCCTTCCTTGAGGAAGACCTGTGTTGCTGAGGTTTTATCACTGATATTTGTTGTGAAAAGTTATTTTGGTATTTGTTGATGATTTTTATTGGCTTACTGGATTTATGGTTACTACCGGCATTAAGTAATTAAGTGATATTAAATTTAATGTTATAGAATGGTCTTAGAATTTTTTTTGTTTTCTTCCAGAATTTTGAAGTGTGTGATCGCTGCTCGAACATCTCTCAGATGTACAATAAGGTATCCCATCAAAAATATGACTATTATTCCCAGTGCAAGTCAACAGTTACAAACATGAGAGTTACTCACCCCAGTAAGCACACAACTACAATTCTTCGAGACTTGCTCGCCAACGACCACTGGATCATGGGGGTATGTTAACTGCCATTTCAAATTTTTCCTCCAAATTTTACTGTTTATTTTTAGAAGCACTAATTGTTCTGGTTTTAAGAGGGACAATTTCTTGGAGTTTTACCTAAAGTGTGATTTCAGGTACGTATGAAATTCAGTACAGTGGTTATATGGCGATTGAAGCTTTTGTGTTACATTACATCAACTAAATATAAACAAGTTAGTAAGAGGGAAGGTAAGCAACTCGCTCTTTGTACCAGCTCCAGTGGGCTCTCCTCTCACAAAGATCGGGAATGTTTGGGACTTGGGCATTGGGTGCTTGATCCTCCTCATCATTGGATGCTCGATCCTCTCATCATTGAGTGCTCAATCCTCTCATCATTGGGTGCTCGATCTCCTCATCATTGGGGTGCTCAATCCCCTCATCATTGGGGTGCTCAATCCTCTCGTCATTGGGTGCTTGATCCCTATCATCACTTGGGTGCTCGATATTCTCGTCATTGGGTGCTCGATCCCCCTCATCACTGGGGTGCTCGATCCTCTCATAAATGATAGTCAATAATATCATTGACTACATAGATCAAGTTAATTTCATCTAATCATTCGTGGAAACCATATACAAACTTTGTTCTGTATGTTTCTCACTATACAACAATGCCAAGAACTGGCAAAGCAAGGCAGAGCCCCACTGCAACAAAGCTTAACCATCGTGCTGCGCCGAGTTTATTGTGAAATTCCCCCGGTGCGCATGAAATAAAGTGTTCCCAAAAAATTCTTTTTTCTTCGTAAAAGGATAAATTCCCTTCCCTGAACATGGCTATGTAAAAATAAATACCAAATTCCACTTATTTTGGCTGTGGGGACGTGGACAAAGTGCGATGTGACGGCATCAGGGCCTGGTTGCCCGTGTGTGAATCGCCCAGACACAGTCGCGCGGGCCATTCAAGCACCGGGTGTTGCCACAAATATATTTTCAATTATTTGTTTTATGTATTTCCAATGTGGTTTTATTTGTTTTTTTATCGTATGTCATGCATTTTTGTGTCCTTTACAATATGTATACAGTAGAACGTTCTTAACACTTTCGCGCACTGAGGTTAAGAAAAAAAACTTGGGCCAAGTGCCCCTGGCGCTTCGTGCAGCCAAGCGGTGAGACCGAAAAGTGTATACTCTTTTTACTCTCCTGACACTAATTGTAGGCGTACGTATTTAAATTTGGTATCACTGTGTTCGCAATAGAATTGTCTATAAGAACATATGTATAAAATGCCGTCAAATCATAAGGCATATCAACAACCAATAAAAAACTATTGACATCACTTGCCGAGAGCGCCAAACAGCAACAAAATGTTTCCATTCTCGTAATGGTTGTGAAGCCCACAGTTGTCCTACATCGTTAATTTTGGTATCATTGGAATCGCAATTAAATTCTCTATACGGACATATGCATATAAATATAGAATCAATGTCGCAACTGACCCACAAGAGTGTGGGAAGTGGCTGAAGTGTTACCCGCGGCGGCATATCGCCGAAAATGACATCGAAAAGTGTATTTTCAATTCACTGTCCTGACATTATTTTTGGATGTACGCATTTAATTTTTGTACCAATGTGTTCGCAATAGAATGTTCTATAAGAATATAGGTATAAACCGTCAAATAAGAATGCGTTCGACCGGCAACAAATATAAAAAGTACGTCGATCATACGCGTCGTGTCAATAATGCAATAGTTTTACCACGAAGATTCACTGCCATGACATTTTCTTTAATAAGCTCTTCTGTTATTAGAGAAAAACGTACATTTTATGGCGAACATTTCTAAACTATCCCCAAGAAAATCGAAGCAAAAATGGATTTTATACAAATATTTTTTATTTTAACTGGGATACTAGTTAAAAGTGCGGAACCGTAAGAACAGCTCATAACGACCCGGCTTGTTATAAATGCGGCAAAGTGATTTATTAATGTTCCATGGAACTGTGATACATGTCAGTAATGTGTCCACAATAAATGTTTATTGTCGCAATATTACCTGTTAAAATTCACTAAAATTACAATATGTACAGTTTCACACACTATTTACACAGTAACACACTGTATTACACACTCAGTACTTCGGAAGCGAGTAATAATCAACGAAGTAGTCCATGGTACACTGCGCGACTTCGCTCTCAGTGCACCAGGTACAGATAAATTTTCGCTTCCTGTTTCTTCATTCTGTGCGCTTGCCAATAACGCTCTCACGTACACCCTTGGCTTTAGTACTTGTAGGTTGTATGTAGCCAAGCTTGTAAAGCATAAGGTAGTACTGAGAAGATTATAGGAAAAGATAAATTTGTAAGGTAATCTTGAAAAGATCGCTTTGTATGATCCCACACAGGAAGAGATTCAGCTTGCCTCAAAGAGTGTCCGTCAGTTAGGAAGACAGACATTCCTGAATCTCAGAAGAGATTCAGGTCCTCCATTATATATATAGATATATTCTAGTCAGTATATTTTAAAGATGCGTTACAATAAAACATTTTACAAGTATTGTATTTAAAAAAAATTATATAGTACTGTATCATCAATGTACTCTACGGGTATTTTAAAATGTTAGGTATATGCTTAGCATTTTTACAGAAAATGATTACTGTTCCAGTAACTGTATTATACAATTTGTTGTATCACCATTAAGCCTCACTGTCCCCTTAAAAATGTGTTAATGCTTGCCCCACCTCAGTGAAAGATTGACAGTTTTTACTTTTTATGGTCAGTATGGCTGAAATTTTCAGTTCAGAAGAAACACATAATAGTATGGTAGGGTCAGCAGGGAAAATTTCAGGTGCTGTATTAGAAACAATGTATTAGAAACATTTGTTGTACACAAACTCTACTTAGTATATTGTAATCGTAACATAAATTACCGATTTCAGCTCTTCCGTTCTATGTGTACAACGTGGATCAAAGTAGACAGATTGTTCCAAGATGAAGCTGAAAGCCTCAAGAAAAATGAAAATGAGAACGAGAATGAAAACGAGAATGAGAATGATAATGAAAATGAGAACGAAAATGAGAATGAAAATGAGAACGAAAATAAAATGAAGCAACGTGATTGACAGTTTGAAGTGTGAAAATGCAGACTCAACCATACTGTATGGATAATACTGAATTCAAGAGAATTACATCAGAATGTTCAATATAGTAAATAGTTGAAAAGAATAATGTTAATGATTTGGTGACTTGGAGAAAAGTGAACATAGAGGAAATATAAATAACCTCTGTTGCATGGAAGGTAGTATTGTGAGAGGTAAATATAAATGATGGTGTGATCATTCAGTGTACCATCAAACTGGACTTGTCATTTCTTTTCCCATGTCAAAATTTCTTTAACATTAGAGTATAAAATGATATGAATTGTACACTAGCAGTGTTTGCTGTCAGTTCTTTGATAGAATAAGAGTTTCCGAGTATTTGCTTAGTACCACTTAGCCTACTGCTGAAGTGCGGTGTAAAGAACGAATCGAAGCCAGCCGAAAGTCTTGCTAGATTACCAGTACCAGGTAGTTGTATAATTTATATTCGTTTAAACATTTAAAACCTAAGTCACAAAATGTGCATTAATGAAGAGGACAGTGCTTTAAGAAAATTATTATTGGTTTTCATAATTTAAATAACTTTATATATATATATATATATATAATATATATATATATATATATATATATATTATATATATATATATATATATATATATAGATATATATATATATATATATATATATGATTCAGTTAGATTCTTGTAGACAAAACTGCTGTACTTAAAACATTCTTCTAGGGTCTCCAAGGTTGTCATTTGAATGTAGCAGAAGGATTTATTTGTGTTTTGGTCCTATGATAATTTTATTAATTATTTTGTTAAACACGAAATTGAGCACCCTGAACGAAATGTATGACTGGCGAGTATTTTTGTCAATTCTTGCCATCTGTATTCTGCATGTGTAATACATAGATGTTATACATTAATATACATTAATTATTTTTACTCCCAAACAATTCTCTGGACAACAGGTGGTGTTGTGAAAGTTGTGTACTAGGGCCTGTTGATATAGCTGGCATTACTCAATGTTAAAAAATGTCTTATCATATAAATTTTCTAAATATTTTCCTAAATATGTAATTGTCTGTTCATAAATAAAAGGTAAATATTAAATTGTATGGCATGGCAGCTTTTCATTAGGTTTACTTATTGTCCATCATGGTGCCTAAGTTTTGAGCATTGAGAATAAAATAAATGCCCACGAATCTTTCAGTAATCATACTTATAATGTAGTATTTTTCTCGGTTATATTTATGCACAAATTTGAACATACATACAGTAGGCCACCTCTAAATTCTTCACTGTGTAGAGCGTGTTGATTACGGTTGTCTCTATTACAGTCCTCATTTCTTATACCAAGGTCTTGTTAGATTTCTTTGTTGGCTTGCCTGGAATGAGGGCGGTGAAGCATGCATGGATCTTTATGAACATCACTTCTCTAGTTTTCTAGTTTTCTTCAAACATTTATGGGATCAAGAGTATGCTGTACATAATAGATGCAATAAAATGTCCATATTTTGTTTGAAAATTACAATCTTGGAAGTTAATTTGTGTAGGGAAATTAAAAATTTGTGAGGCTGGCATTTGATCTTTGGCTCATGCTCTTTAACATCATCTTCAGGTTTCATCGCTTCCTCTAGCTCTGTTTCTCTTCCACCTCTTCCCCTAATTCTTATTCTTTCTGCCCTTATGTTTTCCCTTCTTACTTCTTTTCCCCTCTGAGGAAGCTTTCTAAAAGTGTATTAACATTATCGTAATCTGCAACGAGAGGATTGATGAGTTAAGCAGTTTAGTATTCACAATTCACTATATTGTGAGAGTAAATTTGTTGAAAATTTAATTTGATTATTTAAAAACCAGGAAACCTTGTGTGGGACAAGCACTTGTAACCAAATGACATATTTGTGTAAGTTTGTTGAGTGCGATTATTTTTTCCATAGCAGTATTTATTAATGTATTCATTTAAAATTAGCATAAAATTAAAAGTTTGCAAGATGTTAGATTATGGAAGTTGTGGACTCGATGCCTCAGTTGGTAATTGATCAAAAGTTTGAATTGATTAAGTCTTCAAAGGACCTAATCAATTGTTATAGTTATTTTTTTAAATAGTTTTAAGTGTTAAAACTATATTAATTACCTGTTTAGGTATTAATGAAAGAGTGTCTCTTCTATTCTGGTGTTGGTTGGAGCAATTAGCTAGATTTTTTTTTTTTAAATAAATAAATGTTTGTTCTTCAACCTGAGCTATGAAAGTTATATAGTTATTGTAAGCCCTTGCCAGAGTTGAGAATGCATGTCTGTACAGTGTAGTAATTTTGTAAAGGATCATATCACAAGACATTACAAATAAATTGGAATCAAAAGGCCATTCTCATGGTGTCATTCACCATTGTTCTTAAATTTACTATTTGATACATGAATAGTACCTTACCTTACCTTGAGGGGATTTCGAGGCTTAGCGACCCCGTGGCCTGGTCGTCGACCAGGCCTCCTCGTTGCTGGACTTTATAAATCTAAATACTAATAAATATTTGGAAACTCAAGATTTATAACATAGAAATTTTTTAGAAACACATTTGTTGATAATTTGTAAGCAGTGGTTAAATTCAGTGTAATTATTCATGATTTTTCTTGTCGTCCATTCTTTATAAGTTAACTGTACTGTATTGGGGCAACAATTCCTTAAGAATTTGCTAGGCCTTAATTTGATCCTGAGTCAGGTAGGGTGTACCAGGTGTTTGCTCTTAATCTTGCAGAGGCCTTTCTAAATAAACCATTTTTGCATAGGGTTGAACACCTCAACAGGTGTAGAAAAGTTTGGTAATGGGAGAAACTCAATTCCTCTGTATTTGGCCCGGAACCAAAAATTGTTTAATTTTTTGTTTTTTACTTTGTACAAATATTCTTCTAAGTTTGTATGTTTATTTATCGATACGATGATTTTATATATGAATGTGTTCATAATCTATTCTTTATTTATTTTTTTCCATTTTTTAAACATAACATTTTTTTTATATATAATACAGAGCTGTGTCAACTATATTGGCACAGGTGAAATGCCCATGGGATTGGGCACGTCAGGGATTGGTTGATAGACCCAGTTGTTAGGAGAGGCTTCCCAGCAGTTATCTTGCCTGAACTTAAATTGAGTTGAATGAGAGCCGAGGTTACTAGGTTTATTTTTTATGGGGTTAAATATTTGCTCCATTCCATCAAGTTGGGATGGACAGAAGGCCAACAGTTAATGGAAGAACCTTGCATTCGTACTGTTACTTCACAAGATACGAGTATGTTTTTGGTACTTTACATTATAACATAGTGTTTAGATGGAGTCAAAATAAATTCACTGATAATACGCAACCATGGAAATACAGTAATTCCATGATGTGGATGTTGTGGACATGATGTCGTGAAAGGCCGAGTGCGTTTCTTCTCTCATCTGAGGCCCTGTTTACCTGATGGAAATGGGAAGTATGGTTCTGATAATGATAAATGATATTAACTTGCAATGTAAACCAGAGTTTTTTTTATAATATCTGAGAAATGAAGGATGGATAAATAAAAGAGAATTTGTTTCATATCAGAATAAACGGCATCCTTGTTTTTTTTCAGTTTTCTTTAATGATGTAGCATATGTGGTTTGTTTATACATTTCATAATGACAGCTTACAAATGTTTTAGGGTTAATCTCATCCCATGCTCCAAAAATGATAGTGCTTTTAGCAACTGTTGGTTGAATATATAAATTTGGACCATTGTATTAAACATTGTAATATTCAATTGGAATATTAAATATGCAAACCTAGGCCTAACTTACTTAGTACATGTATGTGCTATGCTAGGCCTAGAAAAAGTGTAGGCTTGCCTTTTTTTTCTTGTGCCATATATAAAATTAATAATGTAAAATGTGAATTTTTTTGTGCAAGAGTCCATTTTTATATGTTGATAAATATTTATTAGTGTACTTTCTTTTTGGATGACAGTTGGTTAATCTTGACTGAAATATTCACATAAAAATAATCTCTTATCTCCTTTGCTCGCTCTCTCTCGCGCTCTCTCTCTCTCTTCCTCTCATTCTTTTTCTAGTTTTTGTGAATGCGAGTCTTATCTGGTTCTTAGATGATGCCTTCTCTTATGACGAGGGAAGCAGGTTTTGAGTCCTAAAGAGAAATTTTGTATCATTTCAGTATTCAAATATATTAGGTTTTCAGTGCATTTCTTATGGATTTTTTATTTTTATGTGTGTGTGTACGTATGTTGTATGTGTGTGTGTGTGTGTGTGTGTGTTTCTATGGAGCAGACAGCAAGTTGTTTTGTACTTTATTTACTAACGTGAGATAGGTTCTAACGATACATGTTCAGTATGTGCATAAACCTTTAAGGTAGAATGCAAGTGTTATCAACCTTAATTGAGAGAAATTTTATGGCCAAAATTCTTGTGATTTATGTAGTATATCTTCATATATCTCCTCTCTCTCTTCCCCTCCCTGAGTTAGCAACACACATGCAGCATTGAGTCTACCAGCCACCTTTCTCCTGATGCATGACGACTATCATTCAGTAATGCCCAGATTAAATTCTCTCTCATCACCATGTTTACTTTTCATAGCTGTTATATGGAACATTTCTTGGAGGCTCTATTTGGGCCTCAGTGGTATGTTGTGGCTTGGTACTCTGTTTATCCTATGTTTCAAACATGGCTATATTTCTTGTATTATTATTTGCATGGATAATGACAATTGTAGTGTTTGTGTAAATATTATGGGTAAGGATTTTTGTATTTTTATATTTGCTCATATTTTGATTTTTCTTTTCATACATTGAGTATTTCATCTAATGATAATGAATGCTTTGTTATATGCTTGTTTCTTGATTTTTTTTTTAAAGCTGGAGAAGTGATTTCATTGTTTTATTTTAACATTGCATTCTGATCTGGTGGTGTCCACAATGCACTTCCCCTTCTGGGCATGCATATACAGTGTGTGTGTGTGTGTGTGTATATATATATATATATATATATATATATATATATATATATATATATATATAATATATATATATATATATATATATATATATATATATATATATATATATATATATATATATATATATATATATATAAATTGCTCGTACTGCGTCAATCTCCATTCTGGCTCTACAATTCAACGACACTTCCAACAACACACACACACACACACACACACACACACATATATATATATATATATATATATATATATATATATATATATATATATATATATATATATATATATATATATATATATATATATATATATATATGTCGTACCTAGTAGCCAGAACGCACTTCTCAGCCTACTATGCAAGGCCCGATTTGCCTAATAAGCCAAGTTTTCATGAATTAATTGTTTTTCGACTACCTAACCTACCTAACCTAACCTAACCTAACCTAACTTTTTCAGCTACCTAACCTAACTTAACCTATAAAGATAGGTTAGGTTAGGTTAGGTAGGGTTGGTTAGGTTCGGTCATATTTCTACGTTAATTTTAACTCCAACAAAAAAAATTGACCTCATACATAATGAAATGGGTAGCTTTATCATTTCATAAGAAAAAAATTAGAGAAAATATATTAATTCGGGAAAACTTGGCTTATTAGGCAAATCGGGCCTTGCATAGTAGGCCAAAAAGTGAGTTCTGGCTACTAGGTACGACATATATATATATATATATATATAATATAACATCTATCTGGGCCACATGCCACCCTTTCTGGACAGTGGCCACAACATGCCACTCTTTCTAGGTGGTGGCCACAATGCCCTCTCTAGGGCTATGGCCACAATGCATTTCCCTCCTGGGTGGTGGCCACAGTACCCTCCCCTCCTGGGTGGTGGCCACAGTACCCTCCCCTCCTGGGTGGTGGCCACAGTACCCTCCCCTCCTGGGTGGTGGCCACAGTACCCTCCCCTCCTGGGTGGTGGCCACAGTACCCTCCCCTCCTGGGTGGTGGCCACAGTACCCTCCCCCTCCTGGGTGGTGGCCACAGTACCCTCCCCTCCTGGGTGGTGGCCACAGTTCCCTCCCCTCCTGGGTGGTGGCCACGGTACCCTCCCCCTCCTGGGTGGTGGCCACAGTACCCTCCCCTCCTGGGTGGTGGCCACAGTACCTTCCCCTCCTGGGTGGTGGCCACAGTACCCTCCCCCTCCTGGGTGGTGGCCACAGTACCCTCCCCTCCTGGGTGGTGGCCACAGTACCCTCCCCTCCTGGGTGGTGGCCACAGTACCTTCCCCTCCTGGGTGGTGGCCACAGTACCCTCCCCCTCCTGGGTGGTGGCCACAGTACCCTCCCCTCCTGGGTGGCCGCCACAGTACCCTCCCCTCCTGGGTGGTGGCCACAGTACCCTCCCCTCCTGGGTGGTGGCCACAGTTCCCTCCCCTCCTGGGTGGTGGCCACAGTACATGAACCGCCAGGTAGTCCTAATGAAGCTGATCTATTGTTTTTCCATTATTAAATTTATCAGTCTACTCACAATACAAAGTCCTCAAGATGCAGATACATGAAATTCAGTGCTAATGGATTATACAAATATTTGTGTACTAACAAACTGGTGCTGCCTTATACAAATTATATTTACAAGTGAAGTTTATATTTGAAATTGATTTTAGTTGTTTTGTGGTGGCCTACTTATAAATAGTACTCAATTTTATTTTTTAATGTTTGCATTGATTGTATAATTTAATTTAATTTCTATTAGCGAATAAGCAAAGCATTTTGAAAGAAAAATCTAGATACTTTAGGGGTATCAAATGTTTTTTTTAATACTAGACAGGCATGTAAGAGTTGCAAGACTTGAACTGTAACATACATACATCAGTATTCCTATGGGTATGTAAAGCACCTGCTTGGTTTAGTTAGCTGCGTAATACGAGTGTGGTGTATAAAGCACCGTCCCTTCATGAGCTGTGCACATTATCTGTTAGTATATTTAATATTTTGATGTCATCCTCTACATTTTGAATTTCACCAGCAGAGCATGACATTGATATCAAGCCAGAATGGTTAACTTTAGTGGGAATATTGTGGAAAAAATAAATTGTTACCTCTCAGTGAGCATATTTTCTTAACCATTCTGCTGGCAATTTTCACTATGTTATATACAAGATTTATAGACCATCAAGTGACTCCTGAGGACTCTGATGATTTAGATGGCTAAATTCAAGTTGGAAATCTTTTTTGCTGTGTAATTTCATTCAGTCTTTGTGTAAATATTGGTGAGATCACACGAACAGTGTTTGTTCAAACATATACTGTACTCATCTTTCGAGAGCACCACAGAAGATGATGGCAATGCAATATTTGAAATACCATTTTCAATCGGTGGGCCACAACTGCAAATTCAGAAAAGCACACAATTATCTATAAGTTAAGTGTGGTGGGTCAAGCTGATAAATGAAACCATTTTAAACTACTACATATTGTATTTTCTCTTAGCACACTCCTGTTCTATTAGCTTTAGAGAATATTCTCCGAAAGTTAAATTGTGTTTATAAAAGTGCAGTGACTGTTTTCCTCCTTGTTTTGAGGTATGCTGAAGTAAACATACTCTGTAGTAATGAGAACATTTTAGTAATACAACTACAAATACTGAAGTGATGAAAGAGCAGTCTTAAGATATCCATTCCTTAAGTATAATGTTAGATAAATTTCCCTTTGTTTTATCACCTAATGTGACGACTTTGTTATACAGAGTTGATAATTTAATTGCACAGAAAGCAGAGGTGGTATTGTTGGTATGTGCGGCAGAAA
>WNGS01167840.1:7862529-7881869 GCA_020271785.1 Procambarus virginalis | reverse complement strand
CCTAAATGGGGCTAAACAGTTGGAAGAAGTTCTCAGAAATGTTAGGAAATTGCAAGGTGATGAGGATGGGAAATTATGGTCATTAATTATGGTCTATAAGGAAGACAGAGAAACTGAAACTGCAACTCATTGAAGCAAAACACTTAAATATGATTACGAATGAGGAAGAAATAATTTTTTTTTCTACTAGGTGATAAAGATTGGTGGGAAGTGTGAAATAGTACAGAAAACAAGCCAACATCATTATTAGAGGAAAGGAGGAGTAAAGGACAATGGGAGAAGGAATATATTTCTGAAAATCATATGTACTAACATAGATGGGGTGAAAACAAAAAATACTGGAGCTAAATGATATAATACATGGATGCCAAATATTGTTGCACTAAAGGGGAGGAAACTTGAAGATAATATTTTAAATGAGGCATATTCTTGAGGGGCTACTCAATTTGGAGACATGACAGACAAGTTAGGAAAGGTAGAGACGCTGTCATCATAAATACCTACAGGCCATCAGCAAGCAACACGTGGACAAAGAAAGTGCTGGACGAGAGGGCATTATAATGATCACAAGAGAGATTATAAAGAGAGATTATAATAAAAACAGGTAAAGATAATTCGTGATTGTGGTACTTGATGACTTCAACATGAAATTAATAGACTGGGTGGCATATTAAGCAAGAATGGAGGACATTTGTCCTGGCAGATTTGTAAACCTCTTTCTACAAACATTTATGTATCAACACATTAAGCAGGTCATGAGAATGAGAGAAGGGGATGCCCCATCAATGTTGGATTTAATATTCACCAGGAAAGAAGAGGACATTTTTGACATCCAGTACCTTCCTTACATGGAAAGAGTGACCATGTCCTCATGGAAATTAAATGCAATGTGATATAATTTAGAAGAGAATGCAGAAATTGTAACAGTTAATCAACTTGATTTCGGGAGAGGACAGTATAGGGACCTAAGCAGATTCTTTAATGAATTTGATTGAAGAGACTTGTTGCTAGGTAAGGAAGTATGCCATATTCTAGGAGATATACAAGGAAGACAATTTTTTTTTATACCAAAACAGAGATGTAGAACCACAAAAATGATTGGTTCAACAGAAATTGTGAGAGGGCTGAGAAGAAAAGGCAAGAAATTGGGTTTAATATAGGAAGGGGGCCTAACCCTGCTTGATACAAGGTTCTGAGCATTCTTCTACCCCCCAACCCTGGCCAGAGGCCAGGGTTGACTTGTGAGAGCTTGGTCCAACAGGCTGTTGCTTGGAGCGGCCCACAGCATAGAGGTGTCTTGAGACAAAGTGAAATTTACTGAAGGGGCTAGGAAGAAATAAAGCTGTTGGACCAGAGTTTCACCTTGGGTGCTGAGGGAATGTGCAACTGAGCTGAGCATCCCACTTCAATGGATATTCCAGACATTTTTGTCCATAGGAATCTTAGCAGATATTTGGAAAAAAGACAATCATAGTTCCAATCTACTAAAATGGTAGCCAAAAAAAGAACCTCTAAATTATAGACCTGTATCATTAACAAGCATGGTAGTCAAAATATTTACTAGAAAAAAATAGTTAAAAACCAAATGGTAGAACATCTAGAGAGTAATGACATAATAAAAGACAGACAGTATGGTTTTCAAACAGGAAGATCATGTGTAATAAATTTACTTAGTTTTTATGACAGAGCACTGAGATTCTACTGAAAGAGATGGTTGGATTGACAGTGCCTATCTAGACTTGAAAAAAGGCTTTTGACAGTACCACACAAGCTGTTGTTTTGGAAACTGGCACATGCTGGAAGGGTGACGGGAGACTTCTGACATGGATGAAAAATTTTCTGTAACAGAAAGACAAGGGCAGTAATCAGAGGCAATGTATCTGGCTGGAGGAGTGTTACTAGCAGAGTACCACAGGGCTCAGTTCTTGCACCAGTAATGATGAAAGATAGCCTGGTGGTCTGATGAACCAACGTATTCCAGGGGTCTGCAGTGAACTGTGCTTGCAGGAAGGTCAGTTATGACAGGATTGAGGAATGAGCTTGATATGTGGGTTGGAAAGCTCAACAAATTTTTGAGATTGAAGACTGTCAGAGCTCATCAAACTCCTGTAGTAGTTACTTTGTTTGGACGTGAGCCCACTCTTTTTGACTTTAGGCATGAACCCTTTTTTTGGACTCTGGGACCTTCCGGCCCACTCGTTGCAGTGGCCTTGCGGCTCTAGTTTTTTTGCCTTGCAACATATTTCATGTGTAGCCTTCTGGCTATTTTCCTCGTACTGTACCTTGCGGTGTTTGTGGGAAAGTCGAGTATACCTCGTATATATGCAGCATTTGATCATTCCCCAGGATGCGACCTACAACAGTCGACTAACAACCAGGTTCCTCATCACTGCTAGGTGAACAGAGGCAATGGGTGTAAGTAGACTCGAACTGCCTGGGATGTGATACTCGACTGGGATGAGTATCTCGACTCTGTATGAGATACTGGTTGAAGTCACTGACAATTGTGTGCTGACAGTTATGCTGCATTAGCATAAAGTCTAGGTTGTCCATTAGGAAGTTGATTGGGGAAGCACCCTGCCTTTGAGGTGTAGCATTGCACATAAGGATATTGAAGTACCAGGAATTATACAAATTTTGAAGAACATAATTTCAAGATGCCCAGGAATGATCACATCAATGGGTTGGATATGCACAGATTTGCTGATGCACACAGCAATGCCCTCCTCCTTGGCGCTGGCTTCCTCTGTGCATTCATGAGGTTGTAATGCCATAAATGGTTTTATTAATATATTCACTGAAACAAGTAGTCAGTTCACACAGGAATTGGGTGGCGACAGTCTGTTGGCCCTTGACAAGTGGAAAGTACATGCCTCAAGTATTAATGTCCACAGGTTGGGTGAGGTTGACTCATGTTAGGTGACCTTGCCTTGTGCTAAGCTGATTATTGCAGACAGTTGCCTGTATCTTTCCATCAGACATGCCACTGTCTAGGTGTGGTAGCAAGATAGGCGGAGCTTAACTCTTGGCTGCTCGTTATGCTCTAGAGCAGTTGTACATTAGAGTATAGATTGCCCTTGCTTCTTGTGCTGTACACTGAGGATTTAGCTCTGTAGGCCAGATGCTACAGAGGCCTATCCAATCCAGAGGTGAGGTGGGTCCCTTGAGTGTCAGCCATATCCCGCTCCCCCGACTCTAACCATCATATACTTAAGAGACTTGGGTGAGTTTGATTGTAAGGCTCGGTACTTATTTCATATGGCTCAATAGTGTCGGCTACATCTTCAGCAATTAATGAGTTTGCTCGACAATTGGTATTTTCATGACTTTGAATACTGTTTTTCAGTATTCTTTGATAAGATTATTCTCTCCTCTTTTGATTGCTTTTAAAGCTTGTACAGTAGTTTCATTGTGATATTGAGTGCAAATTTATTCAATCCTAACTGCAGACAAAATGTATTGACTGTTGTCCCAAAGATATTTCCACATACAGTATGTATATTAAGGGTTTGTGATTGAAGATGTTGGGGAAGCTATGCAGTGGGAGTTCCATGAAATATCTTTGGGACTAGATCCCTGGTGGAGTAGTGGTAGCACTCTAGCTCCTTTGCCTCAGTGACGACTAACCATGTGATTTTTTCATACCCAGGCCCTTTCATTTTTCTAATCCCCTGGTTTCCCCCATTTTTTTATGATCTTCATTTATGGAATATCTTGGGAAACTGTTCAATTAATAATTTAGAAGATGTGGCTTCTGAACTATTTTTACAACCACATTTCAGGCACTGAATGATGAAAAAAGTAAAAGAACCTAAAAATGGGGGAAAATGTGATCTGCAGTCAATTATTTTACCTAATGATGTAGGTTTCTTGGTGGTCCCCATGTTCACTGGCTCATTTCCTGAAAACCAATGATTGGATCCGATAGTAAAGTGCATGGTGTGCAGTACATTTTGAGTGGAGTGGTTTTTTAATTGATCTGCCGACACTCAAAGGTCCCGTGGGACCAGTTGTTGGCCAATTTTCACTTTTACATAATATATGTTTAGGTCTTGTCATTCTACAGCCTAAAGGCTTCATATCTTAATGATTTTTTTTAGATATGATACCTTTGACAATAACAAATATTTTCGTATGATTCTTGTAAAATAATGCACACAGGTGTGGAAAAACTGTAATCTTTTATGTCAAAACTTTCGTTTTTTCTACATTGCCTTTCATATTTTAACATGCTTAACATGTGTGGTTTTCCTGACATATTGGGGGTTTATTGTTTCAAAGTTATACTGTAGGTGCAGGTGGCTAACAATCATCAACCTTTCCCTAATACTGTAAACTATTATTTTAACAAGTTGTTTGTAGGAAACATTGGAAATATAAGGTCACTGAATACTGTACATCTACAAGATAATGGTAACACTAAAAAAAAATCATGCACTGTATTTACTAATTTCAGAGTGGTGATTTTGTCATGGCAAAAAAGGATATGGACATGATGGAACATCCGCCAATCTGGAGGATCGATGGAAAATCACTTCTGCAGAAGTTCCAGGCCTTTGAAAAGGATGGCAAGACACTGTACAGGAACATATCAACTGTAAGAATAAGATACTTTTCATGAAAGCAATGCTTATACAGTACTTGCATAACTTTTAATAGGGACATTTGAGCATCTTGGTAATATAATTAATGTTTGAGTCATTTTAATTTTCTCACATTTAGTGCAGTTTTTTAAATTACAATTTAATTAAATGAAAGGTAGGTAAAAAATTGAACTCGTAACATTCTCAAAATAGTTATGAAGAAATTCATGAAACTATTTTCATATTAAGTAGGTTGGTTGAGTAGAAGTGACATTCTTACCGATATTGAAAAATCCCAGGTGCAGAGTAGACCTTATTGAAAATAACGTTTTGACTAAAATATTTGATAAGCTTTTAGAGGCAAAATTATATTTCCAATAAACTCGAATCTCTGCTGTGTGTTTCTCAACATCGTTGATAATAAAGAAAATATTGCATAATTATTATTAAAGGAAAAAAGTGTGATAAGCTATTAGTCAAAGAGATGGGGTAAAGCATTTGAATTATCTAAATACACACCATGTTAATTTAAAAAGAAAATATTAAAAAATTTAAGTACAATCATGACAAGAATGACAATGTAAATTTTTCTTGACTATGGGGCTTGTTATATTTTGCCAAATTAATATGATTGACGAGCGAGGCTCAGCACTTGTATTATTAAGTTTACCGTTATTGACATAATTCACCGTTTCAAGAATGTTACACATCAAGTGGAGTGCTGAGCTGTAACCCTTCACCCATCCGACAGATACATAGGGCAAGTGCCTATAAAAGGGCAACACAAGGGAAGGGCTGAAGTGAGGTGAACAAAAGAGGGTTATGGTACATCTTCCCACATCTGGACCCGACTTTGACGAGTCCCCTCTAAAGAATGAATCAAATCATTGTTCCAAGCTTGTACCTCACCTCACTGGATTAGTGAGGTGAAGTAAAGGAATTATGTATTAAAATTTGTATTAATGAAGTACAGTATTAATGCTATTTGTATAGCAAGAGGGGCAGCCACATTGAATTTTCCTTGAATTTTATATTACTTCACCTCTTGCTTAAGTAATACTGTACTTCATAAATGTGTATTAACACTTTCGTTACTCGATGCCGGTGTATCCGTCAAAAAAACAAAATTACGGAGTGAGCGGCATGACGCAAACGGCAGCAATAATTTTAAAATGTGTAAAATTCCATTTATTGTCCGAAAATTATGGGACTTGTTTTAAAATGAGCGCCAACGTCTTCCCATTCTCTATAGACCCTATGTGGCATCTTGACTCGGCTCTCGAGTAACCCACGGCCTACCTTGCAGTGCGTGGTGGGTCTAAAGTATAGGAAAGTAAGACATATGTTCTTATATGCCCATATTCTTTTACAGCATTCGATTGCGAACAATTTGATAACAAATGGAATGACGTAGCACAACATTTGAGGTCAGAAAGCCGAAAAGAGTATAAACATTTGTAGGGGGTGGCGAGTTCATACACATGTTCGAGTTCATGTTCAAGTTCATGGCCTCCCTTGGTGGGCGACGGGTTGCCCGCCCGGCTGCCGATAGTGTTAATGTACAGTATAGTACAATAAAGCCTCACCTAGCTCTCACTGATCTTGTCCCACCTTAACTTTATTCCACCTCGACCTTGTTCTGCTGGGACCTCTTTATAAGCACTGGTGTTGTGCATCTGTTAAATTTGAGAACGCAAACAAGTATGCAGGCATAACATGAATTATAAATACTGTATCTATCTTCATCTTCATGTTTCTCAATATTTTTATCAGCCACTGTATGTTTTTCTTTACCAATAGATAAATACCCAAAATATAATGGCTAAGAATGGAAAGGATTAAGATTATTTCATACAGCTAGAGTTTGGAACAGAGGCTTCATGTTTAGTGGCACTTTGGTACAAATGAGCCTGGTATAGTGGGAATTTGGTACAACGATACTTAGTTTAGTGGCAATTTTGTAGGAAGGTGCTTAGCATAATGGTATTTATTGTACTGTTCCAGTGCTCATTGCTGTAACCTTTGTCTGGAAGATGTATATTTCTTAAAAGCAAAAGGAATGTTAACAAGCAGGTGGGTTGTTATGATTGGATTATTACCAGAGCAACCCAACTTTAAACCAGGCTGCCAAGAAAAACTTAAAAAAAGAGCCACAAGTGATGTACCAGCCACAGACAAGCACAGTTTTTATAATATAAGGATATTTTGTTTAATAAACAATTTGTTATTACATTTTGCACAGTACTGAATAGTCTCCACTCCCATTACTCTTCCTCAAGCCTGGGCCTGGGCTCTTATTATTCCTTCCTTTCTTACTATTGGTTAACCAGCACATATGTAAAGCACACAAAACAAATTCTTCACTTCACAATTCAGAGTATGGTTATTTTGACTGAGATTTGGGTCATTAGTGGTCTGATTTTGAAAATGGCCCTTGCTCAGCCATCATCAATCTTCTTGACATTAAATGTAGATATTTATACATGCTTTAAGTGACCTTGTGCAAAATTTTAGACTGTTTAATAGTACAATAAGAGGGCTTTTTTCAATTCAGAAGCAATATCACTCCAAGGGGAAAGTTTTGTAGTCTATCAATGTGCATTGATGAACTTGTATACATTAATGCTGAATTGGATGAATGTACTTTTCAGGATTTTAAGGCACAAAATTTACTGGAACAGGGAATTTTAAGTTGTCATTTTCTCAACAAATTTTAGTCACACTGTCTTATACTCTGTAACAGAAAATTGTGGTACCTTATTTTTGACAATTGTCAAGTGTCTAATAAAGTTGCACACACCCATAACCACCAGGCTTTAGAATCGTGTGTAAACAGATAATCAATTGTTGGTTTTGCCTGGCTACCTGTTATGACTCCTTTGGAGTTGCTGATTTATAGGAGAATATTTATCAGTGAATTGATAGACTTGACAATAATGAACCAACACAAGCACACAAATTTGGTTTCTGTCAATCAATAATTTGGAAAGCAGTAATTACATTACATATTTATAAAATTCTTGTGGTCCAGCAAAGAAATTTTTATTTACCATTGCATAGCGCATGACCTATTACTGAAATAAATTTGGATAGGTAACATTATTGTTCATACATGATTAATTCATGGCCATTTAATGGAACAAAGGCCTATGCCATACCATTAGCTTTTACAGGTTCAAAAATTATTTCTGCATTTACTACAGTTGAATATTGATAGACCATGACACTTTGCATGTTCTGTGGGTATTCATTTATGTCGCCTAAAAGCCTTAATGCCTTAGTTAACGTCTTTGTTTAAAATTATACACATGGTCATTAGAAGCATATATTAATGGCCACACCATGTTACAGTGGGTTGGAGATGACCGAGCATGGTCACTTCACAAGCAATGACCTTTATGTGTGACAAATTTAACCACCGTGCTGCGTGGCTTTAAAATATGACATTCCCGTGTTGCGCCAAAAATAAATCCACTGCAAAATTTTTTTTTTTCTAATTATATTGTTAAATTGCAGTCTCTGGTCACGGGAAACTAAAATAAAATTTTGTATGTGACATACTTTAGCTGTGAAGGAGCTGAGAAGTTGAGCAAGTTATGGGCGCTGAACGATGCGCCTACCCATGGGGTGGCATGAAATTTATTAATTTAGAAATAAATATTAAATTGTTATATATTTATATATTATTATTTTTTAATGACAGTATTCGGGATGGACATCTCAGGCGAAGGCCCTTTATGTTGGAGTCCGTGTCACATTTGTGTTCCAGTCTCGGTATGACACTGTGGTGGAGTTGGTTGGAGTTCGAAATGCAGATGACGAACCTGAGAAACGAAAGGAGGATGATGAACCGTAAGTCTTTGAGCCTTTCAGTAGTTAAGCACGTAGTTGATTACAGTACCGGGTATTTGTAGAACATTAAATATATAGGCAACTTTTACTTTCTAATATTAAACATTTACCAAGGCAGTTAGCATATTGAAAATTAGTGTATCAGCATCAATTATCATCAGTAATCATTATTCATTATCATTGGCATGTTCCAGCTTACTGTTAGATGAAGGCTTGCACCCATCTGCTCCAATGCTCTTTTGTTATGCTTTTTTTGTGTCCCCACGTGAATCTTTATTTTTAGATTTAAAGATATTAATTTCTAAGATGTCCTATGTTGCTTCCAAAGGAAGGATCCTACTGACTCCTAGTTAGATCTGTACAGTCAAGGACTGTTAAGTTTAATTGTTAGTTGTGTTATTCTCTAGCTGTTGAGAATAGGCTAGAGTTTTCTCTGCACCTGGTCAGTTGAAACTTTCAGCAGTGGTAATTTTCAACTTATTTTTCTTCTAGCTTCCATTCAGTTTCTGTGGGGGAGCCCTGTAGGTTCTCTGGAGCTATTGGCCTGATATTAGTTAATATTAGTACGGGGCTTCAGTTATATGGAGTTGTCATGTCTACCGGGGACCACTAGCCAGTACATGGTCACATCAGAAAGGCGAAGGGAGCAATGGCCTATGAAACTCACATGTATGAAAGTATTCATGTCTGCCATCGGCAGGGGTTGAGCACCCAGAAAGGTAGGTTTTTTAAAAGACGCCTCCTGGTAAAAATGTTGCAACCTGTTTCCAGTGCCAAAATTGTGACTGCGGTTCATTCTGGACTTATTCCCCCGTATTCCTGAACCCCTGTATTTCTTGCCCCTCCTTTTGGATGACCACTCTGTCTCATGTCTGACTTCTCTTGGAGCTGGCTGGCTTGGATGGTATCTGGACCTCCGGGATGCATATTGGCATATCCCTATTCATCAGGTGTTCAGGGACTGGTTAGCATTCGTGGTGGGGCATCAGGCTTAGCATGTTTTTTTGTCTTCCTTTCGGGCTGAATCTGGCACGTCGCGTTTTCACGTGTCTTACCCTGGTGGTGGTGGCCTGTCTGCTTCTTTTAGGTGTTCAGGTTTTGGCCTACCTTGATGACTGGTTGCTGTGGGCTCCCAGCCAGTCCGCATGTCTGCTCGCCAGGGTTCTTTCCCAGCTTGTTGGGTTCGGGTTCTTGGTGAACTGGAGGAAGTTCATCTGGTTCCGTCTCAGGTTCGGTCTTTGCTGGGCCTTGTCTGGACCTTGTCTGGGATTCCCAGACAGCGTCCTTGTCTCTCCCTTAGGTGGTGTTGCTCCGGCTGCAGTCTCACTGTCAACTGTGTTCCCGGGTCACTCGGGGGTTGCTCAAGCAGCTGTGCAGAAGTCTGAACTTCACTGATCATTTACCGGCTGGGTCGGGTTTGGTTGTGGCATCTGTTCTGGTTCCTTCGGGGCCGTCCCTTCCGCCGCGATTGCGATCACTGGGTTTGTCCCCTGGGGGCCTTGTGTTGGCTGCTGCATTGCCAGCGTCCTCTTTTGGCTTTTCGGGTTTCGGTGCTTTGGCGCCTTCCAGAGCCCTGCCTCGATGTGTTCACGGATGCCTCCTTTCTCGGCTTGAGTTTTTTGACCAGTGATGTTCACCAGGCAGGCCAGGGCCAGTAGGCTCTGTCCTTCCATTAGGCTCACAGTACAGTGTGGAATTTATGGTAGTATGGCTTATTCTGCTTTGGATTTGGCTTGCTCAGGGCTCCACGATCTGGCTCCATTCGGATTGCTCTCCTGTAGTTCATTGCCTGAACCGTGGGGGGTCTCTGCGGTCGTTGGCTCCTTGGGGGTTAGTTGCTTCGAGTGGCTCTTCTGATGAGTTTTCAAGGTTTAGCTCTCCATGGGGTTCATATCTGGGGCATGTCCAACGTCTTGGCAGATGGCCTGTTGCTGTTCTTTCCCCTGCCCACGGAATGGATAGTCGACTCCGACTCGTTCAGTTGACTCTGCTGGACATACGGGCTCCTTGGAGGTGGACCTCTTCTTGTCGGCGTGGAATAGGCGTCTCCCTGTATATGTGGCACCCTTCCCCGACTGTGAGGCCTTCGTGATAGACGCTTTTCAGCAGGACTGGTCGAGGTGCCTGTACCTTCCCCTCCAAGAGGGGGGTTGTGAATGTGCGGCGTGATGACATGTTAATTGTTTTTCTTTGGGGTTTCTATTTCTAGCCTTTGTTCAGTCTGGGGTTGCAATATTTCTACCAGGAGGGGGTCTGCTTTGAAGCGCCTACCTTTTCGGGTGCTCAATCCCGGTCGATGGCAGACGTGAACTTTCATACCTGTGAGTTTCATAGGCCATTGCTCCCTTCGCCTCTCTGATGTGACCATGTTCTAGCTGGTGGTCCCTGCTAGGCATGACAACTCCATATGACTGAAGCCCCGTACTAATATTAACTAATATCAGTCCAATAGCTCCAGGAAGCCTCTGGGGCTCTACCCAGAAAATGGTGTTTCATTACATTCAACACTGGTTTTTTGTAACTTTGCTCTGGGCCATAGGTATTGCACTCTTCACATGTTTTTAATTGGCCAATTCTGTCAGCTCCTATTTGGAGGAGTACAAGGCATGTTTCTCGTCTCTTGAGGTTACCGCTATGTTCACGACTCCTTGGAACATTTTACCTAGTTGTATCCTTGGGGAATGAGTTCTAGTTCCAGAGCCTCACCATATAGCTTATGTAACTGATGCATTTATGTTCCAATGCTATGTTATATTTACTCTTAGAAGCTGTGAATGGTGATTGATTTCCACCACTTCTGGCATAAGTTTGTTTACCATTCTCACTGTATATGGGTATTTTCTTTTATTTTGCATGTTATTCTGTGCATTGTGCATGCGCACACACTATTGCTTCTTCTTGTGTGTTGGGGATGATCTGTTTTGTTTACCCCGAGGTCAAACCTTAGCAGAATTATTCTGTTCTGCTTGTTGGCTTCCCTAATTCTCCTCTGTTCTTTGTTTAACCCTTTCCCTGCTGTATTTTTATTTCATTCTTTTTCTATTTATTACAAAATGTTACAATGAAAATTATTTAATAAATAGGATCTCTCTAGCTGTCTTTGAGAAGTAAAATTAGTCACTTTCTAATTGAAAATATGGTCCAAGACAGTCTCAGGTTGCAAGTCCCCACCACTAGTGGTGGGGTTAGTTTTCTAAAAGAAAAAAATGATATTTGATTAAAACAAGGACTGCTTTTCCCTATAAAACATGAAAAATTATTACATATTTCTTAGGCAATAAAAAACTGACACTTCAATCATTATGTAATTTATAAAAATGGGCCTGGTGACTTGATACCATGCTATATGTATTCCCAGTGCACTCAGTATCATCATACAGTAAAATGTTGACCAGACCACACACTAGAAGGTGAAGGGATGGCGATGTTTCTGTCCATCTTGGACCATTCTCAATCGTCTTGAGAAAGGTCCAGGACGGATCGAAACGTCGTCGTCCCTTCACCTTCTAGTTCTAGTGTGTGGTCTGGTCAACATTCTTCAGCCACGTTATTGTGACTCATCGCCTGCATCATATAGTAATACAAGCAATAAGCATAGCACCATGGAATTACATGATGTTTCGTTATAAAATCAAACCAAAATCAATTCTTCCCTTTTTTCTTTATATTGATTTAGTTGTTGTTAATTTTGGTTTTCATTTATAATAAGAAAAAGAATGTTCTTTTTCATATTTACTACAGTTTGCTTAGTTTTTTTACATTTGTTATTCTGGTTTGTCTGAAATAAGTACACAACAATAGCAAGATGGAGATGACAAATTAGAACCAACTGATTTGAATCAAAGTTTTCTCCCGAATGTGACATAAATTTTTTTTCCAATAATGCCGCAATAAAGTTTGGAGAAAGGTATTTCAGTGCTGTTCTCTTGTGTTATGAATTGTTTGTCAGTTTTGTTTACCCAGATTGTTGTAGTGCCAAACATGTAAGTCATTGATCATAGAATGGAATCATGTACTGTACCTGTAACGTCTGCACTGACTACTGCCTCAGTCGGAAGTTGGTGCACCAGATCCATACATTACTCGACCAAGCTGAGCACTTCATCCACTGCTTCCCATGCATTTACAGTAGCTTTGGAAAATGTGTTTGTTTTGTAAGACATTAAGCTATTAATTAATAGAAAGCGATATAGACAGGCATTGCAGTAGGCAGGTGTTATTAATCCTAAATATTTTGTGAGGTTTATTACATGTCATTCCTTATGTAGGGCAGGTATATCTACCTTTTACCATTATAAGGTAAAATAGGTAGCTTGGTGAACTAACTGTTAAGCTCTTCAATTGTGTTTTTATAGGTCATGGAGTGCTGTCAAGTATCAACATCCCCAAGACTTTGAGTAAGTATGCATTTCTGTAGTCTCCATGCTAAAATTAATTTGGTAGCCTTCATTGGATAGTATGAATATTGGTTTTTAGGTGTGTACTTAATTAACAGCATTGATTACAAGCAGGATTTTGATCTTGTTTACATTTTGTCCTTTTCAAATATTAACTTAGTTACAGTGTAGTTTGATGATGTGAGTAACTCTGCCTTTTGACAATTTATAATATCATAACACAAATAATTTTAATAACCAAATTACTTGATGTAGCTGTTAAAAGTATTTTGAACTCTGTCTTTTCTATAATGTTTATGAATACTGGTTATAATTTTGGGGTGGGGTGGGGGGGAGGGGAGGACAAGCAACCTGTGTGTATATATTCACGACTAATATCGAGGTTCCCCCAAGATCAAGCTACTGACCCTTTCCAGGATGCATTCCCAAACCAATTGGCTAACTCCTGGGCATCTATGTATTGCTAGGTGAACAGAGGCATTAGGTGATAGGAAACTTGCCTAACCATCTCTGTTCTGTTTGGGATTCGACTCGGGGATTCCCAATTATGAGTCTAGAACAAACTTCGACTACTGCCAAAACCCTCAACTACTTACTGAGGTTTGCATTACCATTGTAATTGCAGTAAAAGAAATAAGTGTCATGTCATCTGTCTCTCTATACAGCACATTCAGTTATATGTATTAAGAAATTTATCTAAAAAGAGAGTCAACTTAGGATTATTTAAATTAAGCATAAACAATAGATACAATCACATTACTCTGGAGGCGCTTCCACCTGTTTCTCCCTTCTCGAGCTATCCACCTGGAGTCCTTCAAACCCAGATACTCCACCAGGCTCCTAATGAATCACAGGCACCTACCAGAGGCCAGGAACACAATCTGGCCCCCCTCACTAGAGGCATAGTAAGGTGTGGGGATACAAGATCATCACATTGCTGAAGAAGAACTAATGAGAGAGAGAACTCATCAAAAACTAGCTACAGATTGAACAATATTTGCAACCCTGATCTGAACTATGTACTCACCCATTATCTAGATTTAACTGCTTTTTAGCTGCATTCCTCGCCACCAGATGGGCAGCCCCAGTTACTCGAGGGTTTCTGATAGCTACCCCAGTCATTCGTGCAAAGCCCAAGTAAGGCTCCAGGAACACCATGAGAAGGGAAGGGTGAAAGTGGAAAGGTAGAGCAGGTTCACACCAGAAAGGAGGATTTCATTACATTCATCCCTGGATTTCTGGGAAAAACGTCCTTTATCTCCCCAAGCTATCTTGCCATAGAGATGGAGACAGCAAAAGTGCTGACTGTTGGAAAAGGGGAATGCCAGTAAACATGAGATGGAAAAACTGCCTAAAATCACCTTATGTAATGGTTTGCAAATATACTGAACTGATAAACATACCTATGGTTATGTATATTCTTGTATTTTCTTAAGTGCTGCGCTGTATTAGGAAGTGTACTGGAATGATAAATTTTTTACCACTTTTTTTCTTATTTTTTTTCAGGATTTCTGAAGAATTACGGTCACACATGCCAAGCTTTGAGATTTACCTCCAGACTCTTATATCACAGGCACTAGACAACAACTTCTTAATGGAGATTTATGAAGAAAGTGGTATGGATCCTAGTTATTTTTCTTTATTCAAACTCATTCCATTTTCTTTCTCATTCTGTGTTCTTCCTTTCTTGTTCATATTGTATCCTCATTTTCAGTAGTTAAAATTTGTGCCCATTCTTCATTTTTGCTCATTTTCCTCTTTCTATTCACCTTTCCCATTCCTCTCTGTATCTATTTTTAAATATTTCTACATTATCCGTACTTTGCATTTTGCTTAATGTTTATGGTATCGAGTCATTTATATTTCTTGTTTAGGAGTGCACGTGTAAGAGATTAATATTTTGTTAATGTAGACGTATACCAGGGTTGTTTGACCATCTCCCTTGTTGCTCAGTGCTCCGTATACCAGGATCCTTTACGTGGTTCTCTGGGGACTACCATCCACCACCACCCACAGATCTCTTTCATTGGCAGAGTTCTTTAATGCNCAGTGTGATCAACCACCATGCTACGCGGGAGAGCCTTGAGGCGCTCTGAGAGTTGTGCTATTGTTTGTTAATTAGGCTATATTTTAATCTTTTTTTTTAATGTTTTCATCATTCTTTATGTTTTGAAGTGAAAATGGTTGAGTTTTGAAACATTTTGACATTAACTTTACCTGAACATTAATTTAAATAACAAAAATTGATCCCTATGGCACTAAAATTGGCACTATGAAGTTTGTGCTGAAGCCAGGTGCACAGTGTAGTGGTTAATAACAGAATTGACGAGTAAGTGATACAGTATTTATAATTTTTCTTATTAAATTTTTTTTTAACTGTTATTCTTTTTTTTATTTGTTCTCAGGGATATTACCTCTTGGTCCCCATCCTATTACAGTGGAAAATGGGGTCCTGTATATTATGATGAATGAGTGTAAAGTTATGATCTTGTTGCTGTCACAGTTACAACTAATGTTGATGGGGGGATATACTTTACAAACAGTTGAAAAGCTAGTGGATGTAAGACCAATTGGCAGTGTGTCTTTTGATACTGTAAATAGGCAAATTCACTCAATTCCTTAATATTTCATTTTTTACCGTTTTGCTTTGCATATTCTTGATATTGTGAATAGAGATAGGGGCTGATCTGATTTTTCCAATGAGGTCAACAGTATGAATGAATGTGCTTGTACCACTGTTTCTCACGGCTGCTTCTGGCCTTCCATTCTTTTTTTCTTATCTTTGTTCCATCTCTCACTTATTTTCTGGACCAACGGAAGTGATTTTTAAAAAGTCTAATGCATTACAAGGACTGAATGCAGGTGATTTTTTTTTATAATAATCTAAGTTGATTGGGTTCACTTACAGAAGGAGCCCCACAAAGAGAAAATTTTACGAAGAACATCGCGTAATGTCAACGTTATGGTCACAGCGATGCAGAATCGGATGGATTGGCCGACTCTGATCCTGATTATCACTTGAGTGACTCGGACGATGACCCAGATTTTAATCCTATCAACAAAAAGGTATTTCTTCTGAAGTAGGTGTGCTGATGTAACCTGTGGTATAGGTTGTATGTATGATACAAAATAAAAAGTTCTGAGAACAGTGATAATTGCAAACAAAATTTTGTGGTAGATTCATAATTTCTTGGTACAGTATTTAACATTTTGCAAACTTGTTGCCATGGCTTTTAGCTTTCTAATAAATTTTTTTTTTAAATTGTTATCTTACGCAGCTATTGTTGCGTAAGATAATTTACGCAGTACCTTACTCTTTTTTATCTTTTAAATTATAAATTGTATTAAGAAAGAAATTTTCAGCCTGTTCCATTAAGTGATGAAGAAGAATTTCGGCCTCGTAGAGGACGTGGACGGAAGAGGGTCAGGGGACATAGAGGTGAGCTGCAATTCCATGTACTTTTTAGAGGTCTATACAGTCATAATGTACTCAATAAATTTTGGCTGAATGGAAGCTTTGCTGATCCTTATTTTTTACCATTTTTATTTACTTCAGAATTGTGTGTGTTTCACTGTTGTCATTATCTTAAGATAGGCCTGTAAAGTTGATGATGATTTATTTTATGGTTCGAGTAGAATTGGCACAGTTGTCAGAGAATTGGCACATTTGTATCAGGATAATTGCCACAGTTGTCAGGATAATTGGCACAGTTGTGTCAGGAGAATTGGCACAGTTGTGTCAGGAGAATTGGCACAGTTGTGTCAGGAGAATTGGCACATTTGTATCAGGATAATTGCCACAGTCGTCAGGAGAATTGCCACAGTTGTTGGAAGAATTGGCACAGTTGTGTCAGGAGAATTGGCACAGTTGTGTCAGGAGAATTAGTACAGTTGTCAGGAAAGTCAAACTTTTGGATCTTGAAAATAGCTACTGTTGGATTGAGAATTGTCACAAGCAGGTGTCTCAGTGCTGTCTCTGGGCTAACACCACCCTAACACCCTGGTATGGTGCACCTTAACACTATACCTGGTGTTAGGGTGATTGTGTCTAGTGTCTTAAAACCTTCGGAAACACTTTATCAGCTGATGCTGTAGAGAGAGCCATTTCTCAGCGTTTGAACTGTTAGATGAACTTTTTTACTTTTTTAACATGCAAGTGGGTACCAGAACAGAGTTCTGACTTCTGACTCCTGTTAGCAAGCCGAGAGCTTTCTCTTAAGCTGGTAAGCCTTACTCACAGATTTTCCCTGGAACATGACCTGCCATTGTCAACATTGTGTAACTGGTTAACAACCAGTTACCTAATTTCAGTGGCAGTTAAGGCTTGGCGCATAAGTCAGTCATCCTTGTCCAAGATACGATCTTAGATTAAATCGCTTCCTGTTCCCTGGAAGATCGATTAAATCGCAGTGGTAACACATTCGCCCCGGGCTTCGCAAGTGGCCTGGCCTGGGTATGCATCTTGGCCGGGAAGGATTGACTAGGCGCCAATCCTTAACTGTACACCTCTGTTCACCCAGCAGTGAATGGCTACCTGGTTGTTAACCTATTTGGCGAATCATATTCCAGGGAAAGTCAAGATTAAGGACCTGTCCAAAATGCTATGCATGGTAGTGGCTTTACAAGAATGTATGTATATGCATGGTGGTACAGTGTTACTGCCACTCTTACTGCCAACTGATCAAAACACACACATAAAGTGGATAATTTGGATTGGAATTTGTTTTGTAGTGCACTGGCTTAAAACACTGGTATGCAGTGTGAATAAATGTTAATTTTTTTTTTTTCATAACTGTTTTAGTAGTGTAGTTTTAATACATAATATTGCTCAAAGCTTATGAAAGTAGGAGCTTTCTATTGGTTAGTGAATTTTAATTCCTTCATTAACAAACTGTTCTTGCATGTTGATAAAATAAAATAAGTTTTGAATGTTCATGGAATGAAGAGTGCTTGCATTGAAAAGATTTTATTTATTATTTTGATCTTTTGATAAAATGCATGTTGGCTTTATTAATTTACTTATAATTTTATGGCTTTTCTGTATCCTTTTTTTTTTTTTTTGAAAATAACTGATCTTGATTTTGCCTTTTTCCTAAGGCGTATTCATTTCTCCAGGTCGGGGTGGTTCTGGTAGAGGTGGAGTCAAGCGGACCTTAGATAGCAATTCCAGCAAAGATGACTCTTCTAATAATGCTGACAAACTCTCGTCCACCTCTGGTGGCACCCCACCTGCTCCTAAGAGGCGTGGTCGGCCCCCATCATATCAGGCATCAACAGTAGTCAGTGCCAGTGGCGGTGGCAGTGGTGGAAGCGTTGGCAGTGGCGTTGACGATGGTGGTGGCGTCAGCAGTGGTGTTAGCGGAAGCGTCGGTGGTGGCGAGGGTGGTAGTGATGGTGGGGGAGACAACACAGTTTCAAGTGTAAGTTGGCAAAGTTTTTATCAGCATGTTGTAAAAGTGTTGGTAATATGAGGATCTGTTGGCTCAAGATTGGAGATGTTTAATTTGGAACAATTTCCTCAACTGATTGATTAAATTCACGTGCTCATAGACGGATGATAAGAAATCATCATCCAAGCTGAGCTCTGCGTACAACTATGCCGGTGGTCGAGTCCAGCGCCAAGTCCAGGCAATCCGGCTGCCAGAGGGGCCTCAGCTTACAGCTGAACAGCTTGAAATGGTTGAATCTCAGTTCAAGGTTAGTGACAGAGACAAAATGTAGAGTACAGTTAAACAAGGTAAGTACATGACCTTCCAATTAAGTCACACAGCTGACTTCCAGCTGAGCCTTACGCTATTGCCATGGACGCATGTAATAACTTGACTGAGTAAGTCATTCTCAGACTAATTTAAATAAATTCCCCACAAATAAAATTTAATTTGAAATTCCTGAAACTCAAATGAGACATACCTGTAAAGTTATCGTTAATAAAACTCATCTCTAGCCAAAAGTTCATATTACGACTTGCATGCTCGTATAAATAATGAAACCATGTTTATATTTATTGGCGGTCATGTTTATGTAGTTTTTATATAGTACAGTATGCCAAGTTCTACTGTGCATGGGGGTTTAAAATGATGCTTTATATTTACTTTTTTAGATAATTGCTTGTAGTAATTGTGTGCTGATAAGGAAACACAGCTTGATGGTTATCAATGAATTAAATATTTTTTTTTAAATATTTATATTTTTCAAGATTGTCTGAAGATCTAGTGCCATATACATAGAGATTATTTTGTGCCAAATCTAAAGAATTATTGAAACTGCTTGTAACAATTTAATAAGTGTTGTACCATAACCAATCATTACTAACATTCCTGGGTACTTCTTTGATCTGCTTAGCTCCACTTAGGGTATTCCTAAAGGGTCAGTCTTTTCCCTTTTTTGTTCCTGCCAATTCTTCTATAGTCAAGAGACATTATCTCTAGTTGTAAGACATCCCACTAGTCCAAATTTATCTATTACAAAAGTAAAAGTAGTAGATAAAATTGTTGGGCTAGTAGAAGGC
>WNGS01167840.1:7844723-7861681 GCA_020271785.1 Procambarus virginalis | reverse complement strand
TTTCCCTCTGGGAGATCATTTACATACATCAGAAACATTTATAGGTCCAAGAACTAATCCCTGCGGGACTCCACTAGTGACTCTTCGCTACTTCAAGACCTCCCCGCTCACTGTGACTCGCTGTCTTCTGTTGCTTAGGTACTCCCTTATCCAGTGGAGTACCTTCCCTTTCACTCCTGCCTGCATCTCCAGCTTGTGCACTAGTCTCTGGTGTGGTACTGTGTCAAAGGCTTTCTGACAATCCAAAAATTTGCAGTCTGCCCACTTCTCTCTTTCACGCCAGATTTTTGTTGCCTGATCTTAGAATTCAATTATTCCTGTGAGGCATGACGTTATGTACTCACCTAGTTGTGCTTGCGGGGGTTGAGCTCTGGCTCTTTGGTCAGATGTGTGTGTGTGTAAACATGTCCTGCAACATGATTTATTGATCCATAAAGAATGTTGCAATATTGCCACCAATATAACCCTGTTGAATACAAGTAAGGAAGCAAGAATATTCCCGGTATGTGAGAGTAATTATCTAGCATGCTGCTAGCGGTATACCCGTGATAGCTCTGCACGTGGTAAAGTAACGGCTATAGACCCATATGACAAGAACATTTCAGGTCAGTAATGTGGGTTTTGCAACATTTGAGTGGTTTGATCAGGAGTAAAGATGGACATAACGAAACATGCATCTCTAAACCCTAAGATTTATCCTCGTAAAGTTGCGTCTGTCGGCTTATTTCACATTATATGTTTTAACATTCAATTAATTAAGCAGATAGTGCTAAAAAATATTCACTAACATTTTTAAATTATTCTATGATAAAAACTCTATTTTTAGAGTATTTAACGCGGCAACGTAGTTAGCCCTGATGTAAAAAAATATTAGTCTAAAATTATAATAAATTTTGAAAAAAATAAATAAATGTTGATATTGAAACAGAAGTTAGCGAGGTATAGAATGTGCGTGTAGAGTTAAGCGTGGGCGTGGGCTGAGAGTGGGCGTGCGGGCGCGCGTCTGGGTTTGAAAATGGCGCCACCAATAGTAGAGTCGGCCGCCACCAGGTGGCCCTGCGCGCTGTAAACTAAACTTGAAAATGGCGTCCATGAGCAGCGGTACGTATACTCCATTCTCTGTTTTGTCTCCGTTTTGTGACTATGTGGACGTTATGGGTGCTTTCTTGTTGGCAACCAGTCCCATCTTGAAGGCGGTCATCGGCCGCGGTGGTTGGCGAGGGCCGGAGATGCGTAATGAGGTGGTGTAGGCGGAGTGTAGGTGGGTCAGGCTTCTTCCCTGTGTCTCTCTCCCAGGCCTTGAGGGCCCACTCCAGGTCAATTTAAGCGGACCTGTAGTGTGTGTGTTGACGTGGGGCGGCGGTGGCAGTGGTGGGTGAGTGTTGTGTGTGTGTGTGTGTGAGGAGGAGGTGGTGGTGGGTGTGTTGACGGGGCTGTGGTAGGAGTGTGGTGGTGTGTGGCGCGGGCTGGCGCAGCGGCGTCTTGGTCTGTGTGTGTGTGTGTGTGTGTGTGTGGTGGGGGGGGGGTGGTGGTTCTCTCTCATCCCCCCTCTCCTCCTCCTCTTCTTCCTCCCCGTCAACCCCCCCCCCCCTGGCCGCCTCCCTAACCCCACTACGATAGTGAGGGGGAGGGTTGACAGGTGTGTGTGGGGGAGGGACGGGTGTGTGATGGGATGCCGCAGGGTTCCACATGTATCTGGAGCCTCGCCTTTCTCTTTACTTTCTTGTATGCAGTCCACTCACTCCCTCCCTGCCTCCTTCCCGCCTCCCTGCCTCCCAACCCCTGTATGGTAGTGTGGGGGGGGGCATTACAAACCTGCAACCACTGTATTGAGGGGAGGCGGGGGAGGGGGGGGGCTATGGTAGGTGTGTAGATGGGTGCTGTGCTGCAGGGTTAAACGTGTTTGGGACCTGATCTCTTTCTGTTGTTGATCCTACCCCCCACCCCCCCACAATAATGAGAGAGGGAGGGACATGTTTGAAGGTGACAGGTGTGTGTGGGTGTGTAGTGGGGTTCTGCAAGGCTACAAAAGTGCCGGGAATTGGCCCCCCCACCTTCCCCTTTTCAAGTTTTTTTTTTTTTTAAGTTTACAGTATAAAGATTAGCATCTTCGGTTTGGTAGGAAGATTAATTTGAATCAGAGCAAGACTATTGTACTCACTGTGGTACTGGTGAAGGGTTATCTTAAGGCTATATTGAGATTTCGGGGCTTAGCGACCTCGTGGCCCGGTCCTTGACCAGGCCTTTTTTTTTTTTTTTTTGCTACCCACAGGAAGCAGCCCGTAGCAGCTGTCTAACTCCCAGGTACCTATTTACTGCTAGGAGAGCAGGGGCATCAGGGTGAAAGAAACGACCTATCTGTTTCCGCCTCTGCCGGGGATCGAACCCGGAACCTCGGGACTACGAATCCCGAGCGCTGTCCACTCAGCCATCAGGCCCCCCTTCAATATTCTACAATACCCTGGGGGCAAGGGTATTGAAGGTTCTTCAATATTTTTCGACTCCACTAAGGCATCCCAGAAAGTTTGATAATTTTTTTTTGTGAACGACAGAAATAATGTATGAAATAAAGGTTCAGCCGTTTTTCATTCATAAGCAAAACAGTCATGATATAAGGACTAGCAGACGGTGGCTATGGTCTCAACTATAAAGTTGAGGCTCCGGGGTTGGGACCCCCTGGGCAAGAGATGCTTGGTCGTGTTTCCTGTTAGCCGATTCCTGTTAACGTAGCAGTAAATAGGTACCCAGGATGATGATTGATTGATGAAGATTAAGCCACCCAAAAGGTGGCACGGGTATAAATAGCCCGTAAATGGTGGCCCTTTTGAGCCATTACCAGTATAGATGATACTGGAGATCTGTGGAGGTGCGTGACGGGAGATATCTCCCGTGAGGTATCCAGGAGTTAAGCATTTGTTATGGGGTTGCATCCTGTGGAAGGTCAATAGTTCCATGATGGATGGGTGTGGGGGGGGGGATAGAAGCCTAAAATATGTGCGCGCTTATGTAATTACCTGAGTGTAGTTACAGGATGAGAGCTATGCTCGTGGTGTCCAGTCTACCTAGTATTCTTGTCATATAAATTTGAAACTACTGACGGTTTTGGCTTCCACCACCACCTCACTTGTTCCAATCTTGTACCACTGTTTGCAAAAGTGAACTGTGTATGTTTTTTCAGCAGCTTTGTTTCCTTTGAATCTATTTCCTCTTGTTCTTGATGTTGCAGTTATCCACATTTTTCTTTGTCAGTTTTGTTGATTCTTGTTACTATATCACATCATCTCTTTTTCTTCTATCTTCTAGCTTTGGCATACTTAATGCCTTTAACCTCTCCTCATAACTCTTGCTTTTGGGTGTAATCATGTCGGAAGACTTTACCATTAAAGAACACAATGAAGTAGCTGTTGCCACTGTAAGAAAAATCATAGGTTGGATAATGAGATAGTTTCAAACAAGAGATGCCATACCACTGATGATACTTTTAAAGATGCTAGTGTTCTCTGGAGCGGAATACTGTTGCACAGTGACAGCCCCTTTCAAAGCTGGAGAAATTGCTGACCTGGTGAGCTTGCAGAGATACTTTACTGCTCAACTCCACTTGATAAAACATCTAAATTATTGGGCCGATTAAAATGTTTAAATCCAAATTTTGTAGAGAGAGATACAGTACAGTACTTAATATCTCTCGCGAGATATTACATTATATTATCGGGAGAGTTAAATAATAATTTATACAGTACAGTACTTGGAAAAATTAAGAAGGACTGGTTCCAAATATGTACATAGAAATAACATCGCATGAGACCAAAAGGCAAGGCAGGATGTGCAGAATAACCCCATTGAAAAAGAAGAGGTGTAACAGGTACACCGAGAGAGACCTCTTATTAACATCAGAGGCCCGAAACTGTTCAGCACACTTTCACTTCACATAACTGGCCGACCTCTCACGGTGTTCAAAAGGGAATTCAATAAACACCTCCAATGGATACCTGATCAATCAGGCTGGGAGTCATACATCTGGCTGCAAGCATCCGCATCCAACAGCCTAGTTGACCAGACAGACTCTGCCCAGGAGGCCTGGGCAGAGGCCGGGGCTGCAGGGATGTTGATCCCAAAAATCAATGCAAGGTAAGATGCTCTGGCATCTTTAAGCTATATTATATAATTTAGGTCCAGTATTTATCTCATCCATCTATATTAATACAGTATATATGATTTTCAGGAACATGTTCCCACTCCCTTAGTCTTTTATTCACCCTTAAATGATATTGTTGGCTTGCTTCTGTGCTCCATTTTGCAGGTTTTCTGATCCCTATCACCTTGTGGGTAAAAAAAAAAAAAAGAGATCTTCCACATTCCTACCTTCAATTAGATGTTTTGGTTTGGGGATGTTTAGTTTTAGCCTCTTTTTTGCCATTGTGTATGTACTGGTATCTATAGGTACAGGATGAGAGCTATGCTTATGGTGTCCTGTCTTTTTAGTCTCTTCATATGATGCTGTGAAACTACTGCTGGTTTTGGCCTCCACCTCATTTTACATGTTTCCAGCTGTTGTCCACTCTGCAAAAGTGAATGTTCTAAATTTTGTTTTTGGCAGCTTTGTTTCCTTAGTTTGAGCCTTTTTCCTCTTCTTGATGTTGCAATTTAGTTTTTTTTTTCAATTTTGTTGATACGTACCTGTTACCATTTTGTATATATTGATCATATCGCCTCTTTTTCTACTACATATCTAATAGCTTTGGCATATTTAATGCTCCTAATCTCTACTCACAGCTCTTGTTTCTTCTGCACATCCTGCCATGCCTCCTGATCTCATGTGACGCTATTTCTGCATGCATATTTGGAGCTAGTCCCCCTAATATTTTCCAAGAGTATTATGTATCTCCTGCCTGCACTCTAGAGATTACAGATTTAAAAATTTTAACCAGTCTTAATAATTTAGATGTCTTATTGAGTGGATTCTAGCAGTAAAAGATCTTTGCACATTGTCCAGGTCAGCAATTTCTTGTTTTAAATGGGCTGTTATTGTGTAACAATATTCCACTCTAGAGAGCACTCTTATTGTGAATAATATCACCATTGGTATGGCAGCTCTTGTTTGAAAGGTTCTTTTGATTTGTTTTTCTGTTACTTTTAAATATCTGCCATGGAAGACGAGCAAAATGCTGATGTGATATACACAGATTTCATGAAAGCTTTTGACAAGTGTTACCTTAGTATTATTGCACACAAAATATGCACAAAGGGAACGGCTGGCAAAGTATAAAGGTGGATTTTTAATTTCCTATTGAACAGAACCGATTGTGTAAGAGTCAAGCCAGATAATCCACTGTGAAAAGCTTGGTCCTCCAAGGTTCCGTGCTTAGTCCTTTTACTACACTGTACTTCTCATCTTCCTTTCAGACATTGACGAGAACACAAACTATAGTAATGTATTGTCTTTTGCAAATGGCATTAGAATATTTTTTAGTTGACAATATAAAGGACACAGCAAACCTCCAAACTGGTGTAAATCAGGTCTTTCAGTGGACCATGGAAAAAAATGTTTCTTGAACATAAGTTCCAGCTTTTGTGCTATGGAAGAAACTGAAATATCAAAATGGAAACTGCATATAAAATGCAGCCAAATCACACTATATGTGAAAAAGCAATACTGTATACATATTTGAGGATAATCATGTTGGAAGACCTAGCTTTTTGGGAACACAATGAAACAGCTGTCACAACTGCAAGAAAAATGACAGCTTTGGCTAACGAACCTTTCAAACAAGATGCCAGACCATTAATGGTACTTTTTAAGATATTAGTTCCCTCTATGGGTGGAATATTGTTGCTCAATAACAGCCCCATTGAAAGTTTGAGAAATGGGCAATCTGAAGACTATGCAAAAATCTTTTACTGCCAGAATCCACTTAATAAAAGTTCTAAATTATTGGGACTGCTTAAAATTTTTAAGCCTGTATTCCTCTAGAGTGTGGGCAGGAAAGCATGGCAGGATGTGCAAAATAGCCCCATTGAAAAGCAGAGGTCTAATAGGTAAGCTGAGAGAGAATTGTCATCAAGATTTTTCAGCATTCTTCATCTAAACAATAAGGTGTATAATTAGCTGACTTCTCAGTGTTCAAAAGAGAACTTGATAATCACCTCCAAAGGATACCTGCTCAAACAGACTTATGATTCTTTCAGGCTGCAAGCACTAGGCCTGATAAAGAGACTGGGATGAGTGTGTGTGGATTCTCGGAGTCAACAAAAGGTAACCGAAAGGTAACCTCTATAGATGCAGCCTGATGTGAAGACAAATTCTTATTCTTAAAATCTTCATTAGAATTTCATTTTTCTCACCTGTCAGTTTAATGACTTGGGCTTCTTTTTAAGGGTTTCTTGAGCCTTACCAGAAGCTGGATGCTTCAGAAAAACTATGGTGCAGGAATGTAAAAGCAAGTTAAACTTAAGGTTTAGTTTAAGCTTAGAGAGTCACATGAGGAAAGTATGTGGGAATGACAGTTTGTGCATATTTGAGGTGCCTCTTTGCACTAAGAATTTGTGTTGTAAACGGATTCACACATTTCTGAATTACCCCACTCCAGACTTGCTCAGATTAGGGAACAGTGGTACTGTATTCTTGAAAGTGACACACTCAGCAAGTGTTAATGAATTTCATCAAGGAAGAAAATAACATTGTATAGAATCTTGTACAATCAAATAGAATGGAAGAAAATTGAGCGTTGCTACCCATCTTGCAAATTTAATATTACAGTACTGAAGAATATATTATACAGTATATAGTACTGTAAATATAAATAGTCTTCCCTGATCTTGGTGTTTCTTTGTATTCCGAGATATTCCGGCGCGAAGATATCTTGTGATTACACTTATGCGATCGAAACGTATCCCGTTTATAGTCTCATGGCTTCTCAATCCTGCTTTCAGCATTAAACAATTCTGGATCTTCTCTTTACTGAATGATTCATAGATTGTTTGTTTACATTTTTATTTCAGGCATGTCTAATGGGACCAGTAAGCCTGGATATATGAATAGTTTTTTGTCATTCATTGAGAATCAGGAGCCAGGTGAAAAACCTGCTGAAATGACTGAGCCTCAGCCAGAAGTGAACACTACTTCAGGTATGTTGATTAGCATTAAGAAAACTATATTTTCTTGAGGTAGGGAAACGAAATACTGTAGGATTGTGAATGAATCTAGTCTGTCCCCATGCAAGTCTCTACCATGTTTAAGTGGGAAATGGAATATAAGGATCACTAAGCATCCAGGATTCCTATTCGAATGTAAACTCTTAAGTTATTAACTTATGTTTAAAACTTATTCCAAACTCTCACAAGTCAAGCCTGGCCTCGGGCCGGGCTTGGGGAGTAGAAGAACTCCCAGAACCCCATCAACCAGGTATCAACCAGGTATTCGTTGATGGTTTTCTTCACTTGAAATAGAAACGTGTTTTATTGTGTAACAAGATTTAAAATTTGTTCATAAATGTTGTAAATGTGTGTGTGTTACTTTTTCACCCGAGCCTAAAATATTGTCGTGTACAGCCTGTACTATTTTTATGGATTGTGCACTCAATCAAGATGACATGCAGCATGGTGCCACAGGACATTTTCAAGAATTTTGCAAGACCATATTGTGGTGGGGGAATCACTGAAGAAAGAATTAAAATGCAGTTTGTAAATTGCCATCAGAGGTCATTTCACAAACAAATAATTATCCCTGTCATCACAAGCAAGGCTGTAGAGTGTAAAGGGCTGTGCTTGTGATGGCAGTATATTACACATACAAATATCAGGAGCATTAGAGGTAATTTGTGTACACAGGAATAGTGGTGTTATAATTGCCAGAATGATTAGATGAGGAGGAAGTGTTTATCAGTGCTTACCTATTGACTATGGGGAGTAAGACCTAGTTCTTTATCCCTAGCATCCTAGCTGTTCTTGCCGAGCATGATAATTACCCCTCTCAACATTCGTGGTGTCATGTATTTCTTTTTAAAGTTGAAGGTGGAATTGGCTTCAACAACCTCATCCTTAGCTGCAGTATACTTGCCTACCACCAAGGAACAAGAACATCCCTAAATCTCTGACTGTTGCATGTCCAGATTACAGCAATGTACCCCTTGTCCTACCTCTTTTGGAGGCTGAGTTCTCTCAACCAGTCCTAATAGCCAAGACCTCTCAGTTCTAGTACTAATCTAGTTGCAAACCTCTGAGCTAGGTTCTCACTTCCCCCTTCAGAGCAGGACAGATTGCTGAAATAGAGGGAATATAGAGAACATATACGGCACACACAGATGCATAAAGCACCTAAATTATTGGGATCGTCTCAAAGCCCTCCATACGTACTCACTAGAAAGAAGACGAGAGGATATCAAATAATATACATGTGGAAGATGCTGGAGGGCGAAGTACCAAATCTACACAGTAAAATAGCAACGTACTGGAGTGAGCGATATGGAAGAAAATGCAGAATAGAACCAGTGAAGAGCAGGGGTGCCATATGCACAATCAGAGAACACTGTATAAACATCAGAGGTCCGCGGTTCTTCAACGCCCTCCCAGCGAGCATAAGAAATATTGCTGGAACAACCGTGGACATCTTCAAGAGGAAATTAGATTCTTTCGTCCAAGAAATTCTTTCCTCTAGTGCCGGACCAACCAGGCTGTGGTGGATGTGTGGGCCTGCGGGCCGCTCCAAGCAACAGCCTAGTGGACCAAACTCTCACAAGTCAAGCCTGGCCTTGGGCTGGGCTTGGGAAGAACAACAACTCCCAGAACCCCATCATCCAGGTATCAACCAGTTATCATGAGCTTTCTCAAGTTTCTGTTTTAAGCTTCACAAGGTGTGGGTTCCATGCTGGAGCTGCATACTCAAGTAATGGCCTCACACAGGCAGTGCAGATGGATTTGAAAGCCTCCTTGTTTAGATTCTTAAAAAACATTCTTATGTTTGCAAACTTCCCATATGCAGCTGCTGATATCCTGTTCACGTGAGCTTCTGGTATTAGCATTTACTAACACAAGAAGTGAGTATTATGTCTACTCCCAGGTCTTTTCCTCTTGTTTCTTGTAATTGTTTCACCCTTATGGCATGGTTAACCCCTGCAGTGCACATGGCACCTTAAGGCGCTTGATTTGTGGTGGAAAAATTACTGAACTAAATAATATTTGTTGTTTTAATGTGTTTTCACACTTTGTGATTTGAAATTAAAATTGTTGAGTTTAACAATTTTGCATTCTGGGCGTGCGCCAGACTACCCCAAGGTGGCCCGGGCATTCCCCAGGAGAGCGCAGCAACTCTGAAATGTGTATACGCTTTTCAGTTTTATCATCTCATTTTTTGTTGTACGTCGTTCATTTTGGTATCAAAATGTTTGCAATATAATTCCATATAAGAGTATATGCATATAAGGTCCAATGTTCAGCGCAGGTTCAGTGTGAAACAGCACTTCACTGTTAATCTTAAATGACCTAACACATGTCTGCTGACAGGCGTTGCCATTAAACTTAAGATTTCCTGATACTTTTGCCCTGCACATATAGCCTTTCTTTTTTAACTTAGTGTCAGTCTAAACCTGCATTGCAGATGGTGCATCTTTACAGAATTTTCTCACAAATGCATACTGCACAGTCTTGTTCAACTGTGTTTGAGCATGCTCTTAACACACAAAATTCCTTTTCTCTTCCAGTGAATGGCATTTCTATACACAAAAAGGAAAAACATTAAACATTGAATTTTGAGTTGTTTCTTCACATGCTGTTAAAATTTGAGATAATTTGAATAAGAACTGGTCAAGTTATTATATTATGAAATAATATCAATTTTTCTGAAACACCCTGTGCATATATTTTATACACTGAGTAGGCTTGTGGTGTTAAGGATGATTTAAATGTTAAGCAGCCCGTAGCAGCTGTTTTAACTCCTAGGTACCTATTTACTGCTAGGTGAATGGGTGCATCAGGGTGAAAGAAACTGCCCATTTGTTTCCACCTCCACCAGGGATTGAACCCCGATACCTCAGGTCTATGAGTCCTGAGTGCTGTCCACTAAGGTCTCAGGCCCCTGTCAGGTAGGCTAACCTTACCACGCCTTCCTGAGTTGGTCCGTCCAATTACCTAACGCTACCCAAAGCTTCCAAGCATTACGTAAGTAATGCTTGGAAGCTTTGGGTAGCTTTGAGTCAGATAAGAGACCTCGCACCTAGCTGGTACCACCAAATCGCTCTTTTACTACCATATCGTTATGCTCGGCAGAATGCATGTGTTTCCAGACAATTAGACTTCCAGCTACAGTATTGTCAAAACCATCCATAACATCCCACAATGTGAAAAAAAATAGTAGTTAGTAACAGTTGATTGATTGATTGACAGTTGAGAGGCGGGCCGAAAGAGCAGAGCCAACTGCGAGCACAACTGGGTGAATACAATTGCCATCATGGTACCAATAATCTTTATACATCAGGGGCTATCAGCCAGGATCATACAGGGTATTGCTGACCCCATGCACAGCCCGAGTCATGGGTGCACTGCATCCTGTTCACTTCGGTGCACACTAAACAACGGACCTAATCCAATGTCTTTACTTGTGCACAAAATGCACATTTTCAAGACACTGTTGATTCTAAACTGACATTAATATTGCATTAATCTCTGCATCATAAAGTTATCACATGAAATAGATGCACAGTGTAAGGGTTTTATCTAGGTCTCATATTTCCAGTACCCATTCATTACTTTGGACTTATTTACATTGAATTCCAGCAAATATTTATCTGCCCAATCCTGATGTTTGTTACGGTCTTCTTGCAGCATCAGTCAGTCAGTCATCTTCTGGTCCTATTCTCCTCATTAACTTTGCATCATCTGCAAACATTGACATGTAGCTCACTCCTTCTGCAAGGTCATTTACATAAATTAAAAACATATGTGATTCTTGGACAGAACCCTGTGGAACAACGTTTTCCACACCTTTCCAGCTTGACGTATCATCTCTGACTATGGCCCTTTGTTTCCTGTATATCAAGTACTCCTGTACCCAGTCTAGTGTCTTTTCTGTTATTCCTGCTTGTTTCTCCATCTTGTGTATTAATCTTTTGTGTGGAACAGTATCAAAAGTTTTTGGCAGTTTAGGAAAATGCAGTTGACCTATCCTTCATTCTCTTGTCTTTGTGATCCTGTCATAGAATTCAATGAAGTTTATTTAGCAAGATTTTCTCAACTGCTTGTTACCTGCTTAATGGGGTTCTGGGGTATTTTCTACTCCCCAAGCCTGGCTTGAGTCCCAGGCTTGCCCTGTGAGAGCTTGATCCAACAAACTTGCTTGACGTGGCCTGCAAACCCACATATCTACCACAGCCTGGTTAGTCCAACACTTCTTGAAGAAAACTATCTAGTTTTCTCTTGGAAGATGTCCACGGTTGTTCCGGCAATATTTTTTTTTTGTACTCGCTGAGAAGATGTTGAACAACCGTGGACCTCTGATGTTTATACAGTGTTCTCTGATTGTGCTTACCTGCTCTTCACTGGCTCTATTCTGCATTTTCGTCCATATCGTTTACTCTAGTAAGTTGTTATTTTACTGGTTGATACCTGGTTGATGGGTTCTGGGAGTTCTTCTACTCCCAAGCCCGGCCGAGGCCAGGCTTGACTTGTGAGAGTTTGGTCCACTAGGCTGTTGCTTGGAGCGGCCCGCAGGCCCACATACCCACCACAGCCGGCTGGTCCGGAACTCCTTGGAGGAATAAATCTAGTTTTCCTTGAAGATGTCCACGGTTGTCCGGCAATATTTCTTATGCTTGCTGGGAGGACGTTGAACAACCGCGGACCTCTGATGTTTATACAGTGTTCTCTGATTGTGCCTATGGCACCCCTGCTCTTCACTGGCTCTATTCTGCATTTTCTTCCATATCGTTCACTCCAGTACGTTGTTATTTTACTGTGTAGATTTGGGACCTGGCCCTCCAGTATCTTCCAGGTGTATATTATTTGATATCTCTCTCGTCTTCTTTCTAGTGAGTACATTTGGAGAGCTTAGAGCATGTGAGTACATTTGGTACAGTGCAGTGAGTACATTTGGAGAGCATTACTGTGTAGATTTGGTACCTGGCCCTCCAGTATTTTCCATGTGTATATTATTTGATATCTTTCTAGTGAGTACATTTGGAGAGTTTTGAGACAGTCCCAATAATTTAGGTGCTTTATCACGTCTTATGTATGCCGTATATGTTCTCTGTATTCAGCAAGGCCAGATTGGTATTTGATTGTCAATCAAATACCAATCAAATAAGTTTTCTATTGCAAATAATCTTCACCATTTTCCAGCAAATTATTATTAGTTATCAAGTTTCTCCTAGTGCATATTATGCAATATGCATTTCTGCATATTTACATACAGTACCAAAAACTGTGATAATGTAAATTTGGGGCCTGAAGGCTGAGTGGACAGCACTCTGGGTTCGTAGTCCTAAGGGTCTGGGTTCGATCATCAGCGGAGGCAGAAACAAATGGACAGAGTTTCTTTCACCCTGATGTTCGTGTTCACTTAGCAGTAAAAAGGTACCTGGGAGTTAGACAGCTGCTACCGGCTGCTTCCTGGGGTTATGTGTTTGTAATTAGGATTATGGACTTGCCCGAAATGCTATGCATGCTAATGGTTGTACAAGAATGTAAGAATTTTGTATATATAAATAAATAAATAAATAAATAATAATAATACTCTACAGTATAATAGAAAATATTATTGATGCTGATTTGCAGAGCAAATAACCAACAGAAATTTGACATAGTCCATTGACTTGAATACTAATCTAGTTAGAAGCCTTCCATGGCATTACTGTATATTTTTTGCTTAATCAATCAGGTTCTTTGGGAGTCACTATATAAGTTTTGTTAATTTTTGTACGTAAATTGTAACTATTCTATATATATATATATATATATATATATATATATATATATATATATATATATATATATATATATATATATATATTATTAAATATGACCGAAAAAGTAAGATTAATAAGTCTAACACGATTTTTTCTATTTTCCTTATGTTTCTTTTTACTGGTGACGGTAAATGAAAAATCAATTCTCCAAAATTCATTTTTATTTCTAGTCTGACGCGACACTTGAGCGCGTTTCGTAAAACTTATTACATTTTCAAAGACTTTAGTTTATCTACACACAACTTATGCTTTATGAAACAACATTGGCTCTTATACCTGCATTTGGGTGAGGTGATGTAATACAATAGTAGGGTGAAACACAGAACATGGAAAACGGGGTATAGATTTGTAGAAGTAGAAGTTGGGTACCAATAGAACTGCAGAAGGCCTATTGGCCCATATTTCTTGATGTTTCTATATTGGAGCGGAGTCTTGAAGTGGGTAGAATATAGTTGTGCGTTAATTGGCTGTTGATTGCTGGTGTTGACTTCTTGATGTGTAGTGCCTCGCAGATGTCAAGCCGCCTGCTGTCGCTGTATCTATCAATGATTTCTGTGTTGTTTGTTAGGATTTCTTTGGTGATGGTTTGGTTGTGGGAAGAGAATATATGTTCCTTAATGGAGCCCTGTTGCTTATGCATCGTTAAACGCCTGGAAAGAGATGTTGTTGTCTTGCCTATATACTGAGTTTTTTTTAGGCTTACAGTCCCCAAGAGGGCATTTGAAGGCATAGACGACATTGGTCTCTTTCAAAGCGTTCTGCTTTGTGTCTGGAGAGTTTCTCATGAGTAGGTTGGCAGTTTTCTTGGTTTTATAGTAAATCGTCAATTGTATCTTCTGATTTTTGTCTGTAGGGATAACATTTCTATTAATAATATCTTTCAGGACCCTTTCCTCCATTTTATGAGCTGTGGAGAAGAAGTTCCTGTAAAATAGTCTGTAAAATTTATTTTTTCTTGTAGAAGCTGATGAAGTTGACACTGAAACTGAAGGTAGTGACAGAAAACCAGATGTTATAGTGAAGGAAGAAAATGTTGAAATCAAAACAGAAGTTTTTGCAACATCTATAGAGTTTGATCCCCCAGACGAGGACGTCACACCAACTGATCATACTCCAGCTGACCTTTCTCCCGTTCATCTCCCATCTACTACAGACATGTCTCATACAGAATATCCATTAAATACAGACTTGAGTGAAAAGCCTTCTATTACTGATGGGGAAAATACCAACAGTTCAGAAGCAACAAACAATAGTGAGGGTGGAGAGACACTAAGAGGCGGCAGACGGAATGTTGCACGTAGAGGTCGTCGGCGCAGTTCTGCAGCAGGTGGAGGCAGTCCAAACTCTCGTGGTATGTTACTACTTATATTTTGTATTGTGCACTTAGCCTTATATGAGCTAAATATTGTAACTCAGTGATACTTATATTGAAAGGAATGTAAGGTGTAGTTCTCACTGGCTGGTAATGATCTGCTTGGCACCTTCATTTACTGCAATATTTATTAATTATAAGTACATTTAAGATTTTTAAAAATATAACAAAAAATCCATCAATTTAAAGGAATCTGATGTTCTCTGCCATCTTTCTTCCCTGTCAACACCACTTCTCAATCCTATGTTGGTTTGTGTAATGCCACACATTTGCTTAGCATTCTTATTAAGGCACTCATTGTATTTATTCCACATGCTATTGAGAGTAACTTTTGCATCAAGATCACCATCTACTTTCCTCTTGTATTCATTGGCCAGCTCTTATTTTCCCCACATTTATTGTCACTTGTGTATCCTTGTGTACCTTACACAAGTGACAATAAACATGTATTCAATAAATGGCACTGTCATCCACTTACCATTTAATGTTCTAACTCGTGTTCGACCAGGTAACTCCATTTAGTTACTCAAATGTTCTTGTATCCTCAGTCATATAATTGTGTGTGTATGCTTGTGCATACATGTATTAATGTAATGTGTATGTGACAGTTTCATTCTATTACTCTTATTCTTCAGTTGCATGGCAGTCAGTATATCGCACACCTCTTTGGTAAAGATCAGCCAGGGTACTCGTGCTTCATCCTTGGCATCACACCCTTTGCAGTTTTTCAGCTCATTGCAGAAAATATCCACATGTATACTCTTTCTCACACCAAGATGTATAATTAATTATACACCAGGCTCTTCTTCAGTCAGCATGCATATTTCTGCTTTACTGCTCTTGGTTTTGTTCTTGCATGTATAATCTTTAAATCATTCTTTTAGTTATATGCTGACTAAATTCATTCATCTTCATGTCACTTAGCTCAAATAGGTCTACATATAGCTTTAAAGCTAAACATGAATTTTGTCACTTATTTAATTTATCCTCACATTTCATGCATCTTGTATTATGGAGTTAAAGGTTTATTGATTGCATCCCACTTGTGTGCTATGTAACTATGCCAATTCTCCTTGACCCAACAGTGCCATTTTTTAACTTTTATGATTCAAGTAGAATTGCTACAGTTGTCAGGAAAATTGGCATTGTTGGGTCAAGGAGAATAGTACAACTATGTAACTATGGATAACTAATATAACTAACTTTGTATTGTCCCTGGATAATGTTATTTTATAATTGTTCATGCCTTAAAAGTATAGAAGATTTATATTCCTCAAACTTTGCTTTGACATTTTCCTTAGGTTGGTTATGGAAGATATTTCAAGGTTACTTGAAGGCTGCGGACGCTTTGTCTCTTTGAATCTTGTTTTTCCATTTGTTGTATCAATCACACTTCTGTATATAGCACCAGGATTGTGGGGGTTGTGATAGTTTGCTTGTGATCCTGTACAGCAGTGTGATTAACCACCATGCTATGTGGAGAGCCTTGAGGCGCTCTGAGAGTTGTGCTATTGTTTGTTAATTAGGCTATATTTTAATTTTTTTTTAATGTTTTCATCATTCTTTGTTTTGAAGTGAAAATGGTTGAGTTTTGAAACATTTTGACATTAACTTTACCTGAACATTAATTAAAATAACAAAAATTGATCCCTATGGCACTAAAATTGGCACTATGAAGTTTGTGCTGAAGCCAGGTGCACAGGGGTGGTTAATAACAAGAATTGAGAGTAAGTGATACAGTATTTATAATTTTTCTTCATTAAATTTTTTTTAACTGTTATTCTTTTTTTTATTTGTTCTCAGGGATATTACCTCTCTGGTCCCCATCCTATTACAGTGGAAAATGGGGTCATGTATATATGAATGAATGAGTGTAAAGTTATGATCTTGTTGCTGTCACAGTTACAACTAATGTTGATGGGGGGGATATACTTTACAAACAGTTGAAAGCTAAGTGGATGTAAGACCAATTGGCAGTGTGTCCTTTTGATACTGTAAATAGGCAAAATTCACTCAATTCCTTAATATTTCATTTTTTACCGTTTTGCTTTGCATATTCTTGATTATTGTGAATAGAGATAGGGGCTGATCTGATTTTTCCAACGAGGTCAACAGTATGAAATGAATGTGCTTGTACCACTGTTTCTCACGGCTGCTTCTGGCCTTCCATTCTTTTTTTCTTTATTTTGTTCCATCTCACTTACTTTATCTGGACCAACGGAAGTTATTTTAATAAAGTCTAATGCATTACAAGGACTGAATGCAGGTGATTTTTTTTATAATAATCTAAGTTGATTGGGTTCACTTACAGAAGGAGCCCCACAAAGAGAAAAATTACGAAGAACATCGCGTAATGTTCAACGTTATGGTCACATCGATGCAGAATCGGATGGATTGGCCGACTCTGATCCTGATTATCACTTGAGTGACTCGGACGATGACCAGATTTTAATCCTATCAACAAAAAGGTATTTCTTCTGAAGTAGTGTTGTGATGGTAACCTGTGGTATAAGGTGTATGATACAAAATAAAAAGTTCTTGAGAAACAGTGATAAATTGCAAACAAAAATTTTGTGGTAGATTCATAATTTCTTGGTACAGTATTTAACATTTTGCAAACCTTGTTGCCATGG
>WNGS01167840.1:7823298-7834657 GCA_020271785.1 Procambarus virginalis | reverse complement strand
ACAAGTCTGGGTTAGAATCCCATCGCAGGACAGAGACGCTTGGGCATGTTTCATTTCACCTGATGCAACTGTTCATCTAATAATAAATTGATACCCAGGAGCAACTAACGTGTTACTTTCTGGGAAAGGCCAGTCGTCGGCCTAGGGGACGAGGGGAGTATGGTAATCCTAGGCCTCCTGGCCGCTACACACGGTAATCCTAGGCCTGGCCGCTACACACGGTAATCCTAGGCCTCCTGGCCACTACACACGGTAATCCTAGGCCTGGCCGCTACACACGGTAATCCTAGGCCTGGCCACTACACACGGTAATCCTAGGCCTCCTGGCCGCTACACACGGTAATTCTAGGCCTCCTGGCCACTACATACGGTAATCCTAGGCCTCCTGGCCACTACACACGGTAATCCTAGGCCTGGCCGCTACACACGATAATCCTAGGCCTCCTGGCCACTACACACGGTAATCCTAGGCCTCCTGGCCGCTACACACGGTAATCCTAGGCCTCCTGGCCGCTACACACGGTAATCCTAGGCCTCCTGGCCACTACACATGGTAATCCTAGGCCTCCTGGCCACTACACACGGTAATCCTAGGCTTGGCCGCTACACACGGTAATCCTAGGCCTGGCCGCTACACACGGTAATCCTAGGCCTCCTGGCCACTACACACGGTAATCCTAGGCCTGGCCGCTACACACGGTAATCCTAGGCCTGGCCGCTACACACGGTAATCCTAGGCCTGGCCGCTACACACGGTAATCCTAGGCCTCCTGGCCGCTACACACGGTAATCCTAGGCCTCCTGGCCACTACACACGGTAATCCTAGGCCTGGCCGCTACACACGGTAATCCTAGGCCTCCTGGCCACTACACACGGTAATCCTAGGCCTGGCCGCTACACACGGTAATCCTAGGCCTGGCCGCTACACACGGTAATCCTAGGCCTCCTGGCCGCTACACACGGTAATCCTAGGCCTCCTGGCCACTACACACGGTAATCCTAGGCCTGGCCGCTACACACGGTAATCCTAGGCCTCCTGGCCGCTACATACGGTAATCCTAGGCCTCCTGGCCACTACACACGGTAATCCTAGGCCTGGCCGCTACACACGGTAATCCTAGGCCTGGCCGCTACACACGGTAATCCTAGGCCTCCTGGCCACTACACACGGTAATCCTAGGCCTGGCCGCTACACACGGTAATCCTAGGCCTCCTGGCCGCTACACACGGTAATCCTAGGCCTCCTGGCCGCTACACACGGTAATCCTAGGCCTCCTGGCCGCTACACACGGTAATCCTAGGCCTCCTGGCCGCTACACACGGTAATCCTAGGCCTCCTGGCCGCTACACACGGTAATCCTAGGCCTCCTGGCCGCTACAATAAAAAAGCAAGTATCCCAGAGAGATGCTGAGGTCTGGCCACTCTCTACGCTGACGCTCCACAGAAAACGAACCTTACAAACTGGGTAACTGCAGCAAATGGATCAAATATATTATTTACTTGAATTTACCCGAAGGACACTATCTCTCTCCTAGCCTCGACGAGGACAGGAAGCCGGTGGCTTGTCAAAGGTCCTCCCCCATTTGTCCAGAGGATTTTGTCGAGCTGAGTTGGATTTTTAAATTCAGCAGCGTTTTGGCATTGTGGGTTTTCACATGAATAACCAACAGTGCCTGGATTGACGGATTTCCTTAGCAGGTTGTCGTCTAAGAGACGTCTAGAGCATGTCGTCTCAGGCTGGGGAAATGCTTCTTATTCTGTTCAGGTTACTTGGGGTCTGTTCAGTGCTTGGGGTCTGTTCAGTGCTTGGGGTCTGTTCAGTGCTTGGGGTCTGTTCAGTGCTTGGGGTCTGTTCAGGTGACTTGGGGTCTGTTCAGTGCTTGGGGTCTGTTCAGTGCTTGGGGTCTGTTCAGGTGACTTGGGGGGTCACCATGTAACAAGAGCTTGGGGGGTCACCATGTAACAAGAGCTTGGGGGGGTCACTGTGTAACAAGAGCTTGGGGGGGGGGGTCACCATGTAACAAGAGCTTGGGGGTCACTATGTAACAAGAACTTGGGGGTCACCATGTAACAAGAGCTTGGGGGGGTCACTATGTAACAAGAGCTTGGGGGTCACCATGTAACAAGAACTTGGGGGTCACCATGTAACAAGAGCTTGGGGGGGGGGTCACCATGTAACAAGAGCTTGGGGGTCACCATGTAACAAGAGCTTGGGGGTCACCATGTAACAAGAGCTTGGGGGTCACCATGTAACAAGAGCTTGGGGGGTCACCATGTAATAAGAGCTTGGGGTCACTGTGTAACAAGAGCTTGGGGGTCACCATGTAATAAGAGCTTGGGGGTCACTGTGTAACAAGAGCTTGGGGGTCACCATGTAATAAGAGCTTGGGGGTCACTGTGTAACAAGAGCTTGGGGGTCACCATGTAATAAGAGCTTGGGGGTCACTGTGTAACAAGAGCTTGGGGGGTCACCATGTAATAAGAGCTTGGGGGTCACTGTGTAACAAGAGCTTGGAGGTCACCATGTAATAAGAGCTTGGGGGTCACCATGTAACAAGAGCTTGGGGGTCACCATGTAACAAGAGCTTGGGGGTCACCATGTAACAAGAGCTTGGGGGTCACCATGTAACAAGAGCTTGGGGGTCACCGTGTAACAAGAGCTTGGGGGTCACCATGTAATAAGAGCTTGGGGTCACCAGAGCTTGACCCCCGAGCCTGTCACTTGCAAGAAGGCTAGCGGGCGGCCCATAGAGTGTTAGACCCCTGCTGACTTTCTACATTTTTCTTCAAGCATTACTTTCCACAGCTACCAACTTATGCGCCTCATTATGCACGCTATGGTCCCCCAACGTATAAAATAAAGGGTACTATGAAAATTAACAGCTCACAAATATCCACGTATTCTATGCGTGGGTTAATAAAGTTAGGTGGGTGGCTTGGGTGAGTGTTTTAATACTCAGCATGTAGTGCTTTTTTGAGTAAAGAAGATAGGGAGATGGAGAAGCACATGTGAACGGAAAAGTTTAGAGATGGGAAATATGGTATGAATATACTACACACACACACACAAACACACACACACACACATATATATATATATATATATATATATATATATATATATATATATATATATATATATGTGTGTGTGTGTGTGTGTTTGTGTGTGTGTGTGTGTGTGTATATATATATATATATATATATATATATATATATATATATATATATTATATATATATATATACTATATAATATATATATAGTGTGTGTGTGTGGTGTGTGTGTTTTTGTGTGTGTGTGTGTGTGTGTGTATATATAGATATATATATATATAAAGGACAGCAGGCGAGCTGTCCGCCTTGCTGGCACGATGTGTGAGTGTGTACTCACCTAATTGTGCTTGCGGGGGTTGAGCTTTGGCTCTTTGGTCCCACCTCTCAACTGTTAATCAACTGTGTACTACATATCATATCTACATTTGAAACTGTGTATGGAGTCAGTCTCCACCACATCACTGCCTAATGCATTCCATTTATTAACTACTCTGACACTGAAAACATTCTTTCTAACGTCTCTGTGACTCATCTGGGTACTAAGTTCCACCTGTGTCCCCTTGTCGTGTCTCACCCGTGCTGAAGATTTTGTCTTTGTCCGCCCTGTCAATTCCCCTGAGAATTTTGTAGGTGGTTATCATGTCTCCCCTTACTCTTCTGTTTTCCAGGGATGTGAGGTTCAGCTCCTTAGCCTTTCCTCGTAGCTCATTCCTCTCAGTTCCGGGACGAGCCTGGTGGCATACCGCTGAATCTTCTCTAACTTTGTCTTGTGTTTAACTAGGTGTGGACTCCAGGCTGGAGCTGCATACTCCAGGATTGGTCTTACATAAGTGGTATACAGGGTTCTGAAAGATTTCTTACACAAGTTTCTAAAGGAAGTTCTTATGTTGGCCAGTCTAGCATATGCCGCTGATTGTATTCTTTTGATGTGGGCCTCTGGGGACAGGTTCGGTGTGATATCAACCCCCAGATCTTTCTCTCTATTTGACTCTTGCAGGATTTCACCTCCCAGACGGTACCTACCAGATGATGTGTGTGTGTGTACTCACCTAGTTGTGCATTGCGGGGGTTGAGCCTTGGCTCTTTGGTCCAACCTCTCGACTGTTGACATTCACCTAGTTGTATTCTAGTTGTGCTTGAGGGGGGGTTGAGCTTTGCTTTTTCCTCTCAACTGTTACTAACTACTAACTATTTTTTTCCACACACAAACACACGCATACACACCGTCGGTTAAGGGACCGACAAGAATGAGAGGAGGGGATGAACCAGCCTTGCTGGATTTGATATTTACCCTAAATGAGTCGGATATAAGGGAAGTTAAGTTGGAAGCCCCCTTGGGAATGAGTGATCATAGTGTATTGAGCTTTGAGTACCTGGTTGAGCTAGGAATTATCACCCCCAAAAAAGAACTGGGAACCAAAGGGCTGGCGTACAGAAAGGGAAACTATGAGGAGATGAATAAATTCCTATGGGATATACATTGGGACACAGAACTCGGAACCAAGTCCGTACAAGACATGATGGACTATGTCACCCAAAAATGTCAGGAGGCTGTAAGCAGGTTTGTCCCAGCCCAACAGGAAAAAACAGAGAAGCAAAGGAAGAATCCGTGGTTTAATAGGGAATGTATGAAAGCAAAGGAGCTGAACAAAAGGGCATGGAGGAACTTCCGTAATAACAGAACACCAGAAAGTAGAGAGAGATACCAGAGAACCAGGAACGAGTATGTCAGTGTGAGAAGAGCAGCTGAGAAAAGGTATGAAAATGATATAGCTAACAAAGCCAAGACTGAACCAAAGCTACTACACAGTCACATCAGGAGGAAGACAACAGTGAAGGAACAGGTGATTAAACTTAGGGTGGGCGAGGACAGGTACACAGAGAATGACAAAGAGGTGTGTGAAGAACTCAACAAAGGTTCCAGGAGGTCTTTACAATAGAACAGGGAGATATCACGGCGCTGGGAGAGGTGGCAGCAAACCAGGTGACCTTGGATAGGTTCGAAATTACAAGAGATGAGGTCAAAAGCACCTATTGGAGCTGGATGTGAGAAAAGCTGTTGGGCCGGATGGAATCTCGCCATGGGTATTGAAAGAGTGTGCAGGAGCACTTTGCTTACCACTCTCCATAGTGTATAGTAAGTCACTGGAAACGGGGACCTACCAGAAATATGGAAGACTGCTAATGTAGTACCAATATACAAAAAGGGTGACAGACAAGAGGCACTGAACTACAGGCCAGTGTCCTTAACTTGTATACCATGCAAGGTGATGGAGAAGATTGTGAGAAAAAACCTAGTAACACATCTGGAGAGAAGAGACTTCGTGACAACCCATCAACATGGGTTCAGGGAGGGTAAATCTTGCCTTACAGGCTTGATAGAATTCTACGATCAGGTGACAAGAATTAAGCAAGAAAGAGAAGGGTGGGCGGACTGCATTTTTTGGACTGTCGGAAAGCCTTTGACACAGTACCCCATAAAAGGTTGATGCATAAGCTGGAGAAACAGGCAGGAGTAACAGGTAGGGCGCTCCAGTGGATAAGGGAGTACCTAAGCAATAGGAAGCAGAGAGTTACAGTGAGGGTGAGACCTCAGACTGGCGTGAAGTCACCAGTGGAGTCCCACAGGGCTCTGTACTTGGACCTATCCTGTTTCTGATATACGTAAATGATCTCCCAGAGGGTATAGACTCATTCCTCTCAATGTTTGCTGACGACGCCAAAATTATGAGAAGGATTAAGACAGAGGAGGACAGCTTGAGACTTCAAGAAGACCTGGACAAGCTGCAGGAATGGTCGAACAAATGGCTGTTAGAGTTTAACCCAAGCAAATGTAATGTAATGAAGATAGGGGTAGGAAGCAGGAGACCAGATACAAGGTATCATTTGGGAGATGAAATACTTCAAGAGTCAGAGAGAGAGAAAGACCTGGGGGTTGATATCACGCCAGACCTGTCCCCTGAAGCTCATATCAAGAGGATAACATCAGCAGCATATGCCAGGTTGGCTAACATAAGAACGGCCTTTAGAAACTTGTGTAAGGAATCTTTCAGAACATTATATACCACATATGTCAGACCAATCCTGGAGTATGCGGCTCCAGCATGGAGTCCCTATCTAGTCAAGCATAAGACTAAACTGGAAAAGGTTCAAAGGTTTGCCACCAGACTAGTACCCGAGCTGAGAGGTATGAGCTACGAGGAGCGACTGCAGGAATTAAACCTCACTTCGTTGGAAGACAGAAGAGTTAGGGGACATGATCACCACATTCAAGATTCTCAGGGGAATCGACAGGGTTGATAAAGACAGGCTGTTTAACACAAGGGGCACACGCACTAGGGGACACAGGTGGAAACTGAGTGCCCAAATGAGCCACAGAGATATTAGAAAGAACTTTTTTAGTGTCAGAGTGGTTGACAAATGGAATGCATTAGGAAGCGATGTGGTGGAGGCTGACTCCATACACAGTTTCAAGTGTAGATATGATAGAGCCCATTAGGCTCAGGAAACTGTACACCTGTTGATTGACGGTTGAGAGGCGGGACCAAAGAGCCAGAGCTCAACCCCCGCAAGCACAACTAGGTGAGTACAACTAGGTGAGTACACACCCAGGAAAGCACTCCACAACACTGCTAATCCCAGGTACCTTTTACTGCTAACAGTAACGGGGCATTCAGAGGGGGGAAAGAAACTTTGCCCAGTTGTTTCTGCCTGTCCGTGATTAAACCCGGGTCACAAATTACAGTCTGCGCCATGTCCACTCAGCTACCAGACCCCTCACACACAGCGCTCACACCACACACTCTGTACTCACCTGAAATTTGCCACCTATTTGCTGAAATTCACCTATTGCTGAAATAGAGGGAATACAGAGAACATATACGCACACATAGACGCGATAAAGCCTAATTATTGGATCGTCTCAAAGCTCTCCAAATGTACTCACTAGAAAGAAGACGAGAGAGATATCAATAATATACACCTGGAAGATACTGGAGGGCCAGGTCCCAAATCTACACAGTAAAATACAACGTACTGGAGTGAACGATATGGAAGAAAATGCAGAATAGAGCCAGTGAAGAGCAGGGGTGCCATAGGCACAATCAGAGACCTGTATAAACATCAGAGGTCCGCGGTTGTTCAACGTCCTCCCAGCAAGCATAAGAAATATTGCCGGAACAACCGTGGACATCTTCAAGAGGAAACTAGATTTATTCCTCCAAGGAGTTCCGGACCAGCCGGGCTGTGGTGGGTATGTGGGCCTGCGGGCCGCTCCAAGCAACAGCCTAGTGGACCAAACTCTCACAAGTCAAGCCTGGCCTCGGGCCGGGCTTGGGGAGTAGAAGAACTCCCAGAACCCCATCAACCAGGTATCACCAGGTAACCAGGTACCTAGTTGTGGTTGCGGAGGTTGTGCTTTGGCTCTTTGGTCCCGCCTCTCAACTGTCAGTCAACTGATGTACAGATTCCTGAGCCTACTGGGCTCTGTCATATCTACATTTGAAACTGTGTATGGAGTCAGCCTCCACCACATCACTGCCTAACGCATTCCATTTATTAACTACTCTGACACTGAACAAGTTCTTTCTAATGTCTATGTGGCTCATTTGGGTCAGCTTCCACCTGTTTCCCTTTGTGCGTGTACCACCCGTGTTAAATATTCCATCCTTGTCCACCCTGTCAATTCCCCTGAGAATTTTGTATGTGGTGATCATGTCTCCCCTAGCTCTTCTGTCTTTCAGCGACGTGAGGTGCAGTTCACATAGTCTGTCCTCATAACTCATGCCTCTTAGTTCTGGGACTAGCCTAGTGGCATACCTCTGAACTTTTTCCAGCTTCGTCTTGTGCTTGACTAGATACGGATTCCAGGCTGGGGCTGCATACTCCAGGATTGGTCTTACATATGTGGTATACAAGGTTTTGAAGGATTCCTTACACAGGTTTCTGAAAGCAGTTCTGATGTTAGCCAGCCTCGCACAGGCCTGATGCTATTCTTTTGTGTGGGCTTCAAGAGACAAGTTTGGCGTGATATCAACTCCTTAGACCTTTCTCTCTGTCCGTTTCGTGAAGGACTTCATCTCCCATTCGGTATCCAGTGACTGGCCTCCTAGTTCCTCCTCCTAGTTTCATTACCTTACATATACTTGGGTTGAACTTTAGTAGCCATTTGTCGGACCATTACTTCAGTTTGTCTAGGTCATCTTGTAGTCTCATACTATCCTCCTCTGTCCTGATCCTCCTCATAATTTTTGCGTCATCAGCAAACATCGAGAGGAACGAGTCAATTCCTTCTGGGAGATCCTTTACGTATATCAGAAACAGAATAGGTCCAAGGACTGATCCCTGTGGGACTCCACTAGTGAATCCCCCGCCACTCCTAGACCTCACCCCTCACGGTGACTCGCTGTGTCCTGTTGCTTAGGTACTCCTTTATCCAGTGGAGTACCTTCCCTTTCATTCCTGCCTGCATCTCCAGTTTGTGCACTAGTCTCTTATGCGGTATTGTGTCAAAGGCTTTCCGATAATGCAAAAATATGTAGTCTGCCCATCCTTCTCTTTCTTGCCTAATTTTTGTTTACTGGTCATAGAATTCAATCAATCCTGTGAGGCATGATCTGCCATCCCTGAACCCATGCTGATGTTTTGATACAAAGTTCTTTCGCTCCATATGTTCTACTAGTTTTTTTCGCACAATCTTCTCCATCACTTTGCATGGTATGCAAGTTAGTGGCACTGGCCTGTAGTTCAGTGCCTCCTGTCTATCACCCTTCTTGAATATCGGGACTACATTAGCCGTCTTCTTAGTTTTTGGCAGTTCACCTGTCACCAGTGATTTGTTATACACTATGGCTAGTGACTGACACAGAAATTCAGCTCCTACCTTCAGTATCCAAGGAGAGATTCCATCCGGGCCTATAGCCTTTGTCACTTTCAATTCTAGCAGATGCTTATTCACCTCCCCTCTGATAATTACAAACTCATCTAGTGGTGTTTGGTTAGATCTTCCCTCTCCTATCTCTGGGACTTCCCCATGCTCTACTGAGAAGACCTTTTGAAATTTCTTATTGAGTTCCTCGCACACCTTGTCGTTTCCAGGGAATTCGTCTGCTCCCATCCTCAGTTTCATTACCTGTTTCTACACTGATGTTTTTCTCCTGATGTGGCTATGCAGCAATTTAGGTTGAGTCTTTGCCTTACTTGCTATGTCATTTTCATATTGTGTTTCTGCCTCTCTTCTCACCCTTATGTATTCATTCCTGGCGCTCTGATATCTTTCTCTGCTCACTAGTGTCCTATTATTTCTGTAGTTTCTTCACGCCCTTTTACTTATTTGCTTTGCTAGCTTACATCTCTGATTAAACCATGGGTTTCTCGTCTGCATTTTATTTATTTCTTTTTGGACTGGGATGAACTTTTCTGCCTCCTTACACTTGTGTGTGATGTAGTCCGTCATGCCTTGGGCCGTCTTCCCTCTGAGCTCTGTTTCCCAAGTTATATCTGTTAGAAATTTCTTATCTCCTCATATTTTGCTTTTCGGAATGCCGGCCTTTTGTTTTCTGGGCCCTTCCTTGAGTATATTAACCCTTCTTCGACCAAATACTCAAACATCAGTACGCCGTGATCGCTCATTCCCACAGAAGCTTCAAAACCGATTTCCCTTATGTTAGAGTCGTTCAGAGTGAAGACTAGGGTTAATCTCGCTGGTTCATCATTGCCTTTCATTCTCAGCATGTCAGCATCCCTGACATGCTAACTTAAAAAGTTCCTTGTTACCACTTCCAACAGTTTCGCTCTCCATGTTATCTCACCTCCGTGTGGTTCCTTGTTTTCCCAGTCTATCTTTCCATGATTGAAGTCTCCATGATGAGTTGGTGGGATCTATTTCTCCAGGCAGCAGTGGCTGCTCTCTCAATTAGTGTTAACTGCCATCTTGTTTCTGTCACACTCTTGCCTGGGTCTTCTGTCATTTGGTGGAGGGTTATATATCTCTGCTACTATAACTCTCGGTCCTCCCATCGTCATGGTGTCTGTAATGTAGTCTCTGAACCCCTCGCAGCCTGGGATAACCATCCCCTCGAAGCTCCATTCCTTTCTTATCAGTAGGGCCACTCCACCTCCTCATCTTCCTTCCCTCTCTCTCCTTATTACAATGTAGTCCATGGGAAACATCGCATTCGTTATGATTCCTGAGAGTTTTGTTTCCATGAGTTCAATTACATCTAGGTTCCCTTCTTATGCTCTTTCCTTAAGTTTCACTTGCCTTGCTTGTAATCCCATCTATGTTTGAGTACATTATCTTGAAACTGACCCTCTTCATTCCAGCCTCTTTTTCTGCTGATTCCACTACATGTGTGCTCACCTATTTGTGCTTGCGGGGGTTGAGCTATGGCCCTTTGGTCCCGCCTTCTCAACTGTCAATCAACTGGTGTACATGTTCCTGAGTCCTACTGGGCTCTTATCATATCTACACTTGAAACTGTAGTCTGCCTCCACCACATCCCTTCCAAATGAATTCCATTTGTCCACCACTCTGACACTGAAAAAAGTTCTTTCTAATATCTCTGTGGCTCATTTGGCACTCCAATTTCCACCTGTGTCCCCTAGTGCGTGTGCCCCACGTGTTAAATAGCCTGTCTTTATCCACCCTATCAATTCCTCTGAGAATCTTGTATGTAGTAATCATGTCCCTCCTAATTCTTCTTCTTCCAGTGAAGTAAGGTTTAATTCCCGTAGTCTCCCTCGTAGCTCATACCTCTCAGCTCGGGTACTATTCTGGTGGCAAGGCCTTTGAACCTTTCCAGTTTAGTCTTATGCTTGACCAGATATGTACTCCATGCTGGAGTTGCATACTCCAGGATTGGTCTGACATAGGTGGTATACAAAGTTCTGATTGATTCCTTACACAAATTTCTAAATACCGTTCTTATGTTGGCCAACCTGGCATATGCCTGTTGGTTGATACCTGGTTGATGGGTTCTGAGAGTTCTTCTACTCCCCGAGGCCGGGCTCGACTTGTGACAGTTTGATCCACGAGGCTGTTGCTTGGAGCGGCCCGCAGGCCCACATACCCACCACAGCCCAGCTGATCCTGAACTTCTCTTAGAAAACAGTCCAGTGATGATGTTATCCTCGTGATACGGCTTCAGGGGACAGGTCTGGCATGATATCAACCCCCTAGTCTTTCTCTCTCTCTCTATACCTTGTTATCTGGTTTCTTTGCTCCCATACCTGATCTTTCATTACATTACATTGTTGTTTATTAAACTCTAACTAACAACCCTTCGTTCGACCATTCCTTCAGTT
>WNGS01167840.1:7803105-7823273 GCA_020271785.1 Procambarus virginalis | reverse complement strand
TATTTTCCATTTCTTCTCAAAGTTGTTGGTATGAGTTCAATTGCTGCCTTGGTCTTGTCGTGTAGTAGCGGTCTTTGATGGTCCCGGTTGGCAAATTATTTGGGTGACATCGTCGAGCGTATGTGATGTATTCTCTATGTTGGGTTTGGGGTAGGTCCGCTGTATATATGTTGAATAGAGTGGGGGAGAGGCAGCTTCCTTGCGGTCTCCACTTTTCAGTTCTATTACGTCCAGCAAGTAGCTGCCGATATTAAGCCTAGCAGTTCTATTGTCTATAAAGCTGCAGAGGAGTAGCAGTAAACTCTCTCAGGAAGCCTAGATCAGATATCTTATATTTTAGCCTGTGTGCACACTTGTCGAAGGCTTTCGAGACGTCCCTAAGCACTATATTATCACTGATCTTTAGGGGAAGGGAAATGGGGAAGACAAGCGGTTAATGAGTAGGGATCGGGTCTTGGGGTTGGGGGGGGGGGGTGGGGTGAACGATTAGGGGTGGTGGGGTAGGGTATAGGGTAGGGGGGCTCTGGCGGGAACGAGTTACAAATCTCTAGTGTAAGCCTAGACACGGCTGAGGTAGGACGTTACGGGGAGCTGGGGTACGGGCACAGTTTGGTTAGTGGTTACCTCAGTTAGTGGGCCGCCATCACCTTCCTGGCCTCAACGGTGTGTAGTCACACATTTGCTGGATAGGCGACTCCTTGGATCTTTTACGCTTGGCTAGACTACTACAGCAGGCTACTACTACGCGGTGTAGTGTAAGTACAATGATGTCTTTGTCGTTGTTGTGTGAGTAAATATATCAGATGTCTTTACTTAAGTGATGTTAGGAACCTTTAGGTTATTAGACGGACTGTTGTAGTGTACTTGTAGCAAACAATATTTATTATATATATTATATGTAATATATATTTAGGGGTCCTGGTAGTACAGTAAGGGTTCCCGGTAGTACAGTAAGGGTACCGGTAGTACAGTCTCGACTCACAATCCAGAATTCCAGGTTCGAAACCCGGGGGCAGGCGCATTCTTATCATCTGATGCTTCTGTTCACATATATAGCAGTACGTAGGTACCCAGGAGGTAGTCGCAGCTTGTTGTTGGCATCCTGGGCAGGGTCAGTACTTCAACTTCGTGGTGGGGGGGGGGGGGGTGAGGGGGTGTTGGTGGGAGGGAAGTGTGTTTTTGTGTGGGGTTGTGTCGTGTTTTGGGTTTTTTTTTTATATATTATATATATATATTATATCTATATATATAATATATATATATATATATATATATATATAGATATATTAATTATATATAATTCACTGTCGCGGGACAGGCAGCCGGAGTGTATTCATTAGGGTAATCCTAGGGTTATAGGATTAACGAGATTCCCACTGTCCCTATCTATATACTAGCCATACCCTATACCTACCCTACACGTTAGGGTAGGGTACTTAGGGTAGGGCCTCTTAATAATTATTTATATCTAGATATATTACTATCTATCATATATATATATATATATATATATATAGTATATATATTAGTTATATTTTGGTAGCAGTCTTTCCTGTAGACATAGTTTATTAAATATGACCGAAATGGTAAGATTAATAATTCTAACACGAATTTTCTCAATTTTCCTTATGTTGTTTTTTACTGATGACGGTAAATTAAAATCAATTCTCCAAAATTCATTCTTATTTCTTAGTCTGACGCGACACTTTGAGCGCGTTTCGTAAAATCTATTACATTTTCAAAGACTTTTGTGCCCGGTCTTATATACACCTATACATGTGCCCGGATGGGCACATGTATAAGCAAGTAGAATGGGGTCGCTATGGGTTCTCCCCTAGGCGTCCTGTTTGCAAACTTCTACATGGGTACTATTGAGGAAAAAGTCTTAGTCGACTTGAACTTGATTCCGGCCATATACTGCAGGTATGTTGACGACATTTTACACAGGTACCTGATGTCAGACATCTAAAGAAGCTGAAAGAGGCGTTTGAGAAAAATTCTGTGTTACGTTTCACTTACGAGATGGAGAAGGATGGGAAGCTGCCCTTTCTAGATGTGTAACAGTCATGGAAAGGAGCGGAGGTTTCCACACTACAGTCTACACTACGTAAACAAACATATAGAATGTGCCTAAATGCCAACAGTGACACTGCCCAATAGGTACAAGAGGAGTGTGTTAACGCTTATGTCGACCGTGCTCTCAGCCACAGCTCAGAATGGAAGCAAGTCGACGAAGACTTCTGTAGGGTAAGGCAGGTCTAGTCAACAACGGCTTCTCCAATTGGTTCATTGAAGACATCATAAGAAGAAGTGAAACGCCATGCAACCTCTGAAGATACAACTAACACAACACCTATACCCCCTATTAGACTATTTTTACAGGAACTTCTTCTCACAGCTCATAAAACGGAGGAAAGGGTCCTGAAAGATTGTAATAGAAACGTTATCCCTACGACAAAAATCAGAAGATACAATTGACGATTTACTATAAAACCAAGAAAACTGCCAACCTACTCATGAGAAACTCTCCAGACACAAAGCAGAACGCTTTGAAAGAGACCAATGTCGTCTATGCCTTCAAATGCCCCATTGGGGACTGTAAGCCCCAAAGAACTCAATATATAGGCAAGACAACAACATCTCTTTCCAGGCGATTAACGATGCATAAGCAACAGGGCTCTATCAAGGAACATATAATCTCTTCCCACAACCAAACCATCACCAGAGAAATCTTAACAAACAACACAGAAATCATTGATAGATACAGCGACAACAGGCGGCTTGACATCTGCGAGGCACTACACATCAAGAAGTCAACACCAGCAATCAACAGCCAATTAACGCACTACTATATTCTACCCACTTCAAGACTCCGCTCCAATATAGAAACATCAAGAAATACGGGCCAATAGGCCTTCTGCAGTTACAGATCTATTCTTCCCTTATACCCATTGTTTCGTGTTCTGTGTTTGTTCTCACCTCACCCCAAACCATTGTAACATGTCACCTCACCCAAATGCAGGTATTTAAACTCTGTTCAGTTATAGTTGTTCTGTGTGTGTGTAACTAAAGTCTTTGAAAATGTAATAAGTTTTACGAAACGCGCTCAAGTGTCGCGTCAGACTAAGAAATAAAGAATGAATTTTGGAGAATTGATTTTAATTTACCGTCATCAGTAAAAACAAACATAAGGAAAATTGAGAAAATTCGTGTTAGAATTATTAATCTTACTTTTTCGGTCATATTTATATATATATAATATATATATATATATATATTATATTATATATATAATATATATATATATATATATATATATATATATATATATATATATATATATATTTATATATATATATAATATATATATATATATATATATATATATATATATATATATATATATTATATATATATATATATATATATATATATATATATATATATATATATATATATATATATATATATATAATATATATATATATATATATATATATATATATATATATATATATATATATATATATATATATACACGGTTTAAACAAAGTTCCGTTTGACTGTTTTGTGTAATTTGATATTGAAGTCTGATGCATATTATCCGTCGTCGATTTGAGAACGTAGAAGTAAAGGCTTGGGCGTAAAGGCATATCCATAACGAATAGAAATTTGAATTTGAATTTTGAATTTGAATGCCTGTAGATATCCACCCAAGCTCACCCACGCGCGTCTAACCGGCGACCTCCTCAACTGTCACCAGGCAATTTGTTCCATAAATCAACAATCCTGTTTCCAAAGCAATATTTACCCAAATGTTTCCTGAATCTAAACTTTTGCAATCTTTATCCATTGTTTCGGTACTAGTTTGTGTGATATATTTAATCATCGTTCATTTATCATTTCATTTATCGTTCAATAATCATTCAATTTAATCGTTCATCCATCTGTACTCTTTAATCATCTCCCCCCCCTTACTCTTCGCCTTATAAGAAAGAGAAAATTAAGCTGTTTAAATCTCTCATTATGGGACACTTCTAATCCTGGGATTAACTCTGTTATCCGTATCTGTTCACGTTTAAATAAATTGATGCCCACTCTATAATACGGAGACAAACTGAGAACTACTTGGCCTAGCTGAGACCTCTCCTGGCCTGAGGTCACATCTCTACTACCGCCTACTACCACATGAAACAAGACCAACAACAAAGATTATTTATTTATTTATATATATATACAAGAGTTCTTACATTCTCACCATTTGGTCACCATTTGGTCCGGGAGACATCTCCCGTCACGCAGGGTGCAGTCGCACCTCCACAGATCTCCAGTATCATCTCTCGATACTGGTAATGGCTCATAAGGGCCACCACTTACGGGCTATTCATGCCCGTGCCACCTCTTGGGTGGCTTAATCATTATCATTATCAATCTTACATTCTTGTACAGCCACTAGTACGCGTAGGGTTCCGGGCAGGTCCTTAAACCTATGTTCCTGGAATACGGCCCGCCAAACCGTTTAACAACCTGGTGCCCATTTTACTGCTGGGTTAAACAGAGGCTTCAGTTAAGGATTGACGCCCGGTAAATCCTCCCCGGCCAGGATACGAACCCAGGCCAAGGCGCCGGACGAGTGTCTTACCACTGCCCCACGAAGACTTAAAGCATAAGAGCATGTTGTCTCTTATGACTCAGGTGTTGTGACTCACAGGTGTTGTAACTCACAGGTGTTGTAACTCACAGACGTTGCTCTTAACAACTGTTGCATCGCCTTGTATTATCGCCCGAATTATTTTGCAATATTCTGGTACAATTTTCAATTTTGTTTCGACAATTTTACTGTTAGTTTTATTATTGTATTTCTTGTTTTATTTTGTATTCCTCCACACTAAATTCAATCCCAGACTAACTGAGATTAAGAGGAGGAAGGTCACTGACCTGACCTATGACCTCTCCTGGCCTGAGGTCACATCCCTACACTAGCGGCCATGTTTTTGTGTCACAGTTGTTCATCCCTTCCAAATGTACACAAATCATCCCCTTGAACCATTCTTGATCCCCCAGAGACTGTGATAAGGGCGTATGTAAGAATCAATTAAGCCCCAGCATCTCATTACAGGCTATTCATGCCCGTGCCACCTCTTGGGTGGCTTAATCTTTATCAATCAATCAATCATCAGCATCTGATATGTTTTCCGTAAAACATGGTCTGCAGGTCGTGTTTACAACCAGGTCCCCGATTAGGGGGCTCTTCTCCCCCCCCCCTTTACAGTGAAGGGATGGTGCCCCACACAAACGCTTTCAACTAATCATTTTGTACGTCATAACGTCTCATTTTGTACGTCAGAACGTCTTATTTTGTACGTTATGGTTCATAGCGACAAATTACACAATACTATCCACAGTGGCGGCTCACCAAAGTCCACGTTTTCTATGCAACGGTTGGTTAGGTTAGGTTAGGTTAGGTTAGGTGGGTTAATGTTTGGGGGTTCGTTCGCGTCTGGTTAGGTTAGGCCTTTGTATTGTGTAGGTTATCTTGAGGTTATCTTAAGATGATTTCGGGGCTTTTTAGTGTCCCCGCGGCCCGGTCCTCGACCAGGCCTCCACCCCCAGGAAGCAGCCCGTGACAGCTGACTAACACCAGGTACCCATTTTACTGCTAGGTAACAGGGGCATAGGGTGAAAGAAACTCTGCCCATTGTTTCTCGCCGGCGTTCGGGATCGAACCCGGGACCACAGGATCACAAGTCCAGTGTGCTGTCCGCTTGGCCTACCGGCTTCCCAAGGTTAGGGAGCCGGTCAACTGGGGAACCAACCAGAGGTTGTGGTATGGCCGGACTGACCGGGTGTACGACAGTGTCAGTCACACGGGCACTTTGAGACATGAATTCAATAACATTTACTTTACAATTTGCATGGTGAAACATTGTTATATACAATGTGTAGTTTATCATTATGCCTACACAGCTGTTATCATCCCAGCACCTGCTAGGGGCTCCTGTGAGGCACCATCCCAGCACCTGGTAAAGACAGGTTAAACAAGTTGAAAAAGTCGGAAATAAAGCCATGCGTTGCTTTAGCCCGAGGGGAGGGGGGTAGGGTGCGTTTCCCTGGAGGAGGGGGGGGGGGTAGGGTGTGTCCCTGGATGAGAGGGGGGTTAGGGTGTGTCCCTGGAGGAGGGGGGGGGGACAATGACGGCTGTTGTTATAGATTCAGCTACTCGGAACAAGTTTCAAGTAGCACGGGCTATGGTGAGCCCGTAACTTACCTGGCACAGGAGCGGTGCTGAATCCTCTAATGACCGCTTGCGGGACAATAAGCGCCGCACGCGGGCCCGTGGGATCGGGGAAGCCGCACTTGCCGGTGACGGAGGAATTGAAATTGAAATAAGTTGATTGAGGTATAAATAGACACGAAGGGATAAGGCTGCTCAAGCTGTTCTCACTTCGTTGTGACGGAGGAAGGGAAGCATCAGGAGAAAGCGGGTTGTTGTTGTTTAAGATTCAGCTACTAGGAACAAGTTTCAAGTAGCACGGGCTATGGTGAGCCCGTAACTTACCTGGCACAGGAGCTAGGTAAGTAGCACGGGCTATGGTGAGCCCGTAGAGGACTTATCTGGCACAGGAGTGGTGCTGGAGAAAGCGGGGAGCCATTACGACTATATAGCACTGGGAAGGGATCAGGATAAGGATTTGGGATGGGATTACAATGAGAGTATTATTAAATTCTTGGAAAGACGTCAGCAGGAACTTCATATTCACAGGAGACAAGAGTGGGGGACGTCACTTGCACAGACATGACCCGGGATGTGGTATTAATAGCAATTACGGTTAGGAATCTACCGCCCCTGGGGAGTTTGATCACACCAGTCTCCTCCCACCATGCTGCCCAACCACCTGGACAGTTGGGGATTGAACACCGACCTGCATGAAATAGGGCCGTCGCTCTACCGCCCCGCCCAAGTGGTTGGGCAGCATGGTGGGGGGGGGGGGGAGAATGGTGTGATAAAACTTTTTATATATCATTAAGAATGAAGGAAACTGCAGAAGACCTATTGCCCCTTGAAAAAGTACAGAAATGTTCCTAGCCGCTCAGACATCTCCCGTCACGCAGGGTGCAGTCGCACCTCCACAGATCTCCAGTATCATCTATTGATACTGGTAATGGCTCAAAAGGGCCACCCTTACGGGCTATTCATGCCCGTGCCACCTTTTGGGTGGCTTAATCTTCATCAATCAATCAATCCTAGCCGCTACAGTGTAGGTTTAACGTTATGACGCAGGGATCTGTACGCCAGTAGATTGACGGTTGAGAGGCGGCGACCAAAGAGCCGGAGCTCAACTCCCGCAAGTACAACTAGGTGAGTACGCAGATCTGGTGGTTGGGTTGGCCAATACATTTTCGATTTTGAATTGAAAAGTTGTCCAACTTTTGCGTCATTCAAAAACAATACTAAAAAGTACTTAATTTCATCTTCATGGTTTTTTACCTTTTGCTTTAAAATTGCACTGTATCTATTGAACATCTTTACCATTGTGATCATTGCTGTCTTCTTATATGTGCTATCAATTTGCTATATGGTGTGTATTAATCTAGTTTAAATTACCAATCAAGCCGTCAATGTAATCAATCAGAGCTTTAATATACCAATGTGCTTTAATATACTTACTAATCTCTTCATCTCATTTTTTTCTTGCAATGTATTTGTTATAATTTATTAATTCTGCTAGAATTTACCTACTTAAAACTATCTGTTAGATTAAGGACCGCCCGAAACGCTGCGCGTACTAGTGGCTTNTTTTCCTAAGGCTGCTTTGGCTTGTTTAGTCGGTCCTTACATGAATTTGTATCCCAGTTCTATTTATCATGAGTCCCAGTATTCTGCCTACTCCGCATATTGGATCGGATGGTTGTCAAGGATAGGGGTCGGGTTTCTTTTCGCAATGTTATTATCTGAACTTTGTTTGTTTGTGCTAATTTTTCACTGCTTTTCAAAGTTGTTTATGAGTTCAATTGCTGCCTTGGTCTTGTCGGCTAGTAGCGGCCTTGATGGTCCCGGTTGGCAAATTATTTGGGTGACATCGTCAGCGTATGTGTTTGTATTCTCCATGTTGGGTTGGGTAGGTCAGCTGTATATATGTTGAATAGAGTGGGAGAGAGGCAGCTTCCTTGTGGTACTCACTTTTCAGTTCTATTACGTCACCCAAGTAGCTGCCGATTTAAGCCTAGCAGTTCTGTTGTCTATAAAGCTGCAGAGAGTAGCAGTAAATCTCTCAGGAAGTCCTAGTTCAGATATCTTATTTTTAGGCCTGTGTGCCACACTTTGTCGAAGGCTTTCGAACGTCTCTAAGCACTATATTACACTGATTTTTTTCGACACACTGCGTTGGCTATATGCTCGTAGATCAGGGCTATAGCTGTATGGGCCCCTCTGCGGTTTCTAACCCATGCTGCCTGGTGTTATACTTCCCTTCCTCTTCCATGTACTTCACAAGTCTCTGATTGATTATTTTTTCGAATATTTTTCCTGTACTTCGAGGAGGAAATTGGCCTGTAATTTTCAGTTTGGGTTGGGGTTTACCTGGCTTGGGTTAATCTTATTGTGCATTCTTGAAGTATGTGGGTCCAGATGCAAGAGCTGCATTTACTATACATGTGTATTGATGGAGTGCAATCACTGGTAGGTTGATAATACCATCTTATTTATCTTGCTGTTGCCCGGCGCCTTGTTCTTGAACCCATAATGTTTTATGGACCTCTGCAATGGTTATGTGTTTCATAAGGTGGCAGTCATCGCGTATGTTGTTAAGGTCTATTGTTTGCGTCGGGAGTAGTGCTGCAGCTCTGTTATCGACTTGAGTTGTAATTTCCCTTTCATTAATGGGGCAAAAGTTTAATTTTCTTCGGGTTTATCCTGAATATTTTTTCCCAGAACTCCTGAATTCCTGTTCTTGTTCGTCTCTCTCCTCATAGAGTTTATTTCCTGAGGCGTCTATGATGTAGGGTGTTTCCGCCTCAGAAGAGCTTCCCATCAGGGTCTTACTTTTTTCCAGAACTTTCCTGGGTTTCTGTAGTCGACTTGGATTTTGCTTATCATCCATGTCATCCCATTTTTGGTGTACTCTGTTTTGCATAGATCTTGCAGCTCATCTTGTAGTTCCCTTTGTAGTCTTTTGCGCTCATCCGTCCACCGTGTTGTGTTATGAGTTGTAGAAGGTTGTTATATCTGGTTTGCAGTGTCCTGAGCGCCTCAGTGGCTGGGGGGTGTGGAGCGTTATATGGTGAGCTACGGGATGTGATCGCTCATGCATTTTTCTATGGTGCTAATCCATGTATTTAACTCAGCGTTTATGCATGATGTTTCCTTTCCATAAAATCTGTGACACTGATTTCCTGTGCACTGCTTTTGAACGCTTCCCAGTCAGTTTTAGTGTATTGAAGTCTTGGTGGTGAGGGTTTCTGAATGGGGTTAGTTGACAGCGTCATTATATTGGTAGGTGGTCGCTTGTGCTCACAGGGCCCCTTACTATGCGGGTGTTTAGGAAGTGGTGGTTGTTTGACAGTATTATGTCTGGCTTACCACTGTGTCCTTGTCTGACATAAGTTGGGAAATCTGGGCCCAGGCAGGTTAGATTTCCGTTCCTTATCATATTGTGGATGGCGTCTTCTGCTTGGTTGTTCCTTCTGTGTCCCAGGGTTCTGTGCTTGGCGTTCAGATCTCCCAGGAAGTAGGCAGGTCTGTTCCTTCTGGTAAGTTTCATGATGTCTGTCAGGGGAAGGTAAGGCCGTCTTGGTGGTTGGTAGCATGTTCCAAGAATGGTTATACCTTTCGTGGTTTGGAGTTCAATTGCCAGGAAGTTTTCTTGAAAGTTATCTAGAATTTTGTGTGGAATACTTCTTTTTACAGCAATTGCTGCTCCATCGTTGGCCTGGTCAGCTCTGTTGACCTGGTCAGCTCTGTTGACCTGGTCAGGTCTGTTGACTTGGTCAGTTTTTGTATTTGAAGATCTTTATCTTCTCACTTTCCTTTTTCCCATGGGTATTAATGAGTATTATATCAGGGTCTATTTCTCTGTACAAGTTGCTGAGTTCTAATGCTCTGTGCGGAGTCCAGCTTAGAACATTGTGTTGAATTATTGTTAATGACTGGATGGCTATGTTGAAACTGATGGGTCTCTTCCACCTCGTGGAGAGTTTGAGATCGATGCATATCCGTTGCGCATTGTGTTAAACTTATCGCCGCTTATATGCTGAATAGTTATGGGGGTTTGGTTGAAAGAATTTGACATTATACGGTTGTAGACGTCACTCGTATTGACATTGGGATTGTTGTGTTGGAACTTTATGTGCTGAGTTTGTATACGTTCTTGGAAGGTCTTGCGGTTAACCGTGCGGGCGGTGTTTCTTGAGAAGAATTCGATATTGTTTGAGGGAGCCGGTCGGCCGAGCGGACAGCACGCTGGACTTGTGATCCTATGGTCCTGGGTTCGATCTCAGGCGCCGGCGAGAAACAATGGGCAGAGTTTCTTTCACCCTATGCCCCTGTTACCTAGCAGTAAAATAGGTACCTGGGTGTTAGTTAGCTGTCACGGGCTGCTTCCTGGGGGTGTGGAGGCCTGGTCGAGGACCGGGCCACGGGGACACTAAAAAAGCCCTGATATCATCTCAAGATAAGATCTCAAGAAGATTGTTTGGAGCCTCTACAGAGTCCTGGGTGACTGTGTCTGAGTGTGCAACATTGTCTGTGGGTGTGCGGTGAGCATTGATGCTCATTGCGTGTCCCTGATCATGTGTATTCTGTGGAGCTTGTATGTTTGTTTGTGGGCCCCCCTTCTGAGGTCATTAGTGGTGGTTGTTTGTGTTGTTTCATCTTCCTCTGACTCACTGGCGGTTGCTGCATTCGTGGGTGCTGTCACTTGTTGGGAGTTAGTCTCGGTTGGGTAAGCGTTGATTATATGTTGTCCACCAGAGCCTTTATGATTTATGGGAGGAAGGATTGTCTGGGAATTCCATTTCTGGGAGACGATTCTTCCTGTAAGTCTCTTTAATTACGGTTCCAAATTACCCTGGACTTGCTAAGTTTTCTAAGCGAGCAAAGATCATACTGCTCAGGATCTTTGTTGCTTGGTCACCAGTTACCTGTGAGGTCGTGTTTGTGGAGTGTGTGGGGTAGTGTTTGCTGGTTTATGTGATACTTATTTGACCAAGTGGTATTATACCTGCATAGGTATTATTGGCCATTGCTGTCTTTTTGGCTGTGGCTTCGGCCCTTTTTGTTTTAGGGTGTTCTTCCTAGTGGGACAAGTTAATGCCAGCGTGCGGTGGGGGACCCCCCCCCCCCCACAGTTGAGACATTTGGGGTTTGATTTATTTCTGCAGTCTCTGAATATGTGTCCCTGCTGGCCATTCAGAACATACTTTGGCCGTTTTGGGAAATCTGCGACTGTGTGGTCGTATTTATAACATGTCCAACATGGGGTTATGTCATAGCATTCTTCTTGCTCAAGATTGTAGTATCCGAGCTCAGTGGTAGCAGTGGCAATGGATACCTTGACTGAGGGCTTTTTGTGCCATGGAGATTTCTTCAAATCTTATTTTCATCATGGGTGACAATCCCTGCATGAGAATTACTTCTTCTACCTTGACCCATTCATTCCTTTCCTCTATGTCGTGTTTAATATTTTCAGGGTATGGTTAGTAAGTGCTGCATCAAGTCTCTTCAGGACTATTGTCTTCCTGGCCTGCAGCTCTGGGGGAATAATGACCTGAAAATATTTATCCATCAATTTACGTATATTTCCTCCCTTCTTGAGGTTATCTTGAGATGATTTCGGGGCTTTAGTGTCCCCGCGGCTCGGTCCTCGACCAGGCCTCCACCCCCAGGAAGCAGCCTGTGACAGCTGACTAACACCCAGGTACCTATTTTACTGCTAGTTAACAGGGGCATAGGGTGAAAGAAACTTTGCCTATTGTTTCTCGCCTGCACCTGGGATCGAACCCAGGACCACAGGATCACAAGTCCAGTGTGCTGTCCGCTCGGCCGACCGGCTCCCTTGATGACTGTGTCAACATCTTCATCCTGGTAGCACAGTGCCATGAATGAGGAGTCCTTTGTGGTTATTAGTTTAGAAAATCGTACCTTGCTAGAGAACAGGAGATTGGCTAGTTCATTGTGTTTCTCATAGCTTGCCTGGCGGATTTTTACTCAGTGACCTCTCATTGTCTCAGTTCCTGTTCATTCTATCTTGTTTTCTTGCTTTCCTCTCCCTTTCCCTTCCTAAGAAGGTTAGAAGCAGAGGTTAGCCCTTAGTGATTCATTCTTCTATGTCCTATGTGTGGACAGAAGGTCACCCTAAGACAGCCTAACCCTGCTACAAGGGTGAACAGATGCCCAGATTAAGTTGCCCCCCAGATTTTACAGGTAACCGCATGGGCCCCTGGACCGTTCCACCTGACATGTTGAAATGGCGAAGTGAGAAGAGTAAGAGAAAGTGGGGAAGATTAGTCTTATAAATAAGAATGTACAGGTGCTCTGTACAAAGCTGGTATCATTGTAATATTGTTGTTGTTGTTATAGGTTCAGCTACTGAGAAGAAAACGTTCCAAGTAGCACGGGCTATGGTGAGCCCGTAGTGGGCTTACCTGGCACAGGAGCGGTGCTCCGTGTAGTATTGATTGATAAAGATTGATTTATAAAGATTAAGCCACCCAAGAGGTGGCACGGGCATGAATAGCCCGTAAGTGGTACAATTTTTTTTTTGTAGTGTAGTATTGGTGGCTATGGATATATATAACTCCACAAGGCCACCACCGCACCGGCCCATCACCCCCTCCTTGTCTATAACCCCTCCTGGCCCACCACACCCCCCCCCACCCTTCGTTAGATATTAGTGTTAGCTCGGCCTAGCCCAATGTTAGTTGGGTTGTGAGATTGTAATTATTGGCGTAACTGATATATTGTATTTAAATTTAAACAAAACTGTACCCCTAAAAAAAATATTTAGTATAGAATTGTGTTTTATTGACCTAAAAACCCCTCTCCGTGACAGTACAGTAAATAGAGTAAGACTCTACTTGAAAAATAGACACTGACTTGCCTGTATTTCAGCTGGATAATTTAGGCCGCATTTCTTGCTCTCGTTGCTGGCTCCCTTAGATTCTGATATAACAGTAGCCAGGCTAGGCGCTGTCTGGCTCTCAATAGCCAGCGATAGGTTGTCAGTAGCCAGTTTTAGTCTGTCAGTGAGTGTTATGGGGTTTAGGGTGGTAATGAGATAAGTCTTAAATTAACATGAAAAAGATTATATATAATGGCACCTGGATGGTTATGTTGGGCATAGCATTTTATCAAATCACCTCATTCTTTGGGGCACACATGAGGAACACAAATGCGAACAAGCCTGAATGGTCCCCAGGACTATATGCGAATGAAAACTCACACCCCAGAAGTGACTCGAACCCATACTCCCAGGAGCAATGCAACTGGTAACTACAGGACGCCTTAATCCGCTTGACCATCACGACCGGACAAAAGGAAGTGATAGCCTAAGCTATTTGAACCACTTCCCCGCCGGCACCTGGATGGTTATCTTGGGCATAGCATTTTATCGTTGCGTTGCTCCTGGGAGTATGGGTTCGAGTCACTTCTGGGGTGTGAGTTTCGGCTATCACTTCCTTATGTCCAGTCGTGATGGTCAAGCGGATTAAGGCGTCCTGTAAATACCAGTTGCATTGCTCCTGGCAGTATGGGTTCGAGTCACTTCTGGGGTGTGAGTTTTCAGTTATATATATATATATATATATATATATATATATATATATATATATATATATATATATATATATATGCTGGCTGCCTGTCCCCCGAAACAATGATTATTATTATTATTAGGCCACAGTGCAGGACGGAAAGCAGATGTTTTTTTACCCACAGTACTTGTACTCACTGAATTTGTGCGCCCCTTGAGGGACTTGAAGTAGAGGGGGGAGGGGGAAATAGCCTAAGCTTCTCTATCCCTTCGAGATGTGTTTTATTGTCTCAATAAACGTCCTTGAACCTGGCTTGAACTAACCAAGTAACAAGGGGATCAACGGTTATCTAACACCCTACACGGCCATCGTCTGCTACTAATCTTGTAATGTTGTTAGTTAAGGGAAGGAGGGAGTCCGGGCGACTGTTTACAGCGAGGCCGTAACCTGTGACCATTGATTTGTTGCCGCCGGAGGCGGCTAGTTTATTGTGCACCCTATACCTATCCTGTGAGCGATATCTTCTTCTATCTTGAGGTTATCTTTAGATGATTTCGGGGCTTTTAGTGTCCCCGCGGCCCGGTCCTCGACCAGGCCTCCACCCCCAGGAAGCAGCCCGTGACAGCCGACTAACACCCAGGTACCTAATTTACTACTAGGTAACAGGGGCATGGGGTGAAAGAAACTTTTGCCCATTGTTTCTCACCGGCGCCTGGGATCGAACCCAGGACCACAGGATCACAAGTCCCGCGTGCTGTCCGCTCGGCCGACCGGCGGTAGCGCAAAAGCATTACAGAGGGCACAAAAGGTCTTTATCAGACCTCATCTTAGATTATTACATGAACAATTTCATCTATCCTTCACACCTTATAGTTACAATGTCAGCTAGTTACAGAGAAAGTGCTATTTCAAGAGCTATATATTTACAGTAAGTCATCATACATTAATGGTAGGTCTTATCGCTAATACATAATAGTTTGACCAATGGAGATAGTCATAGGGTAGCTTCTATTTATTATTAGTCTTCACAATACACTACTTGTTTCTTAATCTCATATGACGTTTATCTACTGGAAGCGAAATATGGATACAGCGCAAGGATTTCAGGTAATTTATCCATGGTAATAAGATAGGTTGCCATATCATACAGAGTGAGCTTAGATGTATCTCTAAATGGCTCAATTTTACTACAATCCAAGATATAGTGTTCGAGTGTGTGTCCCTGTCTTTGTCCACACACTTTACACTTTACTTCATCTAGATCCCTATACAAGCCGAACTGCCAGAGATACTTGTAACCAAGTCTTATACGAGCTGTGACAACATCTGTTAGTCTACTGACTTTGTTACTTGCCCCATACACATGTTTTACTTCACACATTTCATTGTGATGAACAATGGACCTGCTAGTTCCAGTTTGCACAGTTCAACTTTCTTCAAATCCATCCAGGAGTTCTCGTCTAATGACACTTTTAAGGGACCTATTTGATAACTCAAGATTCCGTTCAATACTTTCTTTATTTACTGCAGCCTTAGCAAGGGCGTCAACTTTGTCATGTTCCTGCATGCCAATGTGAGAAGGAATCCACAACATTTTTATATTTACCCTTTTGCTAAGTATTCTTATATATCTACGTCTAGCTTCCAAGACAAGCACGTTATTACTTGATTGCAAACTACTACTTCAGTGTTGTCAATAATTTCAAGTACTACCAGTATTGCTACCAACTCAGCTTGCATTGTGGACGCCCAGTTACTAATTTGGATATTCCTTTGAATTGTGCTGCCATCGGGCTGATGAGCAATAACAGCACTTCCTGCCCTCCCTGTAGCTGTATTGAGTGATCCGTCAGTGTATATGGTCTGTACAATGTTGTTTTAAGCCTGTATATTGTGAATGTGTTCTATGGTGCTTAATTTAGCAGCAAGCTGAGTATGAGGGTTGTTTGTGATTAGTTTCTTGGTGGGGTATGCAGGGGTCAGGATGTCAAAAGGTACTATCTGCCAGGGTGGAAGGAAGTGCTGTAATCTTTCATCTGTATATACATCGTGCAGTCCCATCATTTTAATATGAGTGGCTGTTCTTTGAATCCATTTAGACTTGCTGGTTCCATTTCGTATGTGTTCTAACAGAGCAACTGACACAATGTTGTTTTTGTTATCACGCAGAAGCTTTAGTCCCATCGTAAGATTAATTTCAAATATTCTGTCTCGAATGCTAAGTATATTTAATTCTTTCCGCATGTTGAGAACTTTATTAGTTATAGGACAGCCAAGCATATTTCTGAGTGCTTCATTTTGCATTTTTTCCAGTCTGTCAATACTTTTGCCATTTTGCAGGACCAAAGCTGGTACATGATAGTCTATCAGAGACCTTATATATGCTAAATACATAATTTTGCTATTCTAATATTAACACCGTATTTAAGACTGTACCCCACTACCGTTCCGCGGCCCGTCCGTCCTGCGGCTGGTGGCGGACTCTATGCCCATCCTATCGACGATTGATTGATTGATGAAGATAGTCACCCAAAAGGTAGCACGGGCATGAATAGCCCGTAAGTGGTGGCCCTTTTGAGTCATTACCAGTATCAAAGAGCTGATACTGGAGATCTGTGGAGGTGCGATTGCATCCTGCGTGACGGGAGATGTCTCCCGCCATCCTATCGACGATTGAGCCACTACAAGAGGTGGCACGGGCATGAGTAGCCCGTAGGTGGTAGATATTTTGGAGTGAATGTGATCTTGGTTACGGGCTCACCATAGCCCGTGCTACATGGACACTTCTTTCTGAGTAGCTAAATCTGAAACAACAACAACATGCGATCGTGGTCGTGTAACATCTTTAAGTGATTGATTGATTGATGAAGATTAAGTCACCCAAAAGGTGGCACGGGCATGAATAGCCCGTAAGTGGTGGCCCTTTTGAGCCATTACGAGTATCAATTGATGATACTGGAGATCTGTGTAGGTGTGACTGCACCCTGCGTGACGGGAGATGTCTCCCGTGGATCTGAAAGTGTCTCTGGGCTTGTCTTTAGCCCCGTCCTATAGACAGCAGTGGACAAATGAACAAATCCACAAGGGCCGTGACGAGGATTCGAACCTGCGTCCGAGATCATCCCAGACGCTACCTTAATCGACTGAGCTACGACATGGTCAAAAGGAGTTGAAACCGAAGTTCTACTGAACTTACTGGATCCTGCAGCCTCTCCGAGGCACAAACCAGGGTTTTACACAATTCCCCCCATGCACTCGAGCTATGTCAATAGGCCGTTCTCCCTCTTTGCCCTTACTTCATTACACAGAAATCACAATTGCGTGATTCATCAAATGAAGAGTGGACACCCTACATACCCATCCTGTGGACGGTAGTGAACCCGATATACCCACCCATCCGGTAGACAATGGATATATATATATATATATATATATATATATATATATATATATATATATATATATTCACGTTAGTAGTTAGTAATGGAACGACTTAGGCGGTGATGTGGTGGAGGCGACTCCATGCACAGTTTCAAATGTAGATATGATAGAGCTCGAGGTCGAAGCTCAGGAATCTGCCAGTAGATTGACGGTTGAGAGGCGGGACCAAAGAGCCAAAGCTCAACCCCCGCAAGCACAACTAGGTGAGTACATACTCATGATGCAAGATTATTAATGAGGGGATGAGGAGGGATTTATTTTCTGGTCAGTAGGAGAAGAAAAGATTTATTTAATTCTTATTTATCCATTTATTTATATACAAGAAGGCACACTGGGTTGTGAGAGTACATAATATTGGTAGTCTTACATTCTTGCAAAGCCACATATTATTCCTATACGTTTTAGTTTAGTTCATTTATTATGCACCCCATACCCATCTTGTGGGCGGTAGTGGAAAGGGTTACAGAGGCACATAATGGGCTCAGGGATGAACCCCACAATTCATTTAGCTAAGCAAGTTACATTCCTATACGCATAGCGTTTCGGACAAATGGGGAAGAGAGGGGGGGGGGGGTTAGGGGAAGGGAAATGGGGAAGACAAGCGGTTAATGAGTAGGGATCGGGTCTTGGGGTTGGGGGGGGGGGGGAGGTGAACGATTAGGGGTGGTGGGGTAGGGTATAGGGTAGGGGGCTCTGGCGGGAATGAGTGACAAATCTGTAGTGTAAGCCTAGACACGGCTGAGGTAGGACGTTACGTGGAGCTGGGGTACGGGCACAGTTTGGTTAGTGGTTACCTCAGTGGGCCGCCATCCCTTCCTGGCCTCAACGGTGTAGACACACATTGCTGGATAGGCGACTCCTTGGATCTTTTACGCTTGGGCTAGACTACTACAGCAGGCTACTACTACGCGGTGTAGTGTAAGTACAATGATGTCTTTGTCGTTGTTGTGTGAGTAAATATATCAGATGTCTTTACTTAAGTGATGTTAGGAACCTTTAGGTTATTAGACGGACTGTTGTAGTGTACTTGTAGCAAACAATATTTATTTATATAGACAATATTGTTAAATATTGTTTAAGGGTTAAATAATTGTTTAAATATAAGGGTCCCGGTAGTACAGTCTCGACTCACAATCCAGAATTCCAGGTTCGAAACCCGGGGGCAGGCGCATTTCTTATCATCTGATGCTTCTGTTCACATATAGAGCAGTAAGTAGGTACCCAGGAGTTAGTCAGCTTGTTGTTGGCATCCTGGGCAGGGTCAGTAATTCAACCTTGTGGTGGGGGGGGGGCTTTGATATAAGCCTAACGTGTATGAATACACTCCGGCTGCCTGTCCCGCGACAGTGAATTTATATATATATATATATATATATATATATATATATATATATATATATATTCACTGTCGCGGGACAGGCCCGGAGTGTATTCATTAGGGTAATCCTAGGGTATAGGATTAACGAGATTCCCACTGTCCCTATCTACTATCTAGCCATACCCTATAACCCTACCCTACACGTTAGGGTAGGGTATAGGGTAGGTCCTTATTATATATATATTATATATATATATATATATTATATCTATATATATATATATATATCTATATATATATATAATATATATATATTATATATTATATACCAAAATATACTATTATATATATATATATATATATATATATATATAATATTATATATATATATATTATATATATTAGTAGATTTTTGGTAGCAGTCTTTCCTGTAGACATATGTTATTAAATATGACCGAAAAAGTAAGATTAATAATTCTAACACGAATTTTCTCAATTTCCCTTATGTTTGTTTTTACTGATGACGGTAAATTAAAAATCAATTCTCCAAAATTCATTCTTTATTTCTTAGTCTGACGCGACACTTGAGCGCGTTTCGTAAAACTTATTACATTTTCAAAACTTTAGTTACACACACACAGAACAACTATAAATGACAGAGTTTTAAAACCTGCATTTGGGTGAGGTGACATGTTACAATGGTTTGGGGGTGAGGTGAAACAAACACAGAACACGAAACAATGGGTATAAGGGAAGAATAGATCTGTAACTGCAGAAGGCCTATTGGCCCGTATTTCTTGATGTTTCTATATTGGAGCGGAGTCTTGAAGTGGGTAGAATATAGTAGTGCGTTAATTGCTGTTGATTGCTGGTGTTGACTTCTTGATGTGTAGTGCCTCGCAGATGTCAAGCCGCCTGTTGTCGCTGTATCTATCAATGATTTCTGTGTTGTTTGTTAAGATTTCTCTGGTGATGGTTTGGTTGTGGGAAGAGATTATGTTCCTTGATAGAGCCCGTTGCTTATGATCGTTAATCGCCTGGAAAGAGATGTTGTTGTCTTGCCTATATATTGAGTTCTTTGGGGCTTACAGTCCCCAGTGGGCATTTGAAGGCATAGACTACATTGTCTCTTTCAAAGCGTTCTGCTTTGTGTCTGGAGAGTTTCTCATGAGTAGGTTGGCAGTTTTCTTGGTTTTATAGTAAATCGTCATTGTATCTTCTGATTTTTGTCTGTAGGGATAACGTTTCTATTAACAATATCTTTCAGGACCCTTTCCTCCGTTTTATGAGCTGTGGAGAAGAAGTTCCTGTAAATAGTCTAATAGGGGGTATAGGTGTTGTGTTAGTTGTATCTTCAGAGGTTGCATGGCGTTTCACTTTCCTTCTTATGATGTCTTCAATGAAACCATTGAGAAGCCGTTGTTGACTAGGACCTGCCTTACTCTACAGAGTTCTTCGTCGACTTGCTTCCATTCTGAGCTGTGGCTGAGAGCACGGTCGACATAAGCGTTAACACACTCTCTTGTACCTATCTGGGCAGTCACTGTTGGCATTTAGGCACATCCTATGTTGTTTTCCTTAGTGTAGACCTGTAGTGTGGAAACCTCCGCCTCCTTCCATGACTGTTACATCTAGAAAGGGCAGCTTCCATCCTTCTCCA
>WNGS01167840.1:7791598-7802105 GCA_020271785.1 Procambarus virginalis | reverse complement strand
GTCATGTTCCAGGGAAAATCTGTGAGTAAGGCTTACCAGCTTAAGAGAAAGCTCTCGGCTTGCTAACAGGAGTCAGAAGTCAGAACTCTGTTCTGGTACCCACTTGCATGTTAAAAAAGTAAAAAAGTTCATCTAACAGTTCAACGCTGAGAAATGGCTCTCTCTACAGCATCAGCTGATAAAGTGTTTCCAAAAGGTTTAAGACACTAGACACAATCACCCTAATACCAGGTATGGTGTTAAGGTGCACCATACCAGGGTGGTAGGGTGGTGTTAGCCCAGAGACAGCACTGGGACACCTGCTCGTGACAATTCTCAATCCAACAGTAGCTATTTTCAAGATCCAAAAGTCTGATTTTCCTGACAACTGTACCAATTCTCATGACACAACTGTGCCAATTCTCCTGACACAACTGTGCCAATTCCCTGACACAACTGTGCCAATTCTTCCAACAACTGTGCCAATTCTCCTGACACACTGTGCCAATTATCCTGACACAACTGTTGCCAATTCTCCTGACACAACTGTGCCAATTCTCCTGACACAACTGTGCCAATTCTCCTGACACAACTGTGGCCAATTATCCTGACACAACTGTGCCCATTATCCTGACAACTGTGCCCATTATCCTGACACAACTGTGGCCAATTCCCTGATATAACTGTGCCATTCTCCTGACACAAACGTGCCAATTCTCCTGACACAACTGTGCCAATTCTCCTGACACAACTGTGCCAATTCTCCTGACAACTGTGCCAATTATCCTGACAACTGTGCCAATTCTCCTGACACAACTGTGCCAATTCTACTGACACACTGTGCCAATTTCCTGACACAACTGTGCCAATTCTCCTGACACAACTGTGCCAATTCTCCTGACACAACTGTGCCAATTCTCCTGACACAACTGTGCCAATTCTCCTGACACAACTGTGCCAATTCTGTGACACAACTGTGCCATTCTCCTGACACACTGTGCCAATTCTCCTGACACAACTGTGCCAATTCTCCTGGCACAACTGTGCCAATTCTCCTGACACAACTGTGCCAATTCTCCTGACACACTGTGCCAATTATCCTGACAACTGTGCCAATTATCCTGATACAAATGTGCCAATTCTCCTGACAACTGTGGCAATTCTACTCGACCATAAAATAAATCATCAGAACTTTACAGGCCTATCTTAAGATAATGACAACAGTGAAACACACAATTCTGAAGTAAATAAAATGGTAAAAAATAAGGATCAGCAAAGCTTCCATTCAGCCAAAATTTATTGGGTACATTATTATGACTGTATAGACCTCTAAAAAGTACATGGAATTGCAGCTCACCTCTATGTCCCCCTGACCCTCTTCCTCGTCCACGTCCTCTACGAGGCCGAAATTCTTTCTTCCACTTAATGGAACAGGCTGAAAATTTTCTTTCTTTAATACAATTTATAATTTAAAAGATAAAAAGAGTAAGGTAAATTATCTTACGCAACAATAGCTGCGTAAGATAACAATTTAAAAAAAAATTGATTAGAAAGCTAAAACCCATGGCAACAAGGTTTGCAAAATGTTAAATACTGTACCAAGAAATTATGAATCTACCACAAAATTTTTGTTTGCAATTTATCACTGTTCTCAAGAACTTTTTATTTTGTATCATACAACCTTATATCACAGGTTACATCAGCACACACTACTTCAGAAGAAATACCTTTTTGTTGATAGGATTAAAATCTGGGTCATGTCCGAGTCACTCAAGTGATAATCAGGATCAGAGTCGGCCAATCCATCCGATTCTGCATCGATGTGACCATAACGTTGAACATTACGCGATGTTCTTCGTAAATTTTCTCTTTGTGGGGCTCCTTCTGTAAGTGAACCCAATCAACTTAGATTATTATAAAAAAAAAATCACCTGCATTCAGTCCTTGTGATGCATTAGACTTTATTAAAATAACTTCCGTTGGTCCAGATAAAGTAAGAGATGGAACAAAAGATAAAGAAAAAAGAATGGAAGGCCAGAAGCAGCCGTGAGAAACAGTGGTACAAGCACATTCATTTCATACTGTTGACCTCGTTGGAAAAAATCAGATCAGCCCCTATCTCTATTCACAATAATCAAGAATATGCAAAGCAAAATGGTAAAAAATGAAATATTAAGGAATTGAGTGAATTTTGCCTATTTACAGTATCAAAAGGACACACTGCCAATTGGTCTTACATCCACTTAGCTTTCAACTGTTTGTAAAGTATATCCCCCCCATCAACATTAATTGTAACTGTGACAGCAACAAGATCATAACTTTACACTCACTCATTCATTCATATATACATGACCCCATTTTCCACTGTAATAGGATGGGGACCAGAGAGGTAATATCCCTGACAACAAATAAAAAAAGGAATAACAGTTAAAAAAAATTTAATGAAGAAAAATTATAAATACTGTATCACTTACTCATCCATTCTTGTTATTAACCACCGCACTGTGCACCTGGCTTCAGCACAAACTTCATAGTGCCAATTTTAGTGCCATAGGGACCAATTTTTGTTGTTTTAATAAATGTTCAGGTAAAGTTAATGTCAAAACGTTTCAAAACTCAACCATTTTCATTTCAAAACAAAGAATGATGAAAACATTTTAAAAAATTAAAATATAGCCAAATTAACAAACAATAGCACAACTCTCAGAGCGCCTCAAGGCTCTCCACATAGCACGGTGGTTAATCACACTGCTGTACAGGATCACAAGCAAACTATCACAACCCCCACAATCCTGGTGCTATATACAGAAGTGTGATTGATACAACAAATGGAAAAACAAGATTCAAAGAGACAAAGTGTCCGCAGCCTTCAAGTAACCTTGAAGACATCTTCCATAACCAACCTAAGGAAAATGTCAAAGCAAAGTTTGAGGAATATAAATCTTCTATACGTTTAGGCATGAACAATTATAAAATAACATTATCCAGGGACAATACAAAGTTAGTTATATTAGTTATCCATAGTTACATAGTTGTACTATTCTCCTTGACCCAACAATGCCAATTTTCCTGACAACTGTAGCAATTCTACTTGAATCATAAAAGTTAAAAATTGGCACTGTTGGGTCAAGGAGAATTGGCATAGTTACATAGCACACAAGTGGGATGCAATCAATAAACCTTTAACTCCATAATACAAGATGCATGAAATGTGAGGATAAATTAAATAAGTGACAAAATTCATGTTTAGCTTTAAAGCTATATGTAGACCTATTTGAGCTAAGTGACATGAAGATGAATGAATTTAGTCAGCATATAACTAAAAGAATGATTTAAAGATTATACATGCAAGAACAAAACCAAGAGCAGTAAAGCAGAAATATGCATGCTGACTGAAGAAGAGCCTGGTGTATAATTAATTATACATCTTGGTGTGAGAAAGAGTATACATGTGGATATTTCTGCAATGAGCTGAAAAACTGCAAAGGGTGTGATGCCAAGGATGAAGCACGAGTACCCTGGCTGATCTTTACCAAAGAGGTGTGCGATATACTGACTGCCATGCAACTGAAGAATAAGAGTAATAGAATGAAACTGTCACATACACATTACATTAATACATGTATGCACAAGCATACACACACATTATATGACTGAGGATACAAGAACATTTGAGTAACTAAATGGAGTTACCTGGTCGAACACGAGTTAGAACATTAAATGGTAAGTGGATGACAGTGCCATTTATTGAATACATGTTTATTGTCACTTGTGTAAGGTACACAAGGATACACAAGTGACAATAAATGTGGGGAAAATAAGAGCTGGCCAATGAATACAAGAGGAAAGTAGATGGTGATCTTGATGCAAAAGTTACTCTCAATAGCATGTGGAATAAATACAATGAGTGCCTTAATAAGAATGCTAAGCAAATGTGTGGCATTACACAAACCACACAAACCAATAAAGGATTGAGAAGTGGTGTTGACAGGGAAGAAAGATGGCAGAGAACATCAGATTCCTTTAAATTGATGGATTTTTTGTTATATTTTTAAAAATCTTAAATGTACTTATAATTAATAAATATTGCAGTAAATGAAGGTGCCAAGCAGATCATTACCAGCCAGTGAGAACTACACCTTACATTCCTTTCAATATAAGTATCACTGAGTTACAATATTTAGCTCATATAAGGCTAAGTGCACAATACAAAATAAGTAGTAACATACCACGAGAGTTTGGACTGCCTCCACCTGCTGCAGAACTGCGCCGACGACCTCTACGTGCAACATTCCGTCTGCCGCCTCTTAGTGTCTCTCCACCCTCACTATTGTTTGTTGCTTCTGAACTGTTGGTATTTTCCCCATCAGTAATAGAAGGCTTTTCACTCAAGTCTGTATTTAATGGATATTCTGTATGAGACATGTCTGTAGTAGATGGGAGATGAACGGGAGAAAGGTCAGCTGGAGTATGATCAGTTGGTGTGACGTCCTCGTCTGGGGGATCAAACTCTATAGATGTTGCAAAAACTTCTGTTTTGATTTCAACATTTTCTTCCTTCACTATAACATCTGGTTTTCTGTCACTACCTTCAGTTTCAGTGTCAACTTCATCAGCTTCTACAAGAAAAAATAAATTTTACAGACTATTTTACAGGAACTTCTTCTCCACAGCTCATAAAATGGAGGAAAGGGTCCTGAAAGATATTATTAATAGAAATGTTATCCCTACAGACAAAATCAGAAGATACAATTGACGATTTACTATAAAACCAAGAAAACTGCCAACCTACTCATGAGAAACTCTCCAGACACAAAGCAGAACGCTTTGAAAGAGACCAATGTCGTCTATGCCTTCAAATGCCCTCTTGGGGACTGTAAGCCTAAAAAAAACTCAGTATATAGGCAAGACAACAACATCTCTTTCCAGGCGTTTAACGATGCATAAGCAACAGGGCTCCATTAAGGAACATATATTCTCTTCCCACAACCAAACCATCACCAAAGAAATCCTAACAAACAACACAGAAATCATTGATAGATACAGCGACAGCAGGCGGCTTGACATCTGCGAGGCACTACACATCAAGAAGTCAACACCAGCAATCAACAGCCAATTAACGCACAACTATATTCTACCCACTTCAAGACTCCGCTCCAATATAGAAACATCAAGAATATGGGCCAATAGGCCTTCTGCAGTTCTATTGGTACCCAACTTCTACTTCTACAAATCTATACCCCGTTTTCCATGTTCTGTGTTTCACCCTACTATTGTATTACATCACCTCACCCAAATGCAGGTATAAGAGCCAATGTTGTTTCATAAAGCATAAGTTGTGTGTAGATAAACTAAAGTCTTTGAAAATGTAATAAGTTTTACGAAACGCGCTCAAGTGTCGCGTCAGACTAGAAATAAAAATGAATTTTGGAGAATTGATTTTTCATTTACCGTCACCAGTAAAAAGAAACATAAGGAAAATAGAAAAAATCGTGTTAGACTTATTAATCTTACTTTTTCGGTCATATTTAATAATAATATATATATATATATATATATTATATATATATATATATATATATATATATATATATATATATATATATATATAGAATAGTTACAATTTACGTACAAAATTAACAAAACTTATATAGTGACTCCCAAAGAACCTGATTGATTAAGCAAAAAATATACAGTAATGCCATGGAAGGCTTCTAACTAGATTAGTATTCAAGTCAATGGACTATGTCAAATTTCTGTTGGTTATTTGCTCTGCAAATCAGCATCAATAATATTTTCTATTATACTGTAGAGTATTATTATTATTTATTATTTATTTATTTATATATACAAAATCTTACATTCTTGTACAACCATTAGCATGCATAGCATTTCGGGCAAGTCCATAATCCTAATTACAAACACATAACCCCAGGAAGCAGCCGGTAGCAGCTGTCTAACTCCCAGGTACTTTTTACTGCTAAGTGAACACGAACATCAGGGTGAAAGAAACTCTGTCCATTTGTTTCTGCCTCCGCTGATGATCGAACCCAGACCCTTAGGACTACGAACCCAGAGTGCTGTCCACTCAGCCTTCAGGCCCCAAATTTACATTATCACAGTTTTTGGTACTGTATGTAAATATGCAGAAATGCATATTGCATAATATGCACTAGGAGAAACTTGATAACTAATAATAATTGCTGGAAAATGGTGAAGATTATTTGCAATAGAAAACTTATTTGATTGGTATTGATTGACAATCAAATACCAATCTGGCCTTGCTGAATACAGAGAACATATACGGCATACATAAGACGTGATAAAGCACCTAAATTATTGGGACTGTCTCAAAACTCTCCAAATGTACTCACTAGAAAGATATCAAATAATATACACATGGAAAATACTGGAGGGCCAGGTACCAAATCTACACAGTAAAATAACAACTTACTAGAGTAAACGATATGGAAGAAAATGCAGAATAGAGCCAGTGAAGAGCAGGTAAGCACAATCAGAGAACACTGTATAAACATCAGAGGTCCACGGTTGTTCAACATCTTCTCAGCGAGTACAAAAAAAAAATATTGCCGGAACAACCGTGGACATCTTCCAAGAGAAAACTAGATAGTTTTCTTCAAGAAGTGTTGGACTAACCAGGCTGTGGTAGATATGTGGGTTTGCAGGCCACGTCAAGCAAGTTTGTTGGATCAAGCTCTCACAGGGCAAGCCTGGGACTCAAGCCAGGCTTGGGGAGTAGAAAATACCCCAGAACCCCATTAAGCAGGTAACAAGCAGTTGAGAAAATCTTGCTAAATAAACTTCATTGAATTCTATGACAGGATCACAAAGACAAGAGAATGAAGGATAGGTCAACTGCATTTTCCTAAACTGCCAAAAACTTTTGATACTGTTCCACACAAAAGATTAATACACAAGATGGAGAAACAAGCAGGAATAACAGAAAAGACACTAGACTGGGTACAGGAGTACTTGATATACAGGAAACAAAGGGGCCATAGTCAGAGATGATACGTCAAGCTGGAAAGGTGTGGAAAACGTTGTTCACAGGGTTCTGTCCAAGAATCACATATGTTTTTAATTTATGTAAATGACCTTGCAGAAGGAGTGAGCTACATGTCAATGTTTGCAGATGATGCAAAGTTAATGAGGAGAATGACCAGAAGATGACTGACTGACTGATGCTGCAAGAAGACCGTAACAAACATCAGGATTGGGCAGATAAAATTTGCTGGAATTCAATGTAAATAAGTCCAAAGTAATGAATGGGTACTGGAAATATGAGACCTAGATAAACCCTTACACTGTGCATCTATTCATGTGATAACTTTATGATGCAGAGATTAATGCAATATTAATGTCAGTTTAGAATCAACAGTGTCTTGAAAATGTGCATTTTGTGCACAAGTAAAGACATTGGATTAGGTCCGTTGTTTAGTGTGCACCGAAGTGAACAGGATGCAGTGCACCCATGACTCGGGCTGTGCAGGGGTCAGCAATACCCTGTATGATCCTGGCTGATAGCCCCTGATGTATAAAGATTATTGGTACCATGATGGCAATTGTATTCACCCAGTTGTGCTCGCAGGGGTTGAGCTCTGCTCTTTCGGCCCGCCTCTCAACTGTCAATCAATCAATCAACTGTTACTAACTACTATTTTTTTTTCACATTGTGGGATGTTATGGATGGTTTTGACAATACTGTAGCTGGAAGTCTAATTGTCTGGAAACACATGCATTCTGCCGAGCATAACGATATGGTAGTAAAAGAGCGATTTGGTGGTACCAGCTAGGTGCGAGGTCTCTTATCTGACTCAAAGCTACCCAAAGCTTCCAAGCATTACTTACGTAATGCTTGGAAGCTTGGGTAGCGTTAGGTAATTGGACGGACTGACCTCAGGAAGGCGTGGTAAGGTTAGCCTACCTGACAGGGGCCTGAGACCTTAGTGGACAGCATCTCGGACTCATAGACCTGAGGTATCGGGGTTCAATCCCTGGTGGAGGTGGAAACAAATGGGCAGTTTCTTTCACCCTGATGCACCCATTCACCTAGCAGTAAATAGGTACCTAGGAGTTAAAACAGCTGCTACGGGGCTGCTTAACATTTAAATCATCCTTAACACCACAAGCCTACTCAGTGTATAAAATATATGCACAGGGTGTTTCAGAAAAATTGATATTATTTCATAATATAATAACTTGACCAGTTCTTATTCAAATTATCTCAAATTTTAACAGCATGTGAAGAAAAACTCAAAATTCAATGTTTAATGTTTTCCTTTTTGTGTATAGAAATGCCATTCACTGGAAGAGAAAAGGAATTTGTGTGTTAAGAGCATGCTCAAACACAGTTGAACAAGACTGTGCAGTATGCATGTGTGAGAAAATTCTGTAAAGATGCACCATCTGCAATGCAGGTTTAGACTGACACTAAGTTAAAAAAGAAAGGCTATATGTGCAGGGCAAAAGTATCGGAAATCTTAAGTTTAATGGCAACGCCTGTCAGCAGCAGACATGTGTTAGGTCATTTAAGATTAACAGTGAAGTGCTGTTTCACACTGAACCTGCGCTGAACATTGGACCTTATATGCATATACTCTTATATGGAATTATATTGCAAACATTTTGATACCAAAATGAACGACGTACAACAAAAAATGAGATGATAAAACTGAAAAGCGTATACACATTTCAGAGTTGCTGCGCTCTCCTGGGGAATGCCCGGGCCACCTTGGGGTAGTCTGGCGCACGCCCAGAATGCAAAATTGTTAAACTCAACAATTTAATTTCAAATCACAAAGTGTGAAAACACATTAAAACAACAAATATTATTTAGTTCAGTAATTTTTCCACCACAAATCAAGCGCCTTAAGGTGCCATGTGCACTGCAGGGTTAACCACATAAGGGTGAAACAATTACAAAGAAACAAGAGGAAAAGACCTGGGAGTAGACATAATACTCACTTCTTGTGTTAGTAAATGCTAATACCAGAAGCTCACGTGAACAGGATATCAGCAGCTGCATATGGGAAGTTTGCAAACATAAGAATGTTTTTTTAAGAATCTAAACAAGGAGGCTTTCAAATCCATCTGCACTGCCTGTGTGAGGCCATTACTTGAGTATGCAGCTCCAGCATGGAACCACACCTTGTGAAGCTTAAAACAGAAACTTTGAGAAAGCTCATGATAACTGGTTGATACCTGGATGAGGGGGTTCTGGGAGTTGTTGTTCTTCCCAAGCCCAGCCCAAGGCCAGGCTTGACTTGTGAGAGTTTGGTCCACTAGGCTGTTGCTTGGAGCGGCCCGCAGGCCCACACATCCACCACAGCCTGGTTGGTCCGGCACTAGAGGAAAGAATTTCTTGGACGAAAGAATCTAATTTCCTCTTGAAGATGTCCACGGTTGTTCCAGCAATATTCTTATGCTCGCTGGGAGGGCGTGAAGAAACCGCGACTCTGATGTTTATACAGTGTTCTCTGATTGTCATATGGCACCCCTGCTCTTCACTGGTTCTATTCTGCATTTTCTTCCATATCGCTCACTCCAGTACGTTGCTATTTTACTGTGTAGATTTGGTACTTCGCCCTCCAGCATCTTCCACATGTATATTATTTGATATCCTCTCGTCTTCTTTTCTAGTGAGTACGTATGGAGGGCTTTGAGACGATCCCAATAATTAGGTGCTTTATGCATCTGTGTGTGCCGTATATGTTCTCTATCTTCCTCTATTTCAGCAATCGTCCTGCTCTGAAGGGGGAAGTGAGAACCTAGCTCAGAGGTTTGCAACTAGATTAGTACTAGAACGAGAGGTCTTGGTATTAGGAAGGTTGAGAGACTCAGCCTCCAAAAGAGGTTAGGACAAGGGGGTACATTGCTGTAATCTGGACATGCAACAGTCAGAGATTTAGGGATGTTCTTGTTCCTGGTGGTAGGCAAGTATACTGCAGCTAAGGATGAGGTGGTGAAGCCAATCCACCTTCAACTTTAAAAAGAAATACATGACCCCCCGAATGTTGAGAGGGGTAATTATCATGCTCGGCAAGAACAGCTAGGATGCTAGGGATAAAGAACTAGGTCTTACTCCCCATAGTCAATAGGTAAGCACTGATAAACACTTCCTCATCATCTAATCATTCTGGCAATTATAACACAACTATTCCTGTGTACACAAATTACCTCTAAATGCTCCTGATATTGTATGTGTAATATACTGCCATCACAAGCACAGGCCTTTACACTCTACAGCCTTGCTTGTGATGACAGGGATAATTATTGTTTGTGAAATGACCTCTGATGGCAATTTACAAACTGCATTTTATTCTTCTTCAGTGATTCCCCCACCACAATATGGTCTGCAAAATTCTTGAAAATGTCCTGTGGCACCATGCTGCATGTCATCTTGATTGAGTGCACAATCCATAAAAATAGTACAGGCTGTACACGACAATATTTAGGCTCGGGTGAAAAAACGAACACACACACATTTACAACATTTATGAACAAATTT
>WNGS01167840.1:7748606-7790598 GCA_020271785.1 Procambarus virginalis | reverse complement strand
AATACATGGATTAGTACCATAGAAAAATGTATGAGCGATCATATCCCTCGTAGCTGTACAATATAACGCTCCCACACCTCCACCCCCAGCCACTGAGGACACTTCAGAGGGGACACTGCAAACCGATGATAACAATCCTTCTACAACTCATAACACAACACGGGTGGACGGGACAGGAATGCGTCAAAAGTTTACAAAAGGTAATTTCACCAAGATGAGCTGCAAGATCTATGCAAAACAGAGTACACTCAAACATTGGGATGACCTAATGAGCAAAATCCAAATCGACTACAGACAACCCAGGAAAGTTCTGGAAAAAAAATAAAAACCCTGATGGGAACCTTCTGAGGAAACACGCCTACATCATAGACTGCCTCAGAAATAAACTCTATGAGGAGAGAGAACAAAGAACAGGAATTCAGGAAGTTCTGGGAAAAAAAATATTCAGGATAAACCTGAGAAAATTTAAACTTTTGCCCCATTAATGGAAGGGAAATTACAACATCAAGTCGATAAGCAGAGCTGAAGCACTACTCCGGCGCAAAACAATAGATCTTCAATCAACTCCGCATGATTGCCACCTTAGGAAACACCTAACCATTGCAGAGGTCTACATATACCTAGTAGGCAGATTATGGTCAAAGAACAAGGCGCGGGCAACAGTAAGATAAGTAAGATGGTATTAATAACCTACCAGTGACTGCACTTCATCAATACACATATGTATAGTAAATGTAGCTCTTGCATCTGGACCACATACTTCAAGAATGCCACAATAAGATTAATCCCCAAGCAGTAAACCCCCCTAACCCAAACTGAAAATTACAGGCCAATTTCCCTCACTCGAAGTACCAGACAAAATATTTGAAAAAATAATCAATCAGAGACTTGTGAAGTACATAGAAGAGGAAGAGAAGTATAACACCAGGTAGCATGGGTTTAAAACCGCAGAGGGGCCCATACAGCTATAGCCCGGATCTACGAGCATATAGCCAACGCAGTGTCGAAAAAAATCAGTGTAATATAGTGCTTAGAGACGTTTCGAAAGCCTTCGACAAAGTGTGGCACACAGGCCTAAAATATAAGATATCTGACTAGGACTTCCTGAGAGATTTACTGCTATCTCTGCAGCTTTATAGACAACAGAACTGCTAGGCTTAATATCGGCAGCTACTTGGGTGACGTAATAGAACTGAAAAGTGAAGTACCACAAGGAAGCTGCCTCTCTCCCACTGTATTCAACATATATACAGCTGACCTACCCCAACCCAAATATGGAGAATACAACACATGCGCTGACGATGTCACCCAAATAATTTGCCACCGGGACCATCAAAGCCGCTACTAGCCGACAAGACCAGGCAGATTTGAACTCATAAACAACTTTGAAAGCAGTGGAAAATTAGCACAAACAAACAAAGGTTTCAGATAATACACATTGCGAAAGAAACCCAGCCCCCATTATCCTTGACAACCATCCGATCCAATATGCGGAGGTAGGCAGAATACTGGGTCTCATGATAAATAGAACGGGATAAAAATTCACGTAAGGGACCGACTAAACAAAGCCAAAGCAGCCTTAGGAAAACTAGAGATTCCGAAGCCTTAGTACAAACATTCAGATACACCTATATAAAGCTCTAGTTCGGCCGCATCTAGGTATCCCCAGTACCACTAACACCATAAAGAAAACTAACATGCAAAACTCAACAGTGCAAAATAAGGCACTAAGAAGAGCAGCAAAACACGTCCACCATATGATCAGACAATCCAGGAGCTCCACGAGCTCCTGAATATACAGCCACAAACATCAGACCACAGCACCAAGCCATCAGGGTGTGGAACACCATACAAATGTTAGAGGACCCAATGTTTGAAAGCTTACTCCAAGATGAGACGCCCGCTCCCACAGCTGGTGGCCCAAGATGAGACGCCCCGCTCCCACAGCTGGTGGCCCAAGAGCCTCGATTTACTAGATGAAAACCCCGCCCCACAGTACATAATTCCCAGATGAAATACTGACTAGAAATCCTTCCCCCAATAATTGGGAAAAATCGAGAAAAAATTGGAATATATATATATATATATATATATATATATATATATATATATATATATATATATATATATATATATATATATATATATTTATTATATATATATATATAAGTATACATGTATGTATGAGTAAATCAATAAATAATAATAATAAAATAAATAGCCTTGAACAAATAAAATGTGTGGAAGCATCGGAGTGTGTATACTGTATATGAATGCTACTCAGTATTCATCTATAGGTCCATATATGGTGAAACACATGTGAAGAACTCTCACACACTCACAGCTCCCTGACAAGAGGGAGCCAGCTTAGCTTAGCTGCCAACACCCACACATCGTGTCAGCAAGGCGGACAGCCCGCCTGCTTTCATACTTCTCACTGTCTTTCCCACTTCTAAAACTTCCCTTTATCTATGCCTCTCCTTCTCTTTACTCCCCCCCCACCTAAAAAAAAACTTGGAATTACACGCTTTTCTCCTGTTTGCAATATGGAGGGTGGACTGGATAGACTAGGCTATCCAGATAGAGTGGGGAGGAGGGTGTAGGCTAGGCTAGGTTGTGTTGCATTATAGGGCCAGGCTACGTAAATGCTGATACATGCCTAAGCATGCTAATAAAACAATATTAGAATTACGTAAATAAAAAATAACTAAAACATATTTTAGTAATATAATACTGATAATAAATGCAGAACCTGAATAAACAAAATTACTTGGAAATAAGACAATTTTACATAAAAAAGACGAAAATAGATGGAGCGTGACGCAAAATGAAGTCGATGATTTGAGTATCGATATTCCAACATTTTCGTCTTATTTTTTTATAAAATGAGTTAATTTCCGAGTAAAATTAAGTTTATTTACTTTCTCATTTATTATCAACATTATATTAAGAAATATGATTCATGTCTTTTCTATTTACGGAATTCTCAGAAGTTTTGTAAAGTTTCGAATAATTTTCGGGATAGGGAAGATTCAGGGTGGTAGTTTAATCAAGGTGAGGTCTTTAGCGGAGAGCTGTGACTGTTGCTGACACCCATAGCATTCTTCCTCTCCCGCACAAGACACTGCGCAAGGTACAACAGTCCTCAACGCAGCTGTTCCATTGTATTTGCTTAGCTAAACGAACTGAGGGGTCAGTTCCGAACCGATTATGTGCCTCTGTATCCTTTACACCACCGCCACGGGATGGGTATGGGGGGCATAATAAAGAAAGAAATTGAATTGCAGCTGTTCTGCCAATATAGCAGTAATAACCTTCTATCAAAGACAGATGCAAAACTCAAATTAAGAAATTATTTTTATTGTAATACCGTTGTTTACAGGGTGGGTATAAACTGTTTCTCACGAGCGGAAACAGGGCGCCTTTTATGGTCATCGAGATCTATCCAGTCATGACCGGCCTGTCCCAGGATGTAACCCGCAAGCCTCTACCCCTGCCAGTGTCCAGTACTGGTGCTCAGAAACCTTTCATTTGCTAGGGTCGTCTACCAGCTGATGAGATTAGTTTCCCTGGATTCACTTGGACAGTGCCTGAAATGCCTGAACAGCTTATAATATCAGATTCACACCGCCCGATAGTGTGAACACGTTCACTCAACAACAAGGCACTACCAAAGTACCGCCACAATACACATCAAGGCACCGCAATACACCGCCGTAAGGATCATGGGGAAGGAATGCACCGGGGTATGTACATGGGAACCCCTTCCTGGAAAATGATGAAGATGAGCCACTCGTAGTATGATAGTGCTTGCGGAGGGTGAGAGGGCAGAGCTTTTGCTCTTGGATCCCGCCTGTCGATCTTCATCAACTGGTGCTTACCTAGTTATGCTTACATAGCTGTCTAAGGACGAGGAAGGAGGGGGGGGGAGATCCAGCTCTATAGCCCGCCTCATAATTATTATGTTTGGAGCGTATACCTGTTGAGTTTTCAGTGCTCTGTCATACTGTCTATTGAAACTGTGAATTGTGACAACTTTTTCCGTTCTCACTGTATACGAATAATCCTGTACATCTCTCTAGATTATGTGTTTCCAACTTCAACCTTTGGTCTCTCGTTCTCACAGGATGAACAACCCAACGGGACATATTGCCATTAGGAAGTGTTGTACATGCTATTATGGCGGTATGTTCACTTACAGAATAATTATTTGTAATTAGTGTATCGGAGGACAGGCAGCCAGTGTTTATATATATTTACATATTTGGCTTATATCGAAGTCCTCCCATGGTCGAATTACTGACCCTCCCCAGGTTGCAGCCACACAAGGCTGACTAACTCATGGGTACCTATTTACTGCTAGGTGAACAGTGGCATTAGGTGATAGGAAACGCGCCCAATCACTTTTATCTTACCCGGAATTCCCGATTGTGAATCTAGAAGGAAACCAACTGTAAATCCGCGTGACCCCTTAACGAGAGACGTTGGCCATTACACTAGCCATCCAGGGCACAACTGAACACTTGTAAATATTAGCAACATAGTCCCACAACCACAACAGCAACACAACTGAGCGACTTTGCGCTAAGTGCTAACTGTGTACAGTGCCAGACCTGGACACTTTGGGGCCATGTGACGCCACACACACACTTCAAGATGTTACACCACCAAGGCCACATTCACTCCAAACATCTTCCACCTACGGGGCTACTCATGCCCGTGCCGCCTCTTGTGGTGGCTTAATCTTCATCAATCAATCAACCGGGACAAGTTTTGCTTCTGAGGATACATACACACACACATTATGGGCCAGGTTTGGTGGCTGAGTGGACAGCGCTCGGGATTTGTAGTCATAGGGACCGGAGATCGATCCCCGGCGACGGCGGAAACAAATGGGCAAAGTCTCTTTCACCCTGATGCCCCTGGTTCACCTAGCAGTAAATAGGTACCTGGGAGTTAGACAGCTTCTACGGGCTGCTTCCCGGAGATGTGTGAGTGTGTTAGAGAGAAATATATGTAGTAGATATAATAGAGGAAAAATTGATTGGTTAGAAAAGCGGGGTCCTAGAGCTAATAGCTCGATTTTGCAGACACAAATAGTAAATACACACACACACACAAACTCTCACTCTCTCATATGCATCTATTGTTACCTGTAAATAATATTCGAGTCACAAAGTACTCCAGTAAGGTAACTGTGTCCTCGTGGCCCAGGTGGCAGGCGCCCCACCACCCAGTAGTGGGGCGCCACCAGTCATCTGAAGTCCCCTGCCTGAGTCTAATCCCCTGTGACCCCAGACTTCCTGTTATGCACGAGGCCTCTCTGGGGGTGGAGAGGGCTGCTGACCTCACGTAATTACCCAACCTTGTCCCAGGTTTGGTCACTGCTTGTGTGGAGGGATTGAGGGGGGGGGGGCGCTCTCCTTGGTTGCTAATTCGAAACAAGCACATGAACGGTGCCCTAAATGACTGGTGAACCATCTCGACTTGCCTTCTCTGCAGCACCTCCTACAGGTATTATTATTACCACCTGTTCCTTCCAGTGTTGAGAAGATGCACACTATGTGTCTTAAGGATGTCTGTAAGACACAGGTTGTTAATACCTAGCAGTGGGCTAGACGTCCCCGATCACTTGTACTCACCTAGTTGTGCTTGCAGAGGTTGACACTCTTGTCAATCTACTGGTATACAGGTTCCTGAGCTCATTGAACTCTATCATATCTACATTTGAAACTATGTATAAGAACTGGCTCCACCACATCACTGCCTAATGCATTCCATTTATTAACTACACTGACATTGAAACAGTTCTTTCTGGCATCTCTGTGGTTCATTTGGGTGCTCAGCTTCCACCTGTGTCCCTATGTGCGAGTGCCACCCGTGTTAAATAATCTGTCCTTATCTACCCTGTCAATTCCCCCTGAGAATTTTGTATGTGGTGATCATGTCTTCTCGAACTCTTCTGTCTTACAGCGACGAGAGGTACAATTCGTGCAGCCATTCCTCGTAACTCATACCTCTTAGTTCTGGGACTAGTCTAATGGCATACCTTTGAACCTTCTCCAGCTTCGTCTTGTGCTTGAAAAGATATGGACTTCATGCTGGAGCCGCATACTCCAGGATTGGCCCTACGTATGTGGTATACAAGGTTCTAAATTATTCCTTACACAAGTTTCTAAAGGCAGTTCTGATGCTAGCCAGCCTCGCATACGCTGCTGATGATATTTTTTGATGTGGCTTCAAGAGACCGACTCACATCAACTCGATCTTTCTCTCTGTCCGTTTTGAGGAGGACTTCGTCTCCCATCTCGGTATCCTGTGTCTGGCCTCTTGTTTCCTCCGCCTGGTTTCATTCCCTTACATTTACTTGGGTTGAACTTTAGTAGCCATTTGTTGGACCATTCCTTCAGTTTGTGTAGGTCATCTTGTAGCCTTATACTAGCTTCCATTGTCTTATGAGATGGCTGAGTAGACTGTGAAGTGAAGTTATGAAGATAATGATGTGAGAATAATGTATCTTTTACCATACATATATATATATATATATATATATATATATATATATATATATATATATATATATATATATATATATATATATATATATATATATATATATATATATATATATATATATATACCGTCTCTGCCTATAGTTACTACAAAATTGATCAATAAGATAAAATTTATATAAATGTAACAAGATGGGTGAGGATAGTGGAGGTGGTGGTGGGTTTTGAGGTGTAGGGCGGTTGAGGGGATGACTTGGGGGTGGTGATCTAGGTCCGAGCATGGTGAAGAAGTGGCAGCAGCAGCAGGAGGAGGAGGAGGACCAGTGTGGGCGTGGGCGTGGTGATGGGCGGCGATATGCTGCTCTTGTCCTTCGGGGCCTTCATTGGCCACGCTGTCATGAGGGGGATGAACCGTTGCCAGAAGCACAGCCTGTGGGCGGGGGAGACCTGGTCAGACATGTGGGGTGGAGTGTGTGTGTATAGTGTATGACAGTATACGTACACAATATGTTCTGAGGCGCCCAACAAACTCCACATAATGTATTATATTGTGGAGTTGTGGTAATGGAGATCATAATTTGATACAGAGATCACATTATGTACTCTCTGTATTTCAGAGATCCCCAGTAAACTACAAAAAAATAACCTCTCCTAGACCTAGTATGTGGATATTTATGTACTGAACAGACCTAAGATTACATATCTCAGGCCTATGTGTGCTTATATACTCAGGCAAAAAGACAACATAAACGCTACGACAGAAGAGAGTCGTAACGAGCACTTGGATGCAAGAAAAGTCGATCGAAATCTTCACGAATATATTGAACACATGAAGTTAACACATAATTGGTATTTTCTGGTCAGATTCAAAAGACAACGGAGAGGGTAATGTTGGACTGGTTGGGGTTTAATGTGGTGGAGTTTGGCAGCCGGAACACGTCAGGGTGGAGACCGTGACTGCCAACAGTGGGCTGGCCACCACGTCCCGCCCCGTCCCGTCCAATAACTTTTATCCTTCGACCAATTAGTCATTAAGTTAAACTAACTCCTCCTTCACTGAGGAGCACAACCATTTCCTCCATCGAAATTGCTATCAATTCATCCTAGGTCACGTCTCTGGCAATTTTCTAGGACTATACTTCAATTAGCACAGATCTATTATTATCACAACCATTATCAGCTTGTGTTAATAGATTGCTTGGGTGCCCCAGTCCGTTATTTGTACACATGTCCCCCACACTTGTTATATATGAGCGGCGGGAGTGTAGTTTCATTATGTATATTATAATGTAGAGGAAGGATTGTAAGAGTAAAGTGAGCAGTACACACTTATCAGTGAGTAAACGTGAGAAGTGTGGCGAGGGGGAGGGAGAAGGAACTCTTTAAGTATGAAAGCATCATTGAGAGAGAGAGAGTTAGGAGTCACCTATGGAGGACGAGGTTGTTGCTGAGCGAGAGGCTGTCACTCATCTCCAGGTGGACCAGGTGGCTCTGGTTGTAGACCGGCCACTCTAGTCCTCGCATCTCCGGCACGCTGCTGAGAGATCATCAACGTCAGGAACATTACTCAGGCTCTCTGTCTCTGTCTCTCTCTCTCTCTCTCTCTCACACACACACATTATATATACACTATTCTAAATCACGTCCCATCCCATACCTCCATCACCCACTCGCTGTTCCTTCCCCTCCATCACTTACCCCAGTAACCTTCCTCCAGTTTCCCCACTACCTTCCATTTCCCCTCTCCCATACTCTCCCCTGCCTTCTAAGCCACACCCTACCCAGAACCCCTACCCAAGGTTTGGAGTTGTCAATACTGGGCAGAATAACAATGAATAGATGAACCCTGATGCAATACGAATAGTAGAATCTAAATTGTTCACCAATACAATATTACCACTAATAATAATAATAATAATTATGAGGAGAGAGCACTAAGCCAATATGACTACATAGCACCCTGAGAATATAACGTAGGAGAGAGGTAAGGTAAACAGAGGGGTGAATGACCCTGCTAGTTTTGACTAGCAGGGTCACTGCTAGTCAAAAGAAACAAGACTTTTGAAGAGATTACTAGTGATTAGGAAAACAGTAAGACAGAATGTGTTGTAGGGATAATTTCAGTTGGAGAAAAAATAGTGGTGACTCAGATCTGCAAAATTCCAGAGATCATAAAAACCAGACGACAATACATGAATATGAAAATACCCAGCATAACTTTGGGGAGACTAGTTTACATACCCAGCATGATGTAGGGAAGACCAGTTTACATACCAAGCATGATGTAAGGAAGACCAGTTTACATACCCAGGGTAATGTAAGAGTATGTAAATTGGTCCCTCTAACGTTACGCCGGGAATATGAGCTACCCCCATTATATCACACTATGTATGTAAACTGGTCTCCCAAACGTCACGTTAGGGAAACCAGTTTACACACACTCGGTGTAACCTTAAGGAGGCCAGTTAACGTACCCAGCGTGACGTAAAGGAGACCAGTTTACATACCCGGTGTGGGCAAAGGAGACGAAGAGCCTCATGATGGTGGTGGCGACGGAGCGGTCGTGTGGGCCTCGTAGGGTGTTGGCCAAACCCAGAAATGGCTGGCCAAACATGAACTGCAGGTCACTCTCATGGTACGATCCTGCAAGTATCGATACACCATCAACCTGATGAATACATATCCCAAAACGGCGATATAGTTACTCCGTAATCCTACCTAAATATGTATCAGGAAATACTGAGGTTATCGGTCGAGATAGTATCATAGAAAATGGAAAAGGCCGCAATCTTGTTCTAAACGTTCGAAACGGCGTTAAAATCACACTGAAGGTACCAAGTAGATTGTTTTCATTTAAATATAAGACTTTAAGGTAAACACTGTGGCTGTTGGCTTACTTTAGAGTGGGTTAGAACATAGTGTGGAGATGAAGAAACTGAAGATCTTACACAAACTTGGGAGAGACAAGTAAATAATTGAACTGGAGATGCGCCAGAGAATCTTCTTGCAGCAGAAACAAAGTTCAGATAAGTCTCATTTAATATTAATAGATGTTTAAAAAAGCTCCTTCTTTTGTTGTGTTGAAAATTCATTCGAGCCGGCAGATACACAGACTTAGCAGAACCAGCTGGTACAGACTCTGTAGAGCCAGCTGGTGCACTGACTCAGCCGAAACAGCTAGTACACAGACTCCTAGAGCTAGCTGGTACACAGACTCCTAGAGCCAGGTGGTACACAGACTCAGCAGAGCCAGCTGGTGCACCGACTCACCAGAGCCAGGTGGTACACAGAGACAGCAGGACCAGCTGGTACACAGCCTCAGCAGTCAGCTGGTAAACAAACTCATCAGAGCCAGCTGGTCCAGTGTCAGCAGAATCAGCTGGTCTACAGCGTCAGCAGAGCCAGCTGGTAAACAAACTCAGCACAGCCTAATGGAACAATGTCTTAATTAGTGCGTACTTAAGCAAACAGATAAACGAAATCAATAATGATCATTTGGCCGATCAACTTAAGGTAATACAAATATATTTAGGAGGCCTTTACCAGTAAAAGGAAGTGATTTTCAAAAAAATGGGAAACACGATCACTCTTTTAATGCACGTGATGACATCATAAATTTTGCGAGGAAAAATTTCACATAGTTGCATTAGTAATATTGCTCGAGTTGAGTAGAAGAAAACAGTGACATATATAATTACATGTTCTAGAAGTATTAGCAATATGTACAAAGCTAAATGTTAATTAAATCACATTAAACAATCGAAGATGGCGTCTTCTTGTTTAAGTGGTAGTTTCGATGATGGCGTCTCCTTCTTTGAGCGACACCTACATGTGTGGGATTCGCTGGCTGGTCGCCAGAGGGAGCGGACATGCTCAGGTGTTGCTCCCAATTAACAGCCCAAGTGTGAAGTCGCTGGTTGGGTGTCGGTCCTGTGTCCTATGTGGTTCCCTGCTTGTACAGGGTACTTTTGCTTTACGATGGCATCATCTGTGTCTCCTCTTACGCAGACGTCTTCGGCAGAACTCGAGTTTTCAAAGTCTGTTGACCATACAGCACTTGGTATATCGCTAGTGGAGGTGCTCCATATGCAATTGAAGGAGCACCAGAACGCTGACGATGTTCCTGGCGTGGGATATACCGTCTTCGTTTTCTCTGATGAGTTTTACGCTCCGATATTTGTATTCAGGTCACCTCCGCTCCTGTCATCGGTGTGGCTTACAGGGTCATCTGGCAGCAGCTTGCTCCGTGGAGGCGGCTGCTTGCGTCAAAATCTTTCGGGAGGGTGATTTTCCGCCCCTCCAAACCCAAGAGGATTCTGCAGAGGTGGTGGCGGTTGGTGATGGTGTCCAGCCTTCCAGTCTGACAGACGTTGTGCCTGGCTGTGTGAGTGTCCTGGTAGCTTGTCCAGAGCCGATGGAGTGCCCTGTGCAACCAGGGGCACTCCAGGGGCACCAGGGACCAGCCGGTGTGTGTGGATGAGGCTCCAACTACAGGGCTTTGTGTGGTGCCGACTGTGCCGCCTGCTATTGTGGTGGTACCGACTCCCCAGGAGACGTCTCTGTCTGCTTTGGAGAGTGGTTCTGGTGCACTTGTTCCGCCTGTGGGGTCTCTGGACGTGGGGGTTTTCCCCTTGACTCAAGAGGCGTTTCCAGCTGCCTCTCCGATGGAGGGGGTGTATTCCCCTCGACGCCTACAGGATAGTTGCGTCCGGCTGAGATGGTCCCTCCGCAGAAACGCAGGAAGGGCATTGCCAGGTCATGGTCCCTTGGTGGAACGGACACTTTGGAGCCTATGAAGGATGAGGGTGAGGTGGATGAGGTGGTGATGGTGGAGGAGCAGGGTCGGGGTGAGATGGCTCCCGTGCCGGATTCTGCCTGTGAGCTCCCCTAGTGGACCGAGTTGGGGGTGGGGGGTTTATCCTGGTGACGGTGGAAATGCAGGGCATGATTTGCGATTGGAGTTGGAAAGAGGGATCTATTGCCCCTCGTCAAGGGGTTTCCCCGTCGGTGGAGCCCCACACCATAGGGGAAGAATGGTACAATTAGGAGAGGATCCGACTTTTTCAACCATGCCGCTGGTGGCTGGTTGGTACTAATCGGGTCGGGTTCCTCGGTTGTGTGTTGGAGGTGCGGGTTTTATATTTGCTTGTGTACTTGTTTTCCATCTTGAGTTATCTTGATATGATTTCGGGGCTTAGTGACCCCGTGGCCCGGTCCTCGACCAAGCCTCCACCCCCAGGAAGCAGCCCGTAGCAGCTGTCTAACTCCCAGGTACCTATTTACTGTTAGGTAACAGAGGCATCAGGGTGAAAAAACATTTTGCCCATTTGTCTCCGCCTCCACCGGGGATCGAACCCGGAACCTCAGGACTACAAATCCGAAGCGCTGTCCACCCAGCTGTCAGGCTCCCCAGTGTTGGGAGTACTTATAGTTTCCTTGGGTTTTATCATTGTATGTCACTTTGTGTTTTTCTGTAATTTCATTTGTTGCCTATATGCTTGTCGACCCCTAGTGTTTATATATGGGCATACTGTGCTTGCGTGTCTTGCAGCAAGGTTCAGGGGTGTCTCCCTAACCTTGCTTGTGACGATTGTTCTGTGTATGTGTTGTGTGCTGGGTCCCATCTGTTTTATTATATGTTGTTAAAGTAGATCTCGTGTCTGGCCTTTCCTTTGAACCCTGTTCTTCCCCCCCCCTTTATTTGTCCAGTTTGGTTGTGATTGAATGAATGTTTGGGGGTTGAAGGCTTCCCCTTAATTGCCTGCTTGTAATTGCTTTCTTCATTTTGGTGGGTGGTAGCGGCCTCTGTGTATTAGGGACCATTATGTATGTTCCTGTCTTTATGTAGTCCTGCTTCTCTCTTATTTTTCCACGTTTCCTTGTTGTTTTGTTGCCTTTATGTGTGCATGTTCCCTGGTGCGAGTGCATGTGTTACACTGGTGCTTGTGTTACACTGGTGCTTGTGTTACACTGGTGCTTGTGTTACACTGGTGCATGTGTTACACTGGTGCATGTGTTACACTGGTGCATGTGTTACACTGGTGCATGTGTTACACTGGTGCTTGTGTTACACTGGTGCATGTGTTACACTGGTGCATGTGTTACACTGGTGCTTGTGTTACACTGGTGCATGTGTTACACTGGTGCATGTGTTACACTGGTGCATGTGTTACACTGGTGCATGTGTTACACTGGTGCATGTGTTACACTGGTGCTTGTGTTACACTGGTGCTTGTGTTACACTGGTGCATGTGTTACACTGGTGCTTGTGTTACACTGGTGCTTGTGTTACACTGGTGCTTGTGTTACACTGGTGCTTGTGTTACACTGGTGCATGTGTTACACTGGTGCATGTGTTACACTGGTGCATGTGTTACACTGGTGCTTGTGTTACACTGGTGCTTGTGTTACACTGGTGCTTGTGTTACACTGGTGCATGTGTTACACTGGTGCATGTGTTACACTGGTGCATGTGTTACACTGGTGCTTGACTATGTCTGTTTTGGTGTTTGTAACTTTCTGTTTTGGTTTGGTGTCTTGTTTATTATTAGTAGTAGTATAATGCTTGTTGTTGGTGATAAATCCCGTGGCGTTATGACACTGTTCTGGTGCTTCGGTACCTTACTTTTAACTGTATTTATTGTTGTTTTAAATAAAGACAAAAACACTACCTGTGTTGGCTTGGAGACTCTACGAATGCATGAACCTTCCCAAGTTCACTTAATAGGATTAACCAGTTACTAGGGAAATTATGTTGTCATAACTGCCTTTCCTTTATGCTCTTCTGCAATAAAGACGTCAAGCTTAGACAAAGCGTGACGTTGGTCATATTTAATATTGCTAATGCAACGTTCATGAGCTTCCTGGCCTGACTCGCCTATCCTCCTCTGGTCGCTCAGGCTGATTCATCTCTTCATGACCAAACCACACACCAGAAGATGAAGAGACGACGACGTTTCGGTCCGCCCTGGACCATTATCAAGTCGATTGTGTTCACCTATTTATTTCTCACCACCAGCACTGGCTCACCTATCCACTTCTGGTCGCCTACGCGCACATCGTCCGGAGAGGAGTAGGAGAACTCAGCGAAGTAGAGGTTGGTCCAGCGACTCAGCAGTCCCGCCTCCTCCACACACGGCACCCGCAGACCAAGGTCAGAGATCAACTGTAAACAGGTTAGTTAAGATCAGTCAATAACTAGCTAAAATGGGTCAGATTGAATAGTTCAAGTGGTTTATGAGGCACGGGCTGAACCAGCAGAGACAGCTTCATCGTGTGATATAAACCAGAATATTATAAAACCAAATAAGGAACTAAAAAAATGATGTCAGTGGGCAGTTTCTAAGTCTCGAATCCTACATTGTTAACTTTAATACAATAACGAATGCGATACTGTTAAAATTAAGACAAAATGCGAATATGTAAAGTTTATGTGTTATTGTTGTCCCACCTAGATGGAGGGGTCATACCTCGGCCATGACCTTGATGGGTACCATGGGGTGCCGGACTGTAGGCGTGTTGTAGTAGCCGTGACGGTAGAGGTAGGAGGCTCTGACGGCGTGCATCACGGCCGCCAGGGGCAGCGGCTCCAGCTCGGGAAACTTCTGTTGCATTAACATGTCTATCCAGTTCTCTGCGTCGCTTAGGCTGATATGGTTGCTTCCTGGACCAAACAAGTGTTCTAAATACATGAAAGTATAAATATATTCAGCAATTCAGTGAATGACCCTCTCAAGTATTCGAACCTAGGCTGCAGGAGTAGCAGCAGCCTATCACTATATCTATCCTGTGAATATGAGCAGCTTCCTAACTTCAATAAGACCTTATTTAAGTAGACAAAATTGTGGATTAATTTTGTCAAAAAGACATTCTATTGATCCTCTGAGTCAGCTGGGAGCGCACGGACCTACCAATTGTGTTGAAGCTTTTTAAATGATTCCTCGGATGACATTTGATGACATCAGCTATTTTACTGCAAATATCATGAAATGTGAATAAAACACACCACAGATTTAAAAGAATTGCGGGTACAGGTATAACGATTAAAATTCGTATAGAATATATATATATATATATATATATATATATATATATATATATATATATATATATATATATATATATATATATATATACACATACATATATATAATATATATATATATACAGTATATATATATATATATATATATATATATATATATATATATATATATTATATACATATACATATATATATATATACTGTATATATATATATATATATATATATATATATATATATATATATATATATATATATATATATATATATATATATATATATATATATATGTGAGAAAGCTGCATGAACGCGCAAGTTATATATCACTAAGAACTCTTTGACCCGGCCAGGATTCGAACCCATGCCGTCCAGGATCACCCCTAAACGTACACAGTACCGTGACCACCGCACCAATGATCGTCTATAAGGATTGGTCAGTCTTGGCGCTTATTAACTAAGCTCCCTGACTGACCAACCCCCGACGACACTCATGGTTCCATTTGGGTACAGTTTATCCTGGACGGCATGGGTTCGAATCCTGGCCGGGTCAAAGAGTTCTTAGTCATATATATATATATATATATATATATATATATATATATATATATATATATATATATATATATATATATATATATATATATATAGGGGGGTACCACCACTGGTGCAATTATAAGGACCCACAGCCTCAGAGAAGGGAACACAGAGCATTCAGAGAAAAACTTGCCATTTAACTCTGAATACGTATGAGTGTTCGCTTCTCCTACAACCCCCCTTTATATATATATATATATATATATATATATATTATATATATATATATATATATATATATATATATATATATATATATATATAATATATATATATATATATATATATATAAGAATGTGTATATTACAAGTTAAAACTACTTTAAAACAATAACCTATTCATAGCTTGGTTATGGTAAACAGCTTACAGCTGTTTACATTTACAGCTTAAATATAAGCTGCAAAAGGCTAATATTTAAAATGCTCTTTACATATACTTCGATATGTTTTATGAGGGACTATTTCTCGCTATATTTTTCTTTTAAGTAAGAATTCAATATGGAAGAATTGTGTTTATTTGATCCTGGTCTTTAGTAAGTTTACTTATACTGTGAGAGTGTCGTGTTAGTTAGGCTTTACTAGGCAGTACATTTTTACCTAGTAGGTTACGTCATTGAGTGTTGTCTTCATTGTCATCTTGTGTTACTGAGAGCTGGATTGTGTCTCACTAAGAGCTGTGCTACTGAGAGCTGGGTTGTGTCTCACTGAGAGCTGTGTGTGGGCCTGGGACGCGTGCAAACAGTGTCGTGGCGGGCAAACTTACTTTTCCTGAACCAGATGGAAACTCATCCCTGGTGAGGGTCATGATGAGAGGCGTGGCGGGCACCAGGCCCTCCTCCAGCACTCTCCTCGGGGCCTTCGGCAGGAACACGCCCGGCAGGTCGCCCTCCACCACTGGGGCGAAGGCCAGCCATAACCCGTCCTGTACGTTGTTCTTCTCGTATACCTGCCGGAGGAGCATCATATTTACACCATGAATCCACCAGGCCACACTCACGCCATGAACTGTTTGTCTCACCCGTGACCTGGGAGACAACACCCAGCTGACCAACGCAATACACGACTTTAAACATAAAAAAAAATCTAATAATAAAGTTCAATGATTCTGGGAGCAAGACAGTCATCTGAGACGCCAGACGTCCACAGAGGGCCGCCACCACCAACCTCAACACAACACCCGGAAGTAATTAGTATAAAGCCGAACAATTCAGGGAAAGTTTTGTTTGGCGCGGGTATTGATGGATTTTTTTTTAAATTTCCCGAAATATCTGGAGTGTGCTTCATGTCGAACTGCAGTCGGTCCCCTGGGGTCCCTGGGGTCCCTGCGGTCCCTGCAGTCCCAGTAGTCCCTAGAGTCCTTGCAATCCTAGGAGTCCATAGGGTTCCTACGGTCCCTGAAGTCTCATGGTGTCTCAGGGGGGTCCCTGTTGTCCCTTGGGTCTGATGGCCCTGGGGGTCATCGAAGACCTTGGAGTCCGTACTGGGGGGGGGTCTTTGGGACACCTCTGTGGACCCCCAAGGACCCCCAAGGATCACAAGGACCCGCTCAGAAACGCGCCAAATGTCTCGAGTCCTTTCGGATATCAATAATATGCTTTATCTAAGTTGTTTTGAAATTCTCAGCTTATCACTAATTGCGAGTTTATGCATAACTAAAGCTACAATTTCCGGACAGGAGGAACTAGAAGCTTATCACCAACTCTGTGAGTAGACTCACTGGTTACTCACAATTATGTGGGCGTGGCAAACTACCTGGTCGACGGTGTGGGCGTGGCAAACTACCTGGTCGACGGTGTGGGCGTGGCAAACTACCTTGTCGATGGTGTGGGCGTGACAAACTACCTGGTCGATGGTGTGGGCGTGACAAACTACCTGGTCGACGGTGTGGGCGTGGCAAACTACCTGGTCGACGGTGTGGGCGTGACACACTACCTGGTCGACGGTGTGGGCGTGACAAACTACCTGGTCGATGGTGTGGGCGTGACAAACTACCTGGTCGACGGTGTGGGCGTGACAAACTATCTGGTTGATGGTGTGGGCGTGGCAAACTACCTGGTCGACGGTGTGGGCGTGACAAACTACCTGGTCGACGGTGTGGGCGTGGCAAACTACCTGGTCGACGGTATGGGCGTGACAAACTACCTGGTCGACGGTGTGAGCGTGGCAAACTACCTGGTCGACGGTGTGGGCGTGACAAACTACCTGGTCGACGGTGTGGGCGTGACAAACTACCTGGTTGATGGTGTGGGCGTCGGTGAGCCTGAGACAGTCCACCAGATCTTGAGATGGGGTCTGTGGACATCCCACATCTCCCGCCAGCTTCTGGGCGAAGTGGTGTGGGCGCGCCTGGAGGGACCACGGGGCCAGCGAGCACCCAGACATGGCCACCGCCCGCGTGAACAGCCCTGCGGAGGTCACATAAGTCACAATTAGCAAAAGAAACACCGGAATACACGACTAATAAACAATTAAGTTTAATAAGGTAATTATCAAGATCATCACAACCCTCTAAGCCAACACAGGTAGCCTTTCCATTGGACAATTTCAGCAACGTGGAGAGGGGGGAGGTAGGTCCTGCTGCATGGGTAACAGCTTCTCCATATCGACCTACCCTTGGCTTTGCACCCTGGTGAGGACACTCTAGCCTCAGCAACCAGAGCGCAACTCCATAGTCTCCCAAGACTGCAGGATGCCTACTACTAATATTGTATATATCATTCGAGTCATCGTAAAGTTTGAAAACTTGAAACCTGTTTCATACGTTCTGTATGAACGTCTGTTAAATTGTGGGTTATTCGACCCCGTGCCATTTGAGTGGCGTAATCTTCATTAATCAATCAAGTCTGTTAAAACCTTAACAGACGAACTTCAATTAATTTTGCCGATTTGCATATGTGTACATATGATTTTATCTCAACCCTTGAGCAATGTGCCTGGTCGGTACAGTCTCGCTTCTTACTGGTCATGATAATCATGACTCCAAGAATATCTTTATAAACTTATTTCGCAACTTCACTGATATTTTATCTGATATCTGGTTCCTCTGTTTTCTTTTCTAAGGATTAGTTCTCTTCAATTGTCAGCAGTGAACTGCATCTTTAAATTTTCAGTCTATTTTGAAATTCTGTTTTGATTTTTTGACATTATTGCTATGTCTTGACTGACTGGTGGGTTGTCCCACTTCCTCTTGCAGGCTCTATGATATAATGCTTCAAGTAGTTCTTGTCCATTGCATTCACCAGTTTTGCTGGCCATGTCTCATCACCCCGTGTGGAGGTCCTTTGCTATACAGCCTTTTATGTCTGTGATTAAAATCTCCAGCTACTAACATCTAAGGCCTTGCTCGCCTGGCCACTTTAGTCGCCTTTTGTCTTCGTGTCGGTCCCGCGTGTTTGTTTTAGTTCTCCCTGGGCCTTCCGGGGTTTGTTTGGATTGACCACTGTCACTTTCTTCGTGGTTGCTGCTGTTCATGTTCCATATTTTTGTTGACAGGATTCCTCTGATTCTTTAACTTTTATAACGCTCCAGTGCAGGTGTAGCAGGTGTAGCAGGGTGGGTGGGTGGGCTTTCTCCATGTTGGACCACTCCTCTCATTCCTTATTAACCCGTGGTGGTAGTTGTGGTGGTGGTTATCTTGAGATGATTTCGGGGCTTTTTTAGTGTCCCCGCGGCCCGGTGCTCGACCAGGCCTCCACCCCCAGGAAGCAGCCCGTGACAGCTGACTAACACCCAGGTACCTATTTACTGCTAGGTAACAGGGGCATTCAGGGTGAAAGAAACTTTGCCCATTTGTTTCTGCCTCGTGCGGGAATCGAACCCGCGCCACAGAATTACGAGTCCTGCGCGCTATCCACCAGGCTACGAGGCCCCATCTGAATACGTATGGGTATGGGTATGGTGGTTGTGGTGGTGACAGTGGTGGCAAAGATGATTGTCATACAGGTTGTAGTGGTGATAGGAGTGGTCGTTCAGGTGGTGGTGGGGGCTTTAATCCTCACCTTACATAAACGCTTTATTGAATAATTGTCTAATTCGAATATTTCTACCTGTGTTTGTGACCGTCAATAATATTACCCTCCGGGGGAACTAATTATAAACGCCCTAAAAATTATAAAATTATAGGGCGAGGGATCCCTTTACATAAGAAATTGAAGATTGATAACTTACCAGTTAAAAGTATTTCACAAGTTACAAATAAGTAGAGTTGGGTGGGTGTGTAAGGTACCTTCCCAGGCAGCCGTGGCGCCAGTCTCACCTGGGGTTCAATACCTGCCACAGCCAGAAGCAGTGCACCTGTGCAGCTACCATGTCAAAACTGGAATTCCGTTTTCCCATAATGACTCACGCGTTAATTAGGTCAAGACTAAAGAGGTGGCCCGTCTGCTGGTGGTGAACGGTAGTGTCTCCATCCTTGGCCACGACACCGCCTTCGGCACCGGCTTTACCCTGGTGTTTCGTACTCGGCCGCCACTCTCGCCCAAGCCATGAGAGTTGGTCGAAACGCGTGAATGTCAGTAACAGGAAAAATATCGAGATCCAGGAAAGGAAAATGAGGCGGAAGTTGTTTTTCCTTTAAAATATTCACCGTTGTCAGTGACACACTTGCACGGGACGTTAGTGGCATCTTCATGGCGACGCCAGTTGTGCCACCCACTCAACTAGACAGCTAATTCGCGCTCCGAGGTGTAGAAATACTTGGTACACAACCTCGTGAAAACTGAAGTGTTTGCCCAAGTGAAAGAGTGAGTGAGAGAGAGAGAGAGAGGGGGGGGGAGGGGGCGTGGCTACGAGTGATGCTTGCACTGTGTACTCTCCTACATGTACTCGCCTAAATGTGAGTGCAGGGTCCAGCATGAGCTCCTAGCCCCGCCTTTCAAACATATTGTTGTTTAATCCATTAGCACTCTTCTCTTGCTTTTCTTGTCATATTAACCTTTAAAACTGTGTATAAATTTGCTTCAATCAGTTTTGGTCTTAACTAACCCACTCCTCTATTGACAACACTTAATTCCAACTTCTTTCTGAATTCTCTGCGACTCATTAAACTAGTTTTCTCTTATGACCCACGTTCTGCTGTTCCTGGATTGGATCATTGCTTCTTTGTTCATTTTGTCAAATTTTGCTTAGATTGCTATGTTTTTTTTTAGATATATACAAGAGTTGTTACATTCTTGTACAGCCACTAGTACGCGTAGCGTTCGGGCAGGTCCCTGGAATACGAGGTCCCCGCCGCGAAGAATCGTTGTTACAACCAAGTACCAATTTTACTGTTGAGTTAGACAGAGGCTACAGTTAAGGATTTGAGCCCAGTAAATCCTCCCCGGCCAGGATACGAACCCATGACAAAGCACTCGCGGAATCATTATCATTATCATTCCCCCCTGCCATTCCTCCTCTCCTCCAGTGTTGCCAGGTCGAGCTGAGCAGCAGTAGTGTACCACATCCAATTGTTTGGATGTGTGATAATGGTATGATAGACAGAATACTTAGGAGCTACGAGCACTTTGCCGCAAGAGTGTAACACTTAAATGCTGTGCTTACTATATTAACCTGCAATGTTAAATGTGATTTTTGTTCTGTGATTTGTGGACTTGTACTCACTGGAATTGTGCGCCCCTTGAAGGACTTGAAGTAGAAGAGGGAAGAAATTGCCTAAACTACTCTATCCTTATGAGATGTATTTTATTGTTTTGGTAAACGTCCTTGAACTTGAAGCTGAGCAGTAGTGACATCTACAAGTCTGCTGATCCTATCAACTTTCTTGAAGCTCGTATATGTTCTTGAGAGTTAGGTAATTAGCGTGTGGATGGTAATCCGACTACCTGGAGTTCTGAGAAGTTGTTGACGTACTGAGGATATGAGGCTGCGGGAGCATGAGAAGTCGGCTGGTTGAGATACACACACACACACACACACACTCACTTCGCTGGAAGACAGAAGAGTTAGGGGGACATGATCACCACATTTAAGATTCTGAAGGGAATTGATAGGGTAGGTAGAGACAGGCTATTTAACACAAGGGGCACACGCACAAGGGGACACAGGTGGAAACTGAGTGCCCAAATGAGCCACAGAGATATTAGAAAGAACAATTTTAGTGTCAGAGTGGTTGACAAATGGAATGCATTAGGAAGTGATGTGGTGGAGGCTGACTCCATACACAGTTTCAAGTGTAGATATGATAGAGCCTAATAGGCTCAGGAATCTGTACACCTGTTGATTGACGGTTGAGAGGCGGGACCAAAGAGCCAGAGCTCAACCCCCGCAAACACAACTAGGTGAGTACAACTAGGTGAATACACACACACACACACCGAGCCTAGTTAGTGCTCTTGCTACATGGTATTATTGGCTTATTGAAGATGTGGACGAGAATAGTCTGGGAACTGATGGCGCTGAGAGCTGAACTGTGCGGTGTTTAAGTGTAGATGAAGCTGATTAGGGAATGTGTGGATCACATCAAGTGGATGAAAAGCCAGGGAGCAGCTTTAAATAAAATCGTCATCTTTGGGTGTCATAAATAACTGAATATGGAAGAAAATCCGTAAAGAAGCCTACCTGCTCTGAAGATCTCGACGCAGTACTGCAGAAAGATAATAATTCACCCAAAAGGTAAGACAGGGAAAGGACCTCAAAAAGAATTTAAATCAAATTTTGGTTTCAAAGCCCAAGTAATTTTTAATAAAGTAACCAGACATAAGCTTAGCAACATCGAAATTGCTAAACCTGAATACCAAACGATTTGGAAGTAATGATTAGTAAGGATCTTAGCTTCACAAAAAACTTACAAATGTTCGAAGCAATACGAATAAGATTCCATGATTCATATAACTGAAAACGTCAGCAACAAGACATCTAATGTTATTCTTCAGCTTTATCTTGCCTTTCTTAGGCGTCATTTAGAAAATGGAATTCAGTTTTTGGTCTCTGTACTACACAATGGATAAAAATTCCCTGGGACGTTTACAGTCAAGGATGGTAAAGTTAATCCCAGGAATTAGAAACCTCATATCAAGAGAAAATTAAAAAAAAGCTTAGCGAAAATCATTGGAGCCGTTCATGGATCGAACCAGCATTACAAGTAACCCCAGACGCGTACCTTAACCCACGGACCACGATATTCTAAAGATTATGCAATCTTGGATCCACTGGGAGTCTGCAGGCAGCGGCTGGTAGCCAACCCAGGCATTACCCACAACCCGCACGCACTCTGGTGCAGGTAGTGGTCTTCTCCTCCAAACACTCCCTTCTAAATCACAAGGAAATCCTATGTTTTCACACACAGGAAAACGTGCATGTATCTAGGGAAAACAACACAATATGCAACGTGATATATCTAGGGAAAAAATATGTCAATGAGATATTACGCTATTGTGATTTCCTAGTGTGTACGTTGTTGTTTTAGATTCAGCTACTGGAACAAAATTTCCACGTAGCACGCCGTATGGTGAGCCCGTAAGTGGAGGCTCTTTGGCGCCATTATTAGTATCAATAACTGATACTGGAGATGTGGGGATGGGGTCCGTGGACGCACCAATCCAATCCAAGACCAAGACGTCGCTCACAGCTGAGTGTCACAGAAGTCAGCAGGGCTGTCGGTGGGCTGGCCGGTCCAGGGGAAGATGTCCGGGTGTTACAAGAAGATAGGTTTAATAATCCCAGTTCCTCGAAGTTGATCGTTTGGTCGAATTTCCTTCTTCAAGGTGTCGTAGTCGCAGAGGTGGTCGAGGCGTTCTTGAGGGACGACCATGCAAAGGATCCGTCCTGCTTCCCTGCACTTGTATTCCCAGTAGTCGTTGTGGAGTGTGTAAGTGTGTAAGAAAGCTAAATTTACAATCTCTGGGAAGGTGAAGCGCGTGACGTGACTGAGGTATACAAACAGATGAAAGGGAATATTCATAGGATACTAAATATATCAACACTGTACACGAAACATAATGGAATTTTGACTTATCCTGGGAGTGATGATATCCCCTGGGAGTGCTGACTTATCCTGGGGGTGGAGACTTACCCTGGGGGCTGGTACTCACCCTGGGAAAGTGGAGACACAAGGTGAAGGAGGACGGAGGCGGCGCCGGCGGAGTTGCCCACCAGCACCAACTTGTCCTGGTGCGCGCCGAAAGAGGTGGCGTGGCGGCGAACCCAGAGCATCGCCAGGCGCTGGTCCAGCAGCCCCCAGTTGCCCAGGGACGACGAGTCCCCCGTTGACAAGAACCCTGGGAGGGGGCACGGGGGGGGGGGAGGAGTATTACACACCTGGCACAAATTTAATCACAATAAGATGGTAAATATGTAGCAGATAAATGTGTATTTAATGTAAATAATTATAATTCATTGTGTCGGGGGACAGGTAGCCAGAGTGTATACATGTTAGGTTTATATCGAGGTTCTCCCCAAGGTCGAACTACTGACCCTTTCCAAGATGCAAACGTACAACAAGGTGCTAGGTGAACAGATGCATTAGATGATAGGAAACGCGCCCAACCATTTCTATCCCTCCTGAGATTCAAACCCTGAATTGCCGATTGCAAGTCGAGAGCGAACCCGACTGTATGTAATGTATATATGTAATGTATATGTGTAATGTATTTATTTATGTACGATAAATACCTGCCACAGCCAGAAGCAGCGCGCGTGTGCAGGTACCATGTCAAAACTGGAATTCCGTTTTCCATAATGACTCACGTGTTAAATAGGTCAAGACTAAAGAGGTCTTAGTTCACTGTCTGCTGGCAGTGAACGGTAGTGCCTCCATCCTTGGCCACGACATCGTTTCCTGTGTCGGCGCATTTAACAAATAATGAGAAAGAATCTTATTATAATAATAATAATAATTATAAGAATGATTGTTGTAATTAATAATTATTTTTCTTCCTTCTACTGGGTCATGAAGGAAGTCGGCCTCGAGTGAAAGAGGGCTGTGACGATCTCTGTCTGGAACCCGTAGGTGCGGGGCACGGACGTTCACGCTCGTGCAGCCCAAGTTCCGCTTCAGGAGGCTGGGGTCGTTCTTGTCCTTGCTGGGGTGGTTCTTCTCCGGCCCCGACCACGGCGGTCTCCGGGTTTGGGGGTCACTGTGCCTTCTTTTACCAACTTCGAGGTAACCTCCGGAGCTGGAGCCCCTGGGGGCAGTTCGTTGTTGCCTTCAACCTCGTTCTGACAATTCCTGCGACGGCGCTGAAACCAATCGTATTGACTTTTGTCATTCCACTGGAGACTTTCGGCGCCATGATGCATGGGTAACAGCTTCTCCCCTATATCAACCTACCCTGGCTTTGCGCCCTGGAGAGGACACTCCAGAACGCAACTCCATAGTCCCCTGAGACTGATGGATGCCCACTAATACCATCTATGTAAGAATCTATGTACGTATGTATATATATGTATGTATGTTTAGATGTGATATCTCTAAAGAGAAATATAATTAGAAAAGGAAATATGGATTGTCAGAGATATGAGTGGAGGAGGAGGAGTGAAGCAGGAAGACATATCAGGAGAGTATAAGTGGATCATGTATGCCAGGGTGACTCGGGGGTAGCCTCGCCTCCCTACAATATCTCCCACCGCTTCAATGGTTGTCACACGGGAAGTCTACAGTCTCCTTTGTCGTGTTGACAGTGAAGTTGTGACTTATATTAACTTTCGCTCATCATTTAATTCAGATGTTGCGACGACATTCTGGATAAATATGTGTGTACACAGGTACAATGCAGTTGCTGTCGGCAACCTTATTTATTATGGGCGAAAAAGGAGTGGTTGAAGGAGGCAATCGGTAATTTCAAGAATTCGCCTATTTTTTTTTTTTTGATAGATACAAGTGGTTATGGAGATTCGGGATGGAAACAACAGCTGAGCGGCGATGATGCAGGGTCCGGGTGCGCCCTCACGCCCTTTATCCTCAATATTACCAACACGTGCAATAAACAAGTACAACAGCACGTGTTTTTACGTTATTACATAACCTGTTCCCTTTAGTAGTCACTGAGGACCGAAGGGACTCACCGAGTGTACTGAGGGACTCACCAAGTGTACTGAGGGACTCACCAAGTGTACTGAGGGACTCACCAAGTGTACTGAGGGACTCACCAAGTGTACTGAGGGACTCACCAAGTGTACTGAGGGACTCACCAAGTGTACTGAGGGACTCACCAAGTGTACTGAGGGACTCACCAAGTGTACTGAGGGACTCACCAAGTGTACTGAGGGACTCACCAAGTGTACTGAGGGACTCACCAAGTGTACTGAGGGACTCACCAAGTGCACTGAAGGACTCACCAAGTGTACTGAGGGACTCACCAAGTGTACTGAGGGACTCACCAAGTGTACTGAGGGACTCACCAAGTGTACTGAGGGACTCACCAAGTGTACTGAGGGACTCACCAAGTGTACTGAGGGACTCACCAATGTACTGAGGGACTCACCAAGTGTACTGAGACTCACCAAGTGTACTGATTCTCACCAAGTGTACTGAGGGACTCACCAAGTGTACTGAGGGACTCACCAAGTGTACTGAGGGACTCACCAAGTGGACTGAAGGACTCACCAAGGTGCTGAGGGACTCACCAAGGTACTGAGGGACTCACAATAGGACCGAGAGACTCACCGGAGGACCGAGACACTCATCGGAGGGACCGAGATACCGGAGGGGCCGAGATACTCACCGAAGGGACCGAGATACTCACCGGAGGGACCGAGATACTCACCAGAGGGACCGAGATACTCACCGGAGGGACCGAGATACTCACCGGAGGGACCGAGATACTCACCGGAGGGACCGAGACACTCACCGGAGGGACCGAGATACCGGAGGGGCCGAGATACTCACCGAAGGGACCGAGATACTCACCGAAGGGGCCGAGATACTCGCCGGAGGGACCGAGATACTCACCGAAGGGGCCGAGATACTCACAGGAGGAGCCGAGATACTCACCGGAGGGGCCGAGATACTCACCGAAGGGGCCGAGGCGGTAGTTGATAGTGACGACGACAATGCCCTCAGAGGCGAGCTTCTCCCCCGGGTAGAGGCGGCCGCCGTTGGAGAAGAACGAGCCGCCGTGAATGAAGAGAAGGACGGGCATAGTGGTGTTGATCCCCCGCCACCGTCCGCCGCCGCCACCGCTGCCGGCGCCTTCTAGCTGGAAGAAATAGCGACATGACAAATGGGTTTTATTCATTAGGATCTGACACGTCCCTGACCTACTCTCTCTCACGGCAAGCTTCCTGGTCCCTGACCTACCACCTCTCTGGGAGATACATGGCTGCCGAACACTTAGTTACCGTCCGAAGAGCGGTATAGTTGACTGATCTCTGGTTGACTGTTGATACTCTCGTCCTCCACCTGGCTGGGGTAGTGGTTGACTGATGATACTCTCGTCCTCCACCTGGCTGGGGTAGTGGTTGACTGTTGATACTCTCGTCCTCCACCTGGCTGGGGTAGTGGTTGACTGTTGATACTCTCGTCCTCCACCTGGCTGGGGTAGTGGTTGACTGTTGATACTCTCGTCCTCCACCTGGCTGGGGTAGTGGTTGACTGTTGATACTCTCGTCCTCCACCTGGCTGGGGTAGTGGTTGACTGTTGATACTCTCGTCCTCCACCTGGCTGGGGTAGTGGTTGACTGTTGATACTCTCGTCCTCCACCTGGCTGAGGGACTGGTTGACTGTTGATACTCTCGTCCTCCACCTGGCTGGGGTAGTGGTTGACTGTTGATACTCTCGTCCTCCACCTGGCTGAGGGACTGGTTGACTGATGATACCCTTTAAATTACTGCATAGATGAAATAAATGTATAATTTACGGTTAAGTTAAATTTGTTTCCTATGACAAGATAATGTCAACACTGCATCCGCTTTCCTCAGTCATTGCCCTGCCTCAGTCATCCACTTGCCTCAGTCATCCACTTGCCTCAGTCATCCACTTGCCGGGTGTCCATCGCGAGTTAAAAAATGTAACGCTTGATTGCATCTGTTTTTCCCGGCACCTCTTGATTTACAATACTTAAGGAATTTCCCATTACACTTTCTGTTGAACCCAATTTACATTTGTCCATTTCTTTGGTTATATATATATTGTTAAACGGCTGACATTATTGCCTTTTGCTAAAAGCTTCCTTAAAACAATACTAATGTTGGGTCTGACTATGTTCTGAAATGTGGTATGTGTAGCTAAAACAGAAGCGTTGAGGTTGAAGGAGAAGGCGACACGTGGACCCAGGAGGAAGATGGACAAGGGTTGAGGGAGATTGACAAGTCTTGAGAGAGCCGTCGGTAAGGGCCACACTTGGCACTACTTAGTCGCTCCTCAGAAATGTCAGTGATGTGCACAGAAAGGGCGATATAAAGGTCACCTTAAATTACGGTAAACGCCACTTAAATTAAATGCCACGCGCACATCTCCTGTGCCAGGTGAGTACGAAGGGGCTCACCCTAGAGTACGCGGGCTCACCATAGTCAGCGATGCATGCAACTGTGTGTTCCCAGTAGCTGAATCTAAAACAACAACTGCCACTTTTTTGGTGTTTGGTGTTGATAGACAGAGGCCTATCATCCTCTGGAGGGTTATTAAGGCTACTACAATAGTACTCTGACCAACCAGCAAGTTTAGTCCCGGACATGGTCCACAACTAACGTAAACTCTCACTGTATATACATCGAAGAATGGGAGTATAGTCCTCGCTGTATATATCCCAGTTTCTTTGACGCCTGTGGCTATTAAAACACTGAAGACAAACTTAACAAAAAATAGACAACACATAAGAAGTGCAGCTTATTACCCGTCGAATAATTGCGTTTAAGACAACGTATAACAAACCTGCTGCTTCAATGCAATAGTGTGAAGGAAATTATCAGATAGGCTCAGTTACTTATTAATTTATAACTGAATTTTATGAAATCTTTTGGATGAAAAAAATAAATTATTTATTCCACAAAAAAATATTAAACAAATTTGCAGGAACAATAGACTAAATATTACAATAGATGAGAGGTTGTCTTAGGAAAACCTGTGTAAAACAGTGCTAAATGAAATAATCCTGACGAGGTCAGCCACTGGCAGTCACACATTCAGAACCTTGTATACCACATATGTGAGACCAATCCTGTAGTATGCGGCCCCAGCATGGAGCCCGTACCTTGTCAAGCACAAGACGAAGCTGGAAAAAGTTCAGAGATATGCCACTAGGCTAATGAACTCAGAACTGAATTGTGTTACATGAGTTACGAAGAAAGGTTGCGAGAAATACACCTCACGACACTAGAAGACAGAAGAGTATGGGGAGACATGATCCCTACCTACAAAATTCTCAGAGGAATGGACAGGGTAGATAAAGCTAAACTGTTTAACACGGGTGGTACGCGAACAAGGGGACACAGGTGGAAACTGAGTACCCAAATGAGTCACAGGGACGTTAGAAAGAACTTTTCCAGTGTCAGAGTAGTTGGAATGCATTAAGCAGTGATGTGGTGGAGGCTGACTCCATACACAGTTTCAAATGTAGATATGATAGAGCCCAGTAGGCTCAGGAACCTGTACATCAGTTGATTGACAGTTGAGAGGTGGGACCAAGGAGCCAGAGCTCAACCCCCGCAACCACAATTAGGTGAGTACACATGTTTAGTACCAGTACTACCGGTTGACAGTACCAGTACTACCAGTTGACAGTACCAGTACTACCGGTTGACAGTACCAGTACTACCAGTTGACAGTACCAGTACTACCGGTTGACAGTACCAGTACTACCGGTTGACAGTACCAGTACTACCGGTTGACAGTACCAGTACTACCGGTTGACAGTACCAGTACTACCGGTTGACAGTACCAGTACTACCGGTTGACAGTACCAGTACTACCGGTTGACAGTACCAGTACTACCGGTTGACAGTACCAGTACTACCGGTTGACAGTACCAGTACTACCGGTTAACAGTACCAGTACTACCGGTTGACAGTACCAGTACTACCGGTTGACAGTACCAGTACTACCGGTTGACAGTACCAGTACTACCGGTTGACAGTACCAGTACTACCGGTTGACAGTACCAGTACTACCGGTTGACAGTACCAGTACTACCATTTGACAGTACCAGTACTACCGGTTGACAGTACCAGTACTACCATTTGACAGTACCAGTACTACCGGTTGACAGTACCAGTACTACTGGTTGACAGTACCAGTACTACCGGTTGACAGTACCAGTACTACCGGTTGACAGTACCAGTACTACTGGTTGACAGTACCAGTACTACTGGTTGACAGTACCAGTACTACCGGTTGACAGTACCAGTACTACCGGTTGACAGTACCAGTACTACCGGTTGACAGTACCAGTACTACTGGTTGACAGTACCAGTACTACTGGTTGACAGTACCAGTACTACCGGTTGACAGTACCAGTACTACCGGTTGACAGTACCAGTACTACCGGTTGACAGTACCAGTACTACTGGTTGACAGTACCAGTACTACTGGTTGACAGTACCAGTACTACCGGTTGACAGTACCAGTACTACCGGTTGACAGTACCAGTACTACCGGTTGACAGTACCAGTACTACCGGTTGACAGTACCAGTACTACTGGTTGACAGTACCAGTACTACCGGTTGACAGTACCAGTACTACTGGTTGACAGTACCAGTACTACCGGTTGACAGTACCAGTACTACCGGTTGACAGTACCAGTACTACCGGTTGACAGTACCAGTACTACCGGTTGACAGTACCAGTACTACCGGTTGACAGTACCAGTACTACTGGTTGACAGTACCAGTACTACTGGTTGACAGTACCAGTACTACCGGTTGACAGTACCAGTACTACTGGTTGATAGTACCAGTACTACCGGTTGACAGTACCAGTACTACTGGTTGACAGTACCAGTACTACCGGTTGATAGTACCAGTACTACTGGTTGACAGTACCAGTACTACCGGTTGATAGTACCAGTACTACTGGTTGACAGTACCAGTACTACTGGTTGACAGTACCAGTACTACTGGTTGACAGTACCAGTACTACTGGTTGACAGTACCAGTACTACTGGTTGACAGTACCAGTACTACCGGTTGACAGTACCAGTACTACTGGTTGACAGTACCAGTACTACTGGTTGACAGTACCAGTACTACCGGTTGACAGTACCAGTACTACCGGTTGACAGTACCAGTACTACTGGTTGACAGTACCAGTACTACCGGTTGACAGTACCAGTACTACTGGTTGACAGTACCAGTACTACTGGTTGACAGTACCAGTACTACCGGTTGACAGTACCAGTACTACTGGTTGACAGTACCAGTACTACCGGTTGACAGTACCAGTACTACTGGTTGACAGTACCAGTACTACTGGTTGACAGCACCAGTACTACTGGTTGACAGTACCAGTACTACTGGTTGACAGTACCGGTACTACCGGTTGACTGCCGCTCACTAGCTCCTCCCTCAAGGTGGACACTGCACGGGGTCGTGACCTCAAGAGGGTCACCACGAGCACAAGGTCAACTAGGTGAGGGGGAAGAAATTAGAGAGCAGCTCTTGATATCACTCTCAGAAACTACTCTCGGTTCGAGTTTGGTTTAATTTGACCTTCATGATTTATCAGACTGATGGGCACCTTTAGAACACCTCTGTAACAGTGAGTGCTTCAACACCGCCCACGTATGATAATAATTTAATAATATTAATAGAATATTATTATTGATATTATTTTATTTATAAACATACTGAGGATTATTTCAATGGTAACTTAATGGGTACAGTATTTGCCAATTTTATCATCAATGGTTAGTAGAGGAAGGTGTTCCCTGGATAAAAGACGAATTACCATAACCAGTATAAAGGTGAATGGAATTATCAGGGGGAAAGTGCCAAGCCATTACGACTATGTAACACTTGGTAGGGGGTCAGGATAAGGATTTGGGAAGGGACGGGGGGCAAGGAATGGTGCCCAACCCCTTGGACAGTCGGGGATTGAAGGAGAGAGAGCGAGTACTCACGATCGGCGTGTAGACGTTGAGTGTGAGACAGTCTTCGGACATGTGGTATTCCCCTATATGTTTCTGTTCCATGTAGAGGTACTCTCTGTGTTCTTGTGGACCATCGCTCCTGCTGGCGTTCCTGCTCGACGACTCCCTCTCGGGCTTCGTCTCCTGAGTCCCCGACGGTCTCTCCTCCTTGTAGGGTTCCTTCCGTCTCACCAGAGGGTCTGTCTTGTCTAGGGTGTCTTTTTCTTTGACGCTCTCGTTGATTTTCTGCGACGCTGTTGGGAAGGAGCCGGAGACGCCGTCTATATGCGCACTTATTGCCATCACGGGCTCTGGGGTCTCAGAAAGATCTTTATCTGAACTTTTTATATTTCTTAGTCTTCTCAACAACAACATATCTTTATTATTATAACGTGTTTCATCACTACTGGATTTGTCAGTTAAATGAGAACTATTACTACTCTCGCTTCTAGCGTCACTTAGCGTCTGTGAGGCCACGTTTTGCCTACTCGTCCGAAACACTTCCACGTCTCCTGACACCCTAACGTCAAGATTCCACTCCAAACACTCAGGCCTCGCCATGTCCACTTCCACCTCTCGGCATTCCTTATCCTTTATCTTCTTTTTCAGTCTCTGCGCCTCCTCCACCGTCTTTCTCACTTCGTCTTCCAGTTCCTCCACCTCCTCCTCGTGCAGTTCTTCCCCGAGCTCCATCGCCAGAGCCTTCCTCAATTGGTCCTCGAGGTGGTCGATGTCAACATTGGACTCGACGGTGTCCCACACATCGTTCTCCAGCGGCTGGTAACACATCGCGCCGAACTGGCGCGCATCCAGCACCCCTTCCCAGGGTCCCGCCTCCTCCGGGGCCTGCAACACAATATCATCATCATCATCAGTACACTTAGTAGCAGAGTATCATCTGCAACATTAATGCAGCGACCAACACAGTCACAAAGTAAGGGAAACTAGTCATTGCCGAAGCACTCAACATCAAGCACTCTCACCCAGTTGGACACCAAGCAGCTCGCATCTAGACGCGTCCTGCCATCAACAAGACCGAGAGAGAACTGACAGTTTACATCACACTTATGCCAAGGCCGACTAATGAGAAGTGCAGACAAGATTACACAGTCCCGTCGACAGCAAACCTCCTCACATAAGGAGCCACATAAGAAGTCACATAAGGAGTCATATGTCATATAAGGAACCACATAAAGTCATATAAAAAGTCACATATGGAGTCACATGAGGAGCCACACAGGGAGCCACACAGGGAGTAACATAGGGAGCCACACAGGGAGCCACACAGGGAGCCACATAGAGCCACACAGGGAGCCACACAGGGAGCCACACCGGGAGCCACACAGGGAGCCACACAGGGAGCCACACCGAGAACCACACAGGGAGCCACACCGGGAGCCACACCGGGAGCCACACAGGGAGCCACATCGAGGGCCACACAGGGAGCCACACCGAGAGCCACACCGGGAGCCACACAGGGAGCCACACCGGGAGCCACACAGGGAGCCACACAGGGAGCCACACAGGGAGCCACACCGAAAGCCACACAGGGAGCCACACCGGGAGCCACACCGAGAGCCACACCGGGAGCCACACAGGGAGCCACACAGGGAGCCACACAGGGAGCCACACCGGGAGCCACACCGAGAGCCACACAGGGAGCCACACAGGGAGCCACACAGGGAGCTACACAGGGAGCCACATAGAGAGCCACACCGGGAGCCACACAGGGAGCCACATAGAGAGCCACATAGAGAGCCACATAGAGCCACACCGGGAGCCACACAGGGAGCCACATAGAGAGCCACACAGGGAGCCACACAGGGAGCCACATAGAGAGCCACATAGAGAGACACACCGGGAGCCACAAAGGGAGCCACAAAGGGAGCCACAAAGGGAGCCACACAGGGAGCCACATAGAGAGCCACACCGGGAGCCACACAGGGAGCCACATAGAGAGCCACACAGGGAGCCACACAGGGAGCCACATAGAGAGCCACATAGAGAGCCACACCGGGAGCCACACAGGGAGCCACATAGAGAGCCACACAGGGAGCCACATAGAGAGCCACACAGGGAGCCACACAGGGAGCCACATAGAGAGCCACACAGGGAGCCACACAGGGGAGCCATACAGGGAGCCACACAGGGAGCCACACCGGGAGCCACACAGGGGAGCCACACAGGGAGCCACACAGGGAGCCACACCGGGAGCCACATAGAGAGTCACATAGAGAGCCACACAGGGAGCCACACAGGGAGCCACACAGGGAGCCACACAGGTAGCCACATAGAAAGCCACGCAGGGAGCCACACAGGGAGCCACACAGGGAGCCACACAGGGAGCCACACCGGGAGCCACACGGGGAGCCACACAGGGAGCCACACAGGGAGCCACAAAGGGAGCCACATAGAGTCACATAGAGAGCCACACAGGTAGCCACATAGAGAGCCACACAGGGAGCCACACAGGGAACCACACAGGGAGCCACACAGGTAGCCACATAGAGAGCCACACAGCGAGCCACACAGGGAACCACATAGAGAGCCACATAAAGAGCCACACAGGGAGCCACACAGGGAGCCACACAGGTAGCCACATAGAGAGCCACGCAGGGAGCCACACAGGGAGCCACATAGAGAGCCACATAAAGAGCCACACAGGGAGCCACACAGGGAGCCACATAGAGAGCCACACAAGGAGCCACGCAGGGAGCCACACAGGGAGCCACATAGAGAGCCACATAAAGAGCCACACAGGGAGCCACACAGGGAGCCACATAGAGAGCCACACAAGGAGCCACACAGGGAGCCACACAGGGAGCCACATAGAGAGCCACACAGGGAGCCACATAGAGAGTCACATAAAGAGCCACACAGGGAGCCACACAGGGAGCCACACAGGGAGCCACATAGAGAGCCACACAGGGAGCCACATAGAGAGCCACATAGGGAGCCACACAGGGAGCCACATAGGGAGCCACACAGGGAGCCACATAGAGAGCCACATAAAGAGCCACACAGGGAGCCACATACTGAACCACATAATGAAGTCATATAGGAAGCCACATAAGGAGACTAGAAACTGTTGTTAAAACAAACTTTTGCAGGGTCCGCCTCTGGTCCAGAGTCGCGTGTCGGAGTTACCAGACCTGGAGTGACCCTGAGCTGGCTAGTCCGGCCCCGCGTGTGTACTCACCTAGTTGTGCTTGCGGGGGTTGAGCTCTGGCTCTTTGGTCCCGCCTCTCAACCGTCAATCAACAGGTGTACAGTTTCCTGAGCCTACTGGGCTCTATCATATCTACACTTGAAACTGCGTATGGAGTCAGCCTCCACCACNTGACCAACGCAATACACGACTTTAAACATAAAAAAAATCTAATAATAAAGTTCAATGATTCTGGGAGCAAGACAGTCATCTGAGACGCCAGACGTCCACAGAGGGCCGCCACCACCAACCTCAACACAACACACCCGGAAGTAATTAGTATAAAGCCGAACAATTCAGGGAAAGTTTTGTTTGGCGCGGGTATTGATGGATTTTTTTTTAATTTCCCGAAATATCTGGAGTGTGCTTCATGTCGAACTGCAGTCGGTCCCCTGGGGTCCCTGGGGTCCCTGCGGTCCCTGCAGTCCCAGTAGTCCCTAGAGTCCTTGCAATCCTAGGAGTCCATAGGTTCCTACGGTCCCTGAAGTCTCATGGTGTCTCAGGGGGGTCCCTGTTGTCCCTTGGGTCTGATGGCCCTGGGGGTCATCGAAGACCTTGGAGTCCGTACTGGGGGGGGGGTCTTTGGGACACCTCTGTGGACCCCCAAGGACCCCCAAGGATCACAAGGACCCGCTCAGAAACGCGCCAAATGTCTCGAGTCCTTCCGGATATCAATAAATATGCTTTATCTAAGTTGTTTTGAAATTCTCAGCTTATTACTAATTGCGAGTTTATGCATAACTAAAGCTACAATTTCCGGACAGGAGGAACTAGAAGCTTATCACCAACTCTGTGAGTAGACTCACTGGTTACTCACAATTATGTGGGCGTGGCAAACTACCTGGTCGACGGTGTGGGCGTGGCAAACTACCTGGTCGACGGTGTGGGCGTGGCAAACTACCTGGTCGATGGTGTTGGCGTGACAAACTACCTGGTCGATGGTGTGGGCGTGACAAACTACCTGGTCGACGGTGTGGGCGTGGCAAACTACCTGGTCAACGGTGTGGGCGTGGCAAACTACCTGGTCGACGGTGTGGGCGTGACAAACTACCTGGTCGACGGTGTGGGCGTGGCAAACTACCTGGTCAACGGTGTGGGCGTGGCAAACTACCTGGTCGACGGTGTGGGCGTGACAAACTACCTGGTCGACGGTGTGGGCGTGACAAACTACCTGGTCAACGGTGTGGGCGTGGCAAACTACCTGGTCAACGGTGTGGGCGTGGCAAACTACCTGGTCGACGGTGTGGGCGTGGCAACTACTGGTCAACGGTGTGGGCGTGGCAAACTACCTGGTCGATGGTGTGGGCGTGACAAACTACCTGGTCGACGGTGTGGGCGTGGCAAACTACCTGGTCGACGGTGTGGGCGTGACAAACTACCTGGTCGACGGTGTGGGCGTGGCAAACTACCTGGTCGACGGTGTGGGCGTGACACACTACCTGGTCGACGGTGTGGGCGTGACAAACTACCTGGTCGATGGTGTGGGCGTGACAAACTACCTGGTCGACGGTGTGGGCGTGACAAACTATCTGGTTGATGGTGTGGGCGTGGCAAACTACCTGGTCGACGGTGTGGGCGTGACAAACTACCTGGTCGACGGTGTGGGCGTGACAAACTACCTGGTCGACGGTGTGGGCGTGACAAACTACCTGGTCGACGGTGTGGGCGTGGCAAACTACCTGGTCGACGGTATGGGCGTGACAAACTACCTGGTCGACGGTGTGAGCGTGGCAAACTACCTGGTCGACGGTGTGGGCGTGACAAACTACCTGGTCGACGGTGTGGGCGTGACAAACTACCTGGTTGATGGTGTGGGCGTCGGTGAGCCTGAGACAGTCCACCAGATCTTGAGATGGGGTCTGTGGACATCCCACATCTCCCGCCAGCTTCTGGGCGAAGTGGTGTGGGCGCGCCTGGAGGGACCACGGGGCCAGCGAGCACCCAGACATGGCCACCGCCCGCGTGAACAGCCCTGCGGAGGTCACACAAGTCACAATTAGTAAAAGAAACACCGAAATACACGACTAATAAACAATTAAGTTTAATAAGGTAATTATCAAGATCATCACAACCCTCCAAGCCAACACAGGTAGCCTTTCCATTGGACAATTTCAGCAACGTGGAGAGGGGGGGAGGTAGGTCCTGCTGCATGGGTAACAGCTTCTCCATATCGACCTACCCTTGGCTTTGCACCCTGGTGAGGACACTCTAGCCTCAGCAACCAGAGCGCAACTCCATAGTCTCCCAAGACTGCAGGATGCCTACTACTAATATTGTATATATCATTCGAGTCATCGTAAAGTTTGAAAACTTGAAACCTAGTTCATACGTTCTGTATGAACGTCTGTTAAATTGTGGGCTATTCGACCCCGTGCCATTTGAGTGGCGTAATCTTCATTAATCAATCAAGTCTGTTAAAACCTTTAACAGACGAACTTCAATTAATTTTGCCGATTTGCATATGTGTACATATGATTTTATCTCAACCCTTGAGCAATGTGCCTGGTCGGTACAGTCTCGCTTCTTACTGTTCATGATAATCATGACTCCAAGAATATCTTTATAAACTGATTTCGCAACTTCACTGATATTTTATCTGATATCTGGTTCCTCTGTTTTCTTTTCTAAGGATTAGTTCTCTTCAATTGTCAGCAGTGAACTGCATCTTTAAATTTTCAGTCTATTTTGAAATTCTGTTTTGATTTTTTGACATTATTGCTATGTCTTGACTGACTGGTGGGTTGTCCCACTTCCTCTTGCAGGCTCTATGATATAATGCTTCAAGTAGTTCTTGTCCATTGCATTCACCAGTTTTGCTGGCCATGTCTCATCACCCCGTGTGGAGGTCCTTTGCTATACAGCCTTTTATGTCTGTGATTAAAATCTCCAGCTACTAACATCTAAGGCCTTGCTCGCCTGGCCACTTTAGTCGCCTTTTGTCTTCGTGTCGGTCCCGCGTGTTTGTTTTAGTTCTCCCTGGGCCTTCCGGGGTTTGTTTGGATTGACCACTGTCACTTTCTTCGTGGTTGCTGCTGTTCATGTTCCATATTTTTGTTGACAGGATTCCTCTGATTCTTTAACTTTTATAACGCTCCAGTGCAGGTGTAGCAGGTGTAGCAGGTGTAGCAGGGTGGGTGGGTGGGCCTTTCTCCATGTTGGACCACTCCTCTCATTCCTTATTAACCCGTGGTGGTAGTTGTGGTGGTGGTTATCTTGAGATGATTTCGGGGCTTTTTTAGTGTCCCCGCGGCCCGGTCCTCGACCAGGCCTCCACCCCAGGAAGCAGCCCGTGACAGCTGACTAACACCCAGGTACCTATTTACTGCTAGGTAACAGGGCATTCAGGGTGAAAGAAACTTTGCCCATTTGTTTCTGCCTCGTGCGGGAATCGAACCCGCGCCACAGAATTACGAGTCCTGCGCGCTATCCACCAGGCTACGAGGCCCCATCTGAATACGTATGGGTATGGGTATGGTGGTTGTGGTGGTGACAGTGGTGGCAAAGATGATTGTCATACAGGTTGTAGTGGTGATAGGAGTGGTCGTTCAGGTGGTGGTGGGGGGGGGCTTTAATCCTCACCTTACATAAACGCTTTATTGAATAATTGTCTAATTCGAATATTTCTACCTGTGTTTGTGAACGTCAATAATATTACCCTCCGGGGGAACTAATTATAAACGCCCTAAAAATTATAAAATTATAGGGCGAGGGATCCCTTTACATAAGAAATTGAAGATTGATAACTTACCAGTTAAAAGTATTTCACAAGTTACAAATAAGTAGAGTTGGGTGGGTGTGTAAGGTACCTTCCCAGGCAGCCGTGGCGCCAGTCTCACCTGGGGTTCAATACCTGCCACAGCCAGAAGCAGTGCACCTGTGCAGCTACCATGTCAAAACTGGAATTCCGTTTTCCCATAATGACTCACGCGTTAATTAGGTCAAGACTAAAGAGGTGGCCCGTCTGCTGGTGGTGAACGGTAGTGTCTCCATCCTTGGCCACGACACCGCCTTCGGCACCGGCTTTACCCTGGTGTTTCGTACTCGGCCGCCACTCTCGCCCAAGCCATGAGAGTTGGTCGAAACGCGTGAATGTCAGTAACAGGAAAAATATCGAGATCCAGGAAAGGAAAATGAGGCGGAAGTTGTTTTTCCTTTAAAATATTCACCGTTGTCAGTGGCACACTTGCACGGGACGTTAGTGGCATCTTCATGGCGACGCCAGTTGTGCCACCCACTCAACTAGACAGCTAATTCGCGCTCCGAGGTGTAGAAATACTTGGTACACAACCTCGTGAAAACTGAAGTGTTTGCCCAAGTGAAAGAGTGAGTGAGAGAGAGAGAGAGAGGGGGGGGGAGGGGGCGTGGCTACGAGTGATGCTTGCACTGTGTACTCTCCTACATGTACTCGCCTAAATGTGAGTGCAGGGTCCAGCATGAGCTCCTAGCCCCGCCTTTCAAACATATTGTTGTTTAATCCATTAGCACTCTTCTCTTGCTTTTCTTGTCATATTAACCTTTAAAACTGTGTATAAAATTTGCTTCAATCAGTTTTGGTCTTAACTAACCCACTCCTCTATTGACAACACTTAATTCCAACTTCTTTCTGAATTCTCTGCGACTCATTAAACTAGTTTTCTCTTATGACCCACGTTCTGCTGTTCCTGGATTGGATCATTGCTTCTTTGTTCATTTTGTCAAATTTTGCTTAGATTGCTATGTTTTTTTTTAGATATAAGAGTTGTTACATTCTTGTACAGCCACTAGTACGCGTAGCGTTACGGGCAGGTCCCTGGAATACGAGGTCCCCGCCGCGAAGAATCGTTGTTACAACCAAGTACCAATTTTACTGTTGAGTTAGACAGAGGCTACAGTTAAGGATTTGAGCCCAGTAAATCCTCCCGGCCAGGATACGAACCCATGACAAAGCACTCGCGGAATCATTATCATTATCATTCCCCCCTGCCATTCCTCCTCTCCTCCAGTGTTGCCAGGTCGAGCTGAGCAGCAGTAGTGTACCACATCCAATTGTTTGGATGTGTGATAATGGTATGATAGACAGAATACTTAGGAGCTACGAGCACTTTGCCGCAAGAGTGTAACACTTAAATGCTGTGCTTACTATATTAACCTGCAATGTTAAATGTGATTTTTGTTCTGTGATTTGTGGACTTGTACTCACTGGAATTGTGCGCCCCTTGAAGGACTTGAAGTAGAAGAGGGAAAAAATTGCCTAAACTACTCTATCCTTATGAGATGTATTTTATTGTTTTGGTAAACGTCCTTGAACTTGAAGCTGAGCAGTAGTGACATCTACAAGTCTGCTGATCCTATCAACTTTCTTGAAGCTCGTATATGTTCTTGAGAGTTAGGTAATTAGCGTGTGGATGGTAATCCGACTACCTGGAGTTCTGAGAAGTTGTTGACGTACTGAGGATATGAGGCTGCGGGAGCATGAGAAGTCGGCTGGTTGAGATACACACACACACACACACACACACACTCACTTCGCTGGAAGACAGAAGAGTTAGGGGGGACATGATCACCACATTTAAGATTCTGAAGGGAATTGATAGGGTAGGTAGAGACAGGCTATTTAACACAAGGGGCACACGCACAAGGGGACACAGGTGGAAACTGAGTGCCCAAATGAGCCACAGAGATATTAGAAAGAACAATTTTAGTGTCAGAGCGGTTGACAAATGGAATGCATTAGGAAGTGATGTGGTGGAGGCTGACTCCATACACAGTTTCAAGTGTAGATATGATAGAGCCTAATAGGCTCAGGAATCTGTACACCTGTTGATTGACGGTTGAGAGGCGGGACCAAAGAGCCAGAGCTCAACCCCCGCAAACACAACTAGGTGAGTACAACTAGGTGAATACACACACACACACCGAGCCTAGTTAGTGCTCTTGCTACATGGTATTATTGGCTTATTGAAGATGTGGACGAGAATAGTCTGGGAACTGATGGCGCTGAGAGCTGAACTGTGCGGTGTTTAAGTGTAGATGAAGCTGATTAGGGAATGTGTGGATCACATCAAGTGGATGAAAAGCCAGGGAGCAGCTTTAAATAAAATCGTCATCTTTGGGTGTCATAAATAACTGAATATGGAAGAAAATCCGTAAAGAAGCCTACCTGCTCTGAAGATCTCGACGCAGTACTGCAGAAAGATAATAATTCACCCAAAAGGTAAGACAGGGAAAGGACCTCAAAAAGAATTTAAATCAAATTTTGGTTTCAAAGCCCAAGTAATTTTTAATAAAGTAACCAGACATAAGCTTAGCAACATCGAAATTGCTAAACCTGAATACCAAACGATTTGGAAGTAATGATTAGTAAGGATCTTAGCTTCACAAAAAACTTACAAATGTTCGAAGCAATACGAATAAGATTCCATGATTCATATAACTGAAAACGTCAGCAACAAGACATCTAATGTTATTCTTCAGCTTTATCTTGCCTTTCTTAGGCGTCATTTAGAAAATGGAATTCAGTTTTGGTCTCTGTACTACACAATGGATAAAAATTCCCTGGGACGTTTACAGTCAAGGATGGTAAAGTTAATCCCAGGAATTAGAAACCTCATATCAAGAGAAAATTAAAAAAAAGCTTAGCGAAAATCATTGGAGCCGTTCATGGATCGAACCAGCATTACAAGTAACCCCAGACGCGTACCTTAACCCACGGACCACGATATTCTAAAGATTATGCAATCTTGGATCCACTGGGAGTCTGCAGGCAGCGGCTGGTAGCCAACCCAGGTATTACCCACAACCCGCACGCACTCCGGTGCAGGTAGTGGTCTTCTCCTCCAAACACTCCCTTCTAAATCACAAGGAAATCCTATGTTTTCACACACAGGAAAACGTGCATGTATCTAGGGAAAACAACACAATATGCAACGTGATATATCTAGGGAAAAAATATGTCAATGAGATATTACGCTATTGTGATTTCCTAGTGTGTACGTTGTTGTTTTAGATTCAGCTACTGGAACAAAATTTCCACGTAGCACGCCGTATGGTGAGCCCGTAAGTGGAGGCTCTTTGGCGCCATTATTAGTATCAATAACTGATACTGGAGATGTGGGGATGGGGTCCGTGGACGCACCAATCCAATCCAAGACCAAGACGTCGCTCACAGCTGAGTGTCACAGAAGTCAGCAGGGCTGTCGGTGGGCTGGCCGGTCCAGGGGAAGATGTCCGGGTGTTACAAGAAGATAGGTTTAATAATCCCAGTTCCTCGAAGTTGATCGTTTGGTCGAATTTCCTTCTTCAAGGTGTCGTAGTCGCAGAGGTGGTCGAGGCGTTCTTGAGGGACGACCATGCAAAGGATCCGTCCTGCTTCCCTGCACTTGTATTCCCAGTAGTCGTTGTGGAGTGTGTAAGTGTGTAAGAAAGCTAAATTTACAATCTCTGGGAAGGTGAAGCGCGTGACGTGACTGAGGTATACAAACAGATGAAGGGAATATTCATAGGATACTAAATATATCAACACTGTACACGAAACATAATGGAATTTTGACTTATCCTGGGAGTGATGATATCCCCGGGAGTGCTGACTTATCCTGGGGGTGGAGAGACTTACCCTGGGGGCTGGTACTCACCTGGGAAAGTGGAGACACAAGGTGA
>WNGS01167840.1:7721416-7732658 GCA_020271785.1 Procambarus virginalis | reverse complement strand
TAGATCTTTCCTCTGTTTCGTTTCATTAAGTACTTTCCCTCCTATTCTGTATCCTGTGTCTGGCCTCCTATTTCCACTGCCTAGTTTCATTACTGTACTTTGCATTTACTCGGGTTGACTTCAAAGCCATTTGTTGGACCATTCACTCAGTCTCGTCTTGAGTCATCCTGTAGCCTCCTACTATCGTCCTCCGTTTCAATCTTCCTCATAATTTTTGCATCATCGGCAAACATTGAGAGAAAACGATTCTATACCCTCTGGGAGATCATTTACATATATCAGAAACAGTATAGGTCCAAGGACTGACCCCTGCGGGACACCACTCGTAACGTCTCGCCAATCTGAGGACCTCACCCCTCACACTGACTCGTTGTCTCCTGTTGCTTAGGTACTCCTGTATCCAACGGAGTACCTTCCCTTTCACTCCAGCCTGCATCTCCAGCTTTTTCACTAGCCTCTTGTGTGGCATTGTATCAAAGGCTTTCCGACAATCCAAGAATATGCAGTCTGCCCACCCTTCTAGCTCCTTGCCTTATTTTTGTTGCCTGGTCGTAGAATTCAAGTAACCCTGTGAGGCAGACCTGCCATCCCTGAATCCATGTTGATGTTGTGTTACAAAGTTCTTTCGCTCAGGTGCTCCACTAGCTTTCTTCGCACAATCTTCTCCATCAGCTTGCATGGTATGCAGGTTAGGGACACTGGCCTGTAGTGCAGTGCCTCCTGTCTATCCCCTTTCTTGTATATCGGGACTACGTTAGCTGTTTTCCAAATTTCTGGCAGTTCCCTGGTTGCCAGGATTTGTTATTACTATGGAGAGTGGCAGGCACAGTTCTTCTGCTCCTCCTTTAGTATCCAAGGGGAGATTCCATCTGGGCCTATAGCCTTTGTCACATCCAACTCTAGTAAACACTTCCTTACTTCCCCGCTGGTAATCTCAAACTCTTCCAGTGGTTCCTGGTTAGCTATTCCCTCTCTTATCTGTGTGTGTGTGTGTGTGTGTGTGTGTGTGTGTGTGTGTGTGTGTGTGTGTGTGTGTGTGTGTGTGTGTGTGTGTGTGTGTGTGTGTGTGTGGAAAAAAGTAGTAGTAGAAATAGTTGATTGACAGTTGAGAGGCGGTCCGAAAGAGCAGAGCGCAACCCCCGCAAGCACAACTAGGTGAATATACACTATGCAGGTTAGTGTGGCCAAGTTAGTGTTCCATAGTAAATGAATGCATTAGGCAGTGATGTGGTGGAGGCTGACTCAATACACAGTTTCAAGTGTAGATATGATAGAGCCCAGTAGGCTCAGGAACCTGTACACCAGTTGATTGACAGTTGAGAGGCGGGACCAAAGAGCCAGAGCTCAACCCCCGCAAGCACAACTAGGTGAGAATAACTAGGTGAGTACATATATATACCACTTATGTCAGCCCAATCCTGGAGTCCATACCTAATTAAATACAAGACAAAGTTAGATAAGATTTAGATGTATGCCACCAGACAAGTCCCAGAACTGAGAGGTATGAGCTACGAGGAAAAGCTACGGGAGCTAAACCTCACATCCTTGGAAGACAGAAGAGTAAGGGGAGTCATGACAACCACCTACAAAATCCTCAGGGGAATTGACATAGTGGACAAAGACACACTATTTAGCACGGGTGGGACACGAACAAGGGGACACAGTTGGAAATCGTTTAACAGCCAGGTACCCATTCACTGCTGGGCGAACAGAGGCTACAGTTAAGGATTGGCGCCTGGTAAATCCTCCCCGGCCAGGATACGAACCCAAGCCAAAGCGCTCGCGAAGCGCCGGCGAGTGTTTGACCACAGCGCCAAAGGGAGTGTTACCTCCCTGTTTACAGGTTGTAGAGTCAGTCGTTGACTTCATGTTGTGTGGTGATCTGGTTGATAATCTCATGTTGTGTGGTGATCTGGTTGATAATCTCATGTTGTGTGGTGATCTGGTTGATAATCTCGTGTTGTGTGGTGATCTGGTTGATAATCTCGTGTTGTGTGGTGATCTGGTGGATAATCCCGTGTTGTGTGGTGATCTGGTTGATAATCTCATGTTGTGTGGTGATCTGGTGGATAATCTCGTGTTGTGTGGTGATCTGGTTGATAATCTCGTGTTGTGTGGTGATCTGGTTGATAATCTCATGTTGTGTGGTGATCTGGTTGATAATCTCGTGTTGTGTGGTGATCTGGTTGATAATCTCGTGTTGTGTGGTGATCTGGTTGATAATCTCGTGTTGTGTGGTGATCTGGTTGATAATCTCATGTTGTGTGGTGATCTGGTTGATAATCTCATGTTGTGTGGTGATCTGGTTGATAATCTCGTGTTGTGTGGTGATCTGGTTGATAATCTCGTGTTGTGTGGTGATCTGGTTGATAATCTCATGTTGTGTGGTGATCTGGTTGATAATCTCGTGTTGTGTGGTGATCTGGTTGATAATCTCGTGTTGTGTGGTGATCTGGTTGATAATCTCGTGTTGTGTGGTGATCTGGTTGATAATCTCATGTTGTGTGGTGATCTGGTTGATAATCTCGTGTTGTGTGGTGATCTGGTTGATAATCTCGTGTTGTGTGGTGATCTGGTGGATAATCTTCCAGTAGATTTGTAACACATGACACTGATAACACATGACACTTTGATGTAACACATCAAAGATATCGGATACACCAAGGAACCTATCGAGGGACAAAAGGAACCCAAGTGACATTAGGAAAGCAAGACGCACATCTTCCCATCAAAAAGAAAAAATCGAAACTTTCTGCAAGGAGGTGCACAACTTTAAGTTGGGACAAACGCAGTTTGGACAGAAAGGGGAGGGGGGGGGGTGGCAGGACGTTGCTCTATTAAACGACCATTAAGTTTAATGGTCGCTTAATTGAGTTAAGCGGGCGTGACCGATATGCAACCTGGCCAAAGCCGTTTCCCATCGCGTATTTCAAGAAACCCAAGGGAGGATTAAGGTCACTTTTGAGAGCACGCAGTTTATTGCCCTGTAACGCCAGCCCAAACAGTCGTCACTGCGTCGCAATGGTTTCTTGTTCCGCCTTCTCAATTTCTGTTTTATATAGTTCAGACCACAGGGTGAGGGAATACACGCTGGCCACCCTGTGAGGGCCACAGCGCTGGCCACATGAAGAGGGCCACACGGGTATCATGGAGAGGCAGTGATAGAGGGATAATAGCCAGAAGTTAAACTATATCAAAGATAATTATGAACAATAAACGGGGGGGGGGGTTATATTGTGGTGTGACCCCGCCCCTTGTGGTGTGACCCCGCCCCTTGTGGTGAGACCCCGCCCCTTGTGGTGTGACCCCGCCCCTTGTGGTGTGACCCCGTCCCTTGTGGTGTGACCCTGCCCCTTGTGGTGTGACCCCGTCCCTTATGGTGTGACCCTGCCCCTTGTGGTGTGACCCCGCCCCGTCTGGTGTGACCCCGTCCCTTGTGGTGTGACCCCGCCCCTTGTGGTGTGACCCCGTCCCTTGTGGTGTGACCCTGCCCCTTGTGGTGTGACCCCGCCCCTTCTGGTGTGACCCCGCCCCTTCTGGTGTGACCCCGCCCCTTGTGGTGTGACCCCGTCCCTTGTGGTGTGACACTGCCCCTTGTGGTGTGACCCCGCCCCTTCTGGTGTGACCCCGCCCCTTGTGGTGTGACCCCGCCCCTTGTGGTGTGACCCTGCCCCTTGTGGTGTGACCCCGCCCCTTGTGGTGTGACCCCGTCCCTTGTGGTGTGACCCCGCCCCTTGTGGTGTGACCCCGCCCCTTCTGGTGTGACCCCGTCCCTTGTGGTGTGACCTTGCCCCTTCTGGTATGACCCCGCCCCTTCTGGTGTGACCCCGCCCCTTCTGGTGTGACCCCGCCCCTTCTGGTATGACCCCGCCCCTTCTGGTATGACCCCGCCCCTTCTGGTGTGACCCCGCCCCTTCTGGTGTGACCCCGCCCCTTCTGGTGTGACCCCGCCCTTGTGGTGTGACCCTGCCCCTTGTGGTGTGACCCCGCCCCTTCTGGTGTGACCCCGCCCCTTCTGGTGTGACCCCGCCCCTTCTGGTGTGACCCCGCCCCTTCTGGTGTGACCCCGCCCCTTGTGGTGTGACCCGCCCCTTCTGGTGTGACCCCGTCCCTTGTGGTGTGACCCCGCCCCTTCTGGTGTGACCCCGCCCCTTGTGGTGTGACCCCGTCCCTTGTGGTGTGACACTGCCCCTTGTGGTGTGACCCCGCCCCTTCTGGTGTGACCCCGCCCCTTGTGGTGTGACCCCGCCCCTTGTGGTGTGACCCTGCCCCTTGTGGTGTGACCCCGCCCCTTGTGGTGTGACCCCGCCCCTTGTGGTGTGACCCACCCCTTGTGGTGTGACCCCACCCCTTGTGGTGTGACCCCGTCCCTTGTGGTGTGACCCCGCCACTTGTGGTGTGACCCCGCCCCTTGTGGTGTGACCCTGCCCCTTGTGGTGTGACCCCCGCCACTTGTGGTGTGACCCCGTCCCTTGTGGTGTGACCCCGCCCCTTGTGGTGTGACCACGCCCCTTGTGGTGTGACCCCGTCCCTTGTGGTGTGACCCCGTCCCTTGTGGTGTGACCCCGCCCCTTGTGGTGTGACCCCGCCCCTTGTGGTGTGACCCGCCCCTTGTGGTGTGACCCGCCTCTTGTGGTGTGACCCGCCCCTTGTGGTGTGACCCCGCCCTTGTGGTGTGACCCTGCCCCTTGTGGTGTGACCCGCCCCTTGTGGTGTGACCCTGCCCCTTGTGGTGTGACCCGCCTCTTGTGGTGTGACCCCGCCCCTTGTGGTGTGACCCCGCCCCTTGTGGTGTGACCCCGCCCCTTGTGTGTGACCCCGTCCCTTGTGGTGTGACCCCGCCCCTTGAGGTGTGACCCCGCCCCTTGTGGTGTGACCCCGTCCCTTGTGGTGTGACCCCGCCCCTTGTGGTGTGACCCCGTCCCTTGTGGTGTGACCCCCGCCCCTTGAGGTGTGACCCCGCCCCTTGTGGTGTGACCCCGCCCCTTGTGGTGTGACCCCGTCCCTTGTGGTGTGACCCCGCCCCTTGTGGTGTGACCCCGCCCCTTGTGGTGTGACCCCGCCCCTTGTGGTGTGACCCCGTCCCTTGTGGTGTGACCCGCCCCTTGAGGTGTGACCCCGCCCCTTGTGGTGTGACCCCGCCCCTTGTGGTGTGACCCCGTCCCTTGTGTGTGACCCGCCCCTTGAGGTGTGACCCCGTCCTTGTGGTGTGACCCGCCCCTTGAGTGTGACCCCGCCCCTTGTGGTGCGGCTGGCCCTCTCTCTCCCTGTCTCCCTCCCTCCCTCTCTATTTTTTTTTTTATTTGCCTAGAGGGGCGAGTTTATTGGGCAGCGTCACTCATCTTGTGAGTGGACACACCGCCATAGCAGCATGTACAACACTCCCAATAGGAAGAAAACCCGCTGGGTTGTTCATCCTGTTACTTGTACCCCAGACACAGCTGTACTTGCTTAACTGTCTCAAGTGAAACAGCTCCTCAAACAAGAAGATTAACATCTATCAACCCTTAAAATCTTACGTTATCTTGCGGGTGCAAAATTGGGAAATCTTTTAAGAACAGTATCAATATTTAACAAATAGTGTTTCCCTAACTCAACAATGTGGGTTTTATTATTCTACATATATTTCTAATGTCTCTCAGGTGTTCACATTCACGTAGATGGTGGTCAAGTCGGCGTCGGTCACTCTCACCACAGATTCTGCAACTCCGCTGATCAACTGTTGTTTCCATTCCGAATCTCCATGGATATTTGTATCCAAGACGGATTCTCGGTATTACCGCGTCCTCCGCTTCGCCCATAATGAATGGGATTGCCAGCTGCAACCATGTTGTACCATCGTACAGATTCACTGGTTTGTGCTTCTATCCTCCTTTCCTCAGTTACCTTGTCACGGTGATGTTGCCTGACAATACCTCTAATTTGTAGTCGAGTCTTGGGTATGAAGTATTGAATATGGTCTCCTTCAGCGCCTTCAGCAGCCAGCACATCTGCTCGTTCATTCCCACATATTCCAACATCCCTCTCTGCCTCCCTCAATGTTCCCCACTCTCTCCCCTCCCTCTCTCCCTCCCTCCGTGTCTCCTTCCCTCCCTCTCTGCCTCCCACCCTCCATGTTTCCTATCCTTCCTCCATGTCACCCCCTCTCTGTCTCCCTCCCTCCCTCCCTCCCTGTCACCTTCACTTCCTGTCTCATTCACTCTCTCCCTGTCTCCCTCCCCCAATTCCTTGTACCTCACTTCCTGCCTGCTCTACCTGCTACCGCCGTGTCTACTCTGATCCTTCTATTACATCATTGATCCTCTTCTTGCATTACGGATCCTTTAGCTGTATCCTTATTCTCCTTTTATATCACTGATCCTCACTAGCCGTCACTCACCACCACCATCACTACCACCTCCACCACAGCCAGTCACCACCTCCACCACCAACATCACTACCACCTCCACCACAGCCACTCACCACCACCACCGTCACTACCACCTCCACCACAGCCACTCACCACCACCACCGTCACTACCACCTCCACCACAGCCACTCACCACCACCACCATCACTACCACCTCCACCACAGCCACTCACCACAACCAGCACTATAAGACGAGAACTTTCAGCGTGAAATCCAATGAGAAAGACAAATGGAGGGGAAGGCAGCAAATGAGATGATAGACTTCTTTGATGAGAAAATGTGCTGAGATAACGGAGCAGTTCATACCTCTTAAGGAGGAGGAGGAGGAGGAGGAGAGGGAGGAGGAGGAGGGGAGGAGGAACAGAAAGGGACAGAAAGGGACAGAGAGGGACAGTAACCCTTGGTACTATGGACGATGCAGTGAAGTTGGAGCTTAGGTTTGGCAGCAATGACATTTTCAAATTACTCTCTCAGCTTCTGTCCTAATTAGGTTGTATTAATTTCTAGTTCACTTTAGTGCCTCTCATTTGTCCTCTGTTCCTAGTTCTCTAGAAAATTACAGAGAACCATAGAGAGAGAGACACTAAAGAGAACCAGAAATTAATACAACCGAGTTAGGACAGAAGCTGAGAGAGTAATTTGAAAATGACATTGCTGCCAAGCCTAAGGTCCAGCCAAAGCTGTTCTATTTAAGGAGAAAAACAACAGTGCGAGCTCATATTCTCAGATTTAGGAGATGAGGGAATTTCTCACAGAAAATAATAATGAGGTAGGTGAGGAACTCAACAAAAAAATTCATAATATTTTTATAGTAGAACAAGCATGGAGACCAAGATTATTAGATGAAAGGCTAGAAAAAACAATGGATAACATTGTATATACTGCAGAAGAGGTAAGAAAACACTTAAGAGGAAGTACATGCAATAAAGTCAATAGGGGGTCAAACCTAATCTCACCACAGCTGTTCAAAGGGGTTGCAGAAGTTCTGTGTCACCCATTATCTATAATTGTCAATAAAACACTTAAGACAGGAAATCTCTCAGAAAAGAAACACGGAGAAAAGTAAACCTAGTCCCAATAATAAAAAAAAAAAACAAATAGATAGGAGGCACTAAACTATCTATGACAATGACCGTGACATGTCATTGACATGTATTCCATGTAAGTTGCTGGAGAAAGTAATCAAGTCGAATATAGTGGATCATGTGAAGAGAACTGACTACGTGACGAAGGGTCAGCATGGAGTTAGGAGGAGAAAGTCGAGCATGACAAATTGTGTTCTATGACATGGTTACTAAAATATGACAGGAAATAGAAGGCTGGGTAGCCTGTATTTTCCTAAATTGTCAAAAAGAATTTGACATTGTTCCCCATGAAAGGCTGGTGTACAAGATGGAGAGGCTGGCTAGAATAACTGGAAAAACACTGAAATGAGTAAGAGAGAGTACCTGAAGAACAGAAAGCAAAGAGTAACAGAGTGGAAGTTTCAAGCTGGAGGGGTGTAACAAGTGGGGTCCCACGAGGCTCTGTCCTGAGACCCTTCCTGTTCAAATGTAACCTACGAGATTAAGTGAACTCAAACATGTTAATGGTTGCAGATGATGCAAAGCTGATGAGAAATGTAAAAACAGAGGAGGACTGCAGGAAGTTAGAGGAGGACCTTGACAAACTCCAGGAGTGGTCAGGCAAATGGTTTCTAGAATTCAATCCCAACAAGTGTAAGTTAATGAAGATGGGAAAAAGAGAGGAGACCAGAAGGCATCTACACCATAAGGGGAATGTAACTACAGGAAACAGAAAAGATAAAAATTTCAGAGAGGATGTAGTTCCTATGCTATCATCGGAGACACACACATAAACAGGATAACATCGGCAGCGTATGGGATGGTTGCAAATATAAGAACGTCATTTAGAAATCGAAATCAGGATTCCTTTAAAGCTATCTATACAACAATTGTTAAATCAATTCTAGAACATGCAACTCCGGCATGGAATCGTACCTTGTGAAACATAAAACGAATAGTGAAGAAGTACAAAGGTTTGCGACAAGATTGGTGGCAGAGCTAAAAGGAATTAAGCTACGAGAATATACTAATGGAAGTAAATCTCACTTCCCTAGAGGATAGAAAAAAGAGGGGATATGATCACAACATAAAAGATACAGCAGAGAATAGATAAGGTGAACAAGGATAACATCTTCAAATTGAGAGAAATTAGGACAAAAGGACACAGGTGGAAGCTGGAAATGTAAATGAGTGGAGAAGTAAGGAAATGCTCGTAACCTTGTACAAGGAGTCAACAAGTGAAATGCACTAAAAGAAGTTGTGGAAGCCTCCTCCTCCATCCACAACTTAAGGCTACATTCGACAAAGAATTTGAATACCAACAAAAATAATTTGTAACACAACAGGTACAAGAAGGGCGGCAGGCTGGGTATGAAGAGTTAGACCTCACTCCCCACACAGACACTGTTAGGTAAGTACCGTTAGGGAAGTATCACAACCACCACCGCCATCATCACTAACACCACCACACACTTCCACCATCGTCACTGTATCACCATAAATGGTTTTATTTAATATACTCATTGTAACAAGTAGTCAATTCACACAGAAAATGGGTGGCGACAATCTGTCGATCCTTACCTTATGTGGTTCTTGAACATTAATGTTGAAGCTGTTGTTAAGGATGGACAGTGTCCCCAACCTGTGAACATTAGCCCACAAAAGTCACACCTTCTGAGGCGGTGATGTCCTCGGGCTGGGTGAGGTCAGGTCGTGTCAGGTGACCTTGTGCTAAGCTGATAATTGCAGACGGTTGCCTCTGTCTTTCCATCAGACATGCCGCTGTCTATATGCAGACCATGGGTCACAATAACGTGGCTGAAGTAATCGACTTGAGAATGGTCCAGGATGGACCGAAACATCGTCGTCCCTTCACCTTCTAGTGTGTGGTCTGGTCAACATGCCGCTGTCTAGGTGTGGTAGCAAGATAGACGGAACTTACCTCCTGGCTCCCCTCCCCCTTGTACTCTACAGCAATTGTACATTAGAGTATAGATAGAGGGTCCTCGCTCTACACTCTATAGGCCAGATACTGCACCGGCTTCTCCGGCCTGGAGGTGGGGGGGGGGGCGGCCTGAGTATAACGTCCTTGTACTCTGAGACCTTGATGAGTTTGACTGTAAAGTGATGTATTGTTTTCTAAAGTATTTGTTGTGAAGTGTCCAGGGGGCAGACTCACCCGTATTGGTTCAAAGTGTCCTGTATCCCGCCATACACACACCGAAACTACGACGTTGGTACAACGTTCGAACAAGTTTTAACACTTCCTAACCAGTTATAACAACCAATATAGCAAGTTGTAACAACGTTCTAATACGTCATAAACACGTTAAGCCAAGATGTAACAACTTTATTACAAGTTGTAACAAGCTGAAAATAGAGAGAACATATACGGCACGCATAGACGAGATAAAGCACCTAAATTATTGGGATCGTCTCAAAGCTCTCCAAATGTACTCGCTAGAAAGGTGACGAGAGAGATACCAAATAATATACACATGGAAAATACTGGAGGGCCAGGTCCCAAATCTGCACAGTAAAATAACAACGTACTGGAGTGAACGATATGGAAGAAAGTGCAAGATTGATCCAGTGAAGAGCAGAGGTGCCATAGGCACAATCAGAGAACACTGTATAAACATCAGAGGTCCGCGGTTGTTCAACGTCCTCCCAGCGACTATAAGAAATATTGCCGGAACAACCGTGGACATTTTCAAGAGAAAACTGGACAGTTTCTAAGAGAAGTTCCGGACCAGCCGGGCTGTGGTGGGTATGTGGGCCTGCGGCCGCTCCAAGCAACAGCCTGGTGGACCAAGCTCTCCAAGTCGAGCCTGGCCTCGGGCCGGCTGCTTGGGAGTAGAAGAACTCCCAGAACCCCATCAACCAGGTATCAACCAGAGACAGTTCGGTTTGTGTTTCCAGGGATAGCGGCTCTGATTCTGAAATAATATTGATTATTGTAAAGTCAAGGGGAATCTAATTATCCATGAACATATATGAATAATATCTTTGAATAAGTCATGAATAAGTCATAACCTGAATAAGTCATTTGAACTTATCTCAGATTCTGACCCTACCTAAGGTCTTGGATCCATTCTTGACTGAGGTAAGCGAGAGCAGCGAACTCCGAAAAGTACTTTCTAAAAGACTTGTTAATTGACTTTATGATTTACATGGTCATAGTTCCTGAACTGTTAACAATGATTATATTAACTGACGAACAGAGACGAGTTCCATTCCTTGTCTGGTAAACTGATGCATGAATGGAGACAGCTACCCTCTACCAGCAGCTTTAATACCTCTATCTACTCTAAATCTAGTTTCAAAATTTTTCTACTCAATAGATTCTACTATATTGAGCCTGAACTCTATTGAGCTCTATTGTATTTGCCCCAAACGCTGTGCGTATTAGTGGCTTTAGGCATTGTGTAGTAGCTCTATCTAAAAATTCAACATTATGTTTGTAACTCATCTTGTATGTATGTACTTTTACCTGAATAAACATCTCATTTGATATTCAATATATTCATCTTTCGTCTACTCCTTTTCTCTCTCTCTTATAGTCTATCCTTCGTCTCATTTCTATCTCTCCTCTACACTTTCCTTTCAATCTCACTCTTTCTCCCTTATGTGTCTTCATTCTTATCTCTCCCTCTCCATTTTGTTATTCGTTACATCACCACCACCACTAACACTACTCCTGCCACTCACCACCACCGTCACTACCACCACCATCACTACCACCATCATCATACCATCTCCACTATCA
>WNGS01167840.1:7699546-7712050 GCA_020271785.1 Procambarus virginalis | reverse complement strand
ATGTTAGGACACTCCGCTCATTACTGAGGTCAGCTCCGTCCCCCTGACCTCAGCCCTCATCCCGCTTGTGTCTTGCCCTTATCTTGGGTCAGGGGAGAGTCTATAGGTCTTAAGAGTCAGGGGGAGAGTCTATAGGTCTTAAGAGTCAAGGGAGAGTCTATAGGTCTTAAGAGTCAGGGGAGAGTCTATAGGTCTTAAGAGTCAGGGGGAGAGTCTATAGGTCTTAAGAGTCAGGGGAGAGTCTATAGGTCTTAAGAGTCAGGGGGAGAGTCTATAGGTCTTAAGAGTCAGGGGGAGAGTCTATAGGTCTTAAGAGTCAGGGGGAGAGTCTATAGGTCTTAAGTGACAGGGGGAGAGTCTATAGGTCTTAAGAGTCAGGGGGAGAGTCTATAGGTCTTAAGAGTCAGGGGGAGAGTCTATAGGTCTTAAGAGTCAAGGGGAGAGTCTATAGGTCTTAAGAGTCAGGGGGAGAGTCTATAGGTCTTAAGAGTCAGGGGGAGAGTCTATAGGTCTTAAGAGTCAGGGGGAGAGTCTATAGGTCTTAAGAGTCAGGGGGAGAGTCTATAGGTCTTAAGAGTCAGGGGAGAGTCTATAGGTCTTAAGAGTCAGGGGGAGAGTCTATAGGTCTTAAGAGTCAGGGGGAGAGTCTATAGGTCTTAAGTGACAGGGGGAGAGTCTATAGGTCTTAAGAGTCAGAGGGAGAGTCTATAGGTCTTAAGAGTCAGAGGGAGAGTCTATAGGTCTTAAGTGACAGGGGGAGAGTCTATAGGTCTTAAGTGACAGGGGGAGAGTCTATAGGTCTTAAGTGACAGGGGGAGAGTCTATAGGTCTTAAGTGACAGGGGGAGAGTCTATAGGTCTTAAGTGACAGGGGGAGAGTCTATAGGTCTTAAGTGACAGGGGGAGAGTCTATAGGTCTTAAGTGACAGGGGGAGAGTCTATAGGTCTTAAGTGACAGGGGGAGAGTCTATAGGTCTTAAGAGTCAGGGGGAGAGTCTATAGGTCTTAAGAGTCAGAGGGAGAGTCTATAGGTCTTAAGTGACAGGGGGGGAAGGGACTTGGTCATAAGAGCTAGGGCTCTTATAGCCTCTCTCTTAACCCTACAACGTCTCCCTCTAATCCTAGAGACCAAAACCGCCGCGGACCCTTATGGCCTAGACCTTCCCACTCACCCTTATGTGCTAAGGGACAAACGTATCTAGTCTCAAGGGGAGGGTGTAGGTCTCTAGGGTCAGATATAAGGTCTAAGGTAAGGCCGGGAGAGGGGCTAGGGTCAGAAGGTAAGGAAGGTCTGGGTTCTAGGATTTTAGGGTTATCTTGAGGTTATCTTGAGATGATTTCGGGGCTTTAGTGTCCCCGCGGCCCGGTCCGCGACCAGGCCTCCACCCCCAGGAAGCAGCCCGTGACAGCTGACTAACACCCAGGTACCTATTTTACTGCTAGGAAACAGGGGCATAGGGTGAAAGAAACTCTGCCCATTGTTTCTCTCCGGCGTCCGGGATCGAACCGGGACCACAGGATCACAAGTCCAGCGTGCTGTCCGCTCGGCCGACCGACTCCCGTTGGGGGGGGGGGGGTCACATCAGAACATTTACTATTAATAATAACGGTAATCTCTATGACTTCCAGGATTCGATCCTGGGCCGCCAGGGAACCATACCCTGGCAGCGTTGGCTGTTTGGTTATAGAACTGAGCTACTAGGTGTTCCCAGGTTCGAATCTTGGAGGGGGAGTGACAGAGTTTATAGCTGTACACAACTTTGGGTCCCACTCAGCTTTACACAAACTAGTAATGAGGTACAGTAATAAACTGTTGATTATAATTTACTGAATGTTTTTCACTGCAGCTTTTGTGGTAACTGTTGTATGAACTACAGCTGTTGTATGGACTACAGCTGCTGTATGAACTACAGCTGTTGTATGAACTACAGCTGCTGTATGAACTACAGCTGTTGTATGGACTACAGCTGCTGTATGGACTACAGCTGCTGTATGAACTACAGCTGTTGTATGGACTACAGCTGCTGTATGAACTACAGCTGTTGTATGGACTACAGCTGCTGTATGAACTACAGCTGTTGTATGAACTACAGCTGTTGTATGAACTACAGCTGCTGTATGAACTACAGCTGTTGTATGGACTACAGCTGCTGTATGAACTACAGCTGTTGTATGGACTACAGCTGCTGTATGAACTACAGCTGTTGTATGAACTACAGCTGTTGTATGAACTACAGCTGCTGTATGAACTACAGCTGCTGTATGAACTACAGCTGTTGTATGAACTACAGCTGCTGTATGGACTACAGCTGTTTTATGAACTACAGCTGTTGTATGGACTACAGCTGTTGTATGAACTACAGCTGTTGTATGGACTACAGCTGTTGTATGGACTACAGCTGTTGTATGGACTACAGCTGTTGTATGGACTACAGCTGTTGTATGGACTACAGCTGCTGTATGAACTACAGCTGTTGTATGGACTACAGCTGTTGTATGAACTACAGCTGCTGTATGGACTACAGCTGTTTTATGAACTACAGCTGTTGTATGGACTACAGCTGTTGTATGAACTACAGCTGTTGTATGAACTACAGCTGTTGTATGGACTACAGCTGTTGTATGGACTACAGCTGTTGTATGAACTACAGCTGCTGTATGGACTACAGCTGTTGTATGGACTACAGCTGTTGTATGAACTACAGCTGTTGTATGGACTACAGCTGTTGTATGGACTACAGCTGTTGTATGTACTACAGCTGTTGTATGGACTACAGCTGTTGTATGGACTACAGCTGTTGTATGGACTACAGCTGTTGTATGGACTACAGCTGTTGTATGGACTACAGCTGTTGTATGGACTACAGCTGTTGTATGGACTACAGCTGTTGCCTGGACTACAGCTGTTGTATGGACTACAGCTGTTGCCTGGACTACAGCTGTTGGCAAACAGAATCGTCAAATTGGGTTGTATATTAGGGCTAAATGACGGCGTGGCAACGTTGGGACGTCAGCTGACGGTGTGGCAACGCTTGGACGTCAGCTGACGGTGTGGCAACGCTTGGACGTCAGCTGACGGTGTGGCAACGCTTGGACGTCAGCTGACGGTGTGGCAACGCTTGGACGTCAGATGACGGTGTGACAACGCTGGGACGTCAGCTGACGGTGTGGCAACGCTGGGACGTCAGCTGACGGTGTGACAACGCTGGGACGTCAGCTGACGGTGTGGCAACGCTTGGACGTCAGCTGACGGTGTGACAACGCTGGGACGTCAGCTGACGGTGTGGCAACGCTGGGACGTCAGCTGACGGTGTGGCAACGCTGGGACATCAACTAGTGGAACATGATAGTGCAGGCTGAAAGGATGGTCTGGTGGGTCAATGATAGACAAGAGCGATACTGGGGCATGTTCGTGCCATGTGAGCGGGCCAGTTGAATGGTCAGGTTGGGCAAGACAGCCAACAGTGCTCTCAAAGTGTGTCAATAGTTACCAAAAGAACACCCTGGACATTAATAAAAGTACAGCAGGTACTCAGCTCCTCGACACCTATGATCGTCCCCCACCACCCACCACCCACCACCTTTGCTCCTATTTCCTTATAAAATATTTTTTTTCCTTCAGAAAGCTGTGTGTGGCTTTGGGTAGTTCTATAGACTCGCTAAGACGTTGTCAGGAGAGCAAAAAATTTGACAAGGCAATAGACGCCAAAGGCATCAGATCCCCCTTCAAGGATTCTATCTAGGGGACAAGTGACTCAGGGAGATCGAGATAGCAAGACTTAACGATCATCCGTGAAAGGATCATTTAATTAATCTAATGGGTTTGCCAAACGAGGACAGGAAAGGAGGTAATTTAATGGAGACTCCCTTTAAGACCTCTTTCGAGATATCCATCATGACCTGAGTCTCGGGTCTTACGATGGGTGCCCGCCGACAGCTTCCCTGTTAAGATTACTAAATGCTCGATATATTCGGGGGTCTAGTGTTGCATATGCTGCCGATGGTGTCATGTTCATGTGGTCCTCTGGAGACAGGCTGGGTGTGGCATCCATCACACAACCCATCCTCGACTCAAGTCCATTACATTCAGCGGTCAACCCCACAGACGCATTCATAAATTTTAACATGCTGTTCATTCAAAACGGGAATTTTCTCAAGTATAAATTAATATTATGATATATGAGCATAGTGTGTATAAATAGGCATAGGTTAGGTTAGGTCAGGTGTTTAGGTTCTGTTGGCGATTATTTGCATTTGTAGTACGTGGGTGAAGCATTTACAGCGTTGTGGTTCGAACAAAATTCGTCAGTGAAGCACTTGTTCCGGAAATGTTCGAACGTCAGCAGTTGTGAGTCGTGTGTAAACCGCTTTTCATTCATAAACAGGGGGTTTGGCGGGTGCATGGAATCACTTTTGGATCTTTGTTTGGAGGACGGGCTGCATCACAAGTGATCTTTTGAGTGTTCAGAAGCTGAGTTGTCGCCGTCTCGAGGCTCCATTGTGTCTCAGGTTTCTGTTCTTCTGGTTTTCCGTTTTCTATGTTTCTGGTTTCTCGTTTTTTGTTCTTCTGTATTGTTTTCTGGTCTTTCATTTTCTGTTCTTCTAAACTTCCGTTTTCTGTTCCCAATCTGTGTACTACCGCTATATATATAAATAAATAAATATATATATATATATATATATATATATATATATATATATATATATATATATATATATATATATATTATATAAATGGCTATTTATTAGCAATGCTAACCAGCTTTTATAACGTCAAATTCCAATGTTATCCGGGATGTATACATTTCGGTGCAGTATATGGTGGGTTACTGAGCACTCGGCCACGTAAAATGATTAAAGAGCTTTCACAAGCTTAGAGTATAACTACATCACATTCATAATTGTTGTGTTGCATAGTAAGTCTTGGGTGCAGGTCCAGTGTATTGTGTTCCAGTATGTACAACCGTGTGTGTACTACACCCAGTGTACTAACACGTGTGTACTATCGCGAGAGTGTCCTGTAGCCAGTGTATACTGTAGCCAGTGTGTACCGTAGCCAGTGTATACTGTAGCCAGTGTGTACCGTAGCCAGTGTATACTATAGCCAGTTTGTACTGTAGCGAGTGTACTCACCTAGGAGAAGGAGCCGGTCGGCCGAGCGGACAGCACGCTGGACTTGTGATCCTGTGGTCCCGGGTTCGATCCCGGGCACCGGCGAGAAACAATGGGCAGAGTTTCTTTCACCATATGCCCCTGTTACCTAGTAGTAAATAGGTACCTGGGTGTTAGTCAGCTGTCACGGGCTGCTTCCTGGGGGTGGAGGCCTGGTCGAGGACCGGGCCGCGGGGACACTAAAAGCCCCGAAATCATCTCAAGATAACCTCAAGAAGATAACCTAGTTGTGATTGCGGGGGTTTGAGCTTTTGCTCTTTGATCCCGCCTCTCAACTGTCAGTCAGTTGGTGTATAGGTTTCTGAGCCTACTGGGCTCTATCATATCTACATTTGAAACAGCGAATGGAGTCTGCCTCCACCACATCTATTCCTAATGCATTCCAACTGTTAAGTACTCTGATACTAAAACAATTTCTAGCGTTTCTATGGCTCATTTGAGTGCTAAGTTTCCAACTGTGTCCCCTTAATCGTGATTTTCATTACTTTACAGTTACTTGGGTTGATCTTCAGTAGCCATTTGTTGGACCATTCCTTCAGTTTGTCCAGGTCGTGTTATACTCTCTATCTTTCTCTGCCTTTATCCTTCACATAATTATAGCATCATCAGCAAAAATTTAGAGGCATGAGTCTATATCCTCTGGAAAATCCTTTACATATATCAGAAACAGGATGGGCCCAAGTACAGAACCCTTTGGGACTCCGCTGTTGACATTACGCCATTCTTAGGTCTCCCCCCCCCTCTCTTTCACGGTAACTCTGTTTATTGTTGTTTAGATACTCCCTTTCCCACTGGAGAACCTTGTCTGTTATTCCTGCCTGTTTCTCCAACTTCTGTACCAGCCTCTTATACAGTACTGTGTCAAAGCCTTTCTGACAGTCAAGGAAAGTGCCGTCTACCCACCCTTCTCTTTTTGTCTAATTTGTGTCGCCTTGGTGTAGAATTCTATTAAACCTGAGAGGCACGATTCAACATTCCTGAACACACCTGCTGGAGGTGTGTTACAAAGTATCTTCTCTCCAGGTGTTCCATGAGCTTTTTTCTCCATAATCTTCCCCAGCACCTTGCATGGTATACAGGTGCGAGAAGCCGGCCTGTAGTTCAGTGCTTCTTGCCTGTCGCTCTTTTGTGTATAATGGGGCTACATTAGTTGTCTTCCAACTTTCTGGTAGGTCTCCTGTTTTCAGTGACCTGTTATACATCATAGAGAGCAGTATACATAATGCCTTTGCACCCTCTTTTAGTATCCATGGTGATATTCTGTCAGGCCCAACAGCCTTTGTCATCTACAGCTCTAACAGATTCCTTTTGACCTCATCTCTGGTAAGCTCAAATTCCGCTAAGGTTGCTTGGTTAACCACCATCTCTTTCAGGTACAGGTACTTCTCTTTGCTCTATTGTAAAGACCTCCTGGAATTTCTTGTTGAGTTCTTCATACATCTCTTTGTCATTCTCAGTGCACCTGTTCTCTCCTTTATTCAGTTTCATCACTTGTTTCGTCACTGGTGTTTTCCCTCCCAATGTGGCTATGGAGCAGTTTTGGTTGTCTTAGCTTTTTTTGCTGTCATTTTCATACTGTCTCTCCCTTCCCTCGTCACACTGAGGTACTCGTTCCTGGCCCTCTGGTATCTTCCTCTGTGCTCTCGTGTTCTGTTATTTCTCCATGTCCTTGTACTCAATTGCTTTACTTCCATACATGCCTGACTGAACCATGGATTCCTCTCTTACTTTTCATTTTTCTCCTTTTGGGCCGGGATAAGCCTGTCAGCAGCCTTCTGACACTTCTGGGTGACGTAGTCCATCATATCTCGTACAGTCTTTTCTCAGTTCTGTTTCCTATGGTATTCCCACTAGGTACTTCCCCATCTCGTCATATTTCCCCTTCGGTAAGCCAGCCTTTCTGGTCCCTTCCTTGGATAGTGTGTACTCACCTAGTACTCACCTAGTTGTGTTTGCGGGGGTTGAGCTCTGGCTCTTTGGTCCCGCCTCTCAACCGTCAATCAACAGGTGTACAGATTCCTGAGCCTACTGGGCTCTGTCATATCTACACTTGAAACTGTGTATGGAGTCAGCCTCCACCACATCACTTCCTAATGCATTCCATTTGTCAACCACTCTGACACTAAAAATGTTCTTTCTAATATCTCTGTGGCTCACTTGGGCACTCAGTTTCCACCTGTGTCCCCTAGTGTGTGTGCCCGTTGTGTTAAATAGCCTGTCTTTATCTACCCTATCAATTCCCTTCAGAATCTTGAATGTGGTGATCATGTCCCCCATAACTCTTCTGTCTTCCAGCGAAGTGAGGTTTAATTCCCGTAGTCTCTCCTCGTAGCTCATACCTCTCAGCTCGGGTACTAGTCTGGTGGCAAACCTTTGAACCTTTTCCAGTTAAATCTTATGCTTGATTAGATATGGACTCCATGCTGGGGCTGCATACTCCAGGATTGGCCTGACATATGTGGTATACAAAGTTCTGAATGATTCTTTACACAAATTTCTGAATGCCGTTCTTATGTTGGCATTCTTGTGTGTGTTGGAGCGGGTGTGAGGTGCTGCTGCGGCCTTGACCACACGTGTGAGGAGCGGCCTTGACCACACGTGTGAGGAGCGGCCTTGACCACACGTGTGAGGAGCGGCCTTGACCACACGTGTGAGGAGCGGCCTTGACCACACGTGTGAGGAGCGGCCTTGACCACACGTATGAGGAGCGGCCTTGACTACACGTGTGAGGAGCGGCCTTGACTACACGTGTGAGGCGCGGCCTTGACTACACGTGTGAGCAGCGGCCTTGACTACACGTGTGAGGAGCGGCCTTGACCACACGTGTGAGGCGCGGCCTTGACCACACGTGTGAGGAGCGGCCTTGACTACACGTGTGAGGCGCGGCCTTGACCACACGTGTGAGGAGCGGCCTTGACCACACGTGTGAGGCGTGGCCTTGACCTGCGTCTCCAGAACATTACTTTCTACGTGGAGGCTAACATTCTAACGTTCATTATGCCGCACATTATCTCTACAGAGTCTGCAAATTATGTGTTTTTCCTCCTCACAGGGCGAGTTGCTCGGCCAAGTTGACCAACTATTATACTCGTGTAACTTATCGCGTACACACTAATGTGGTCACAGGTAACACAGGTGGTCACAGGTAACACAGGTGGTCACAGGTGGTCACAGGTGGTCACAGGTAAGACAGGTGGTCACAGGTGGTCACAGGTGGTCACAGGTAAGACAGGTGGTCACAGGTAAGACAGGTGGTCACAGGTGGTAGCCAGGTAAGACTTGGTATTAATCAGTGTCTCCCGAAGCCGTCTTAGCGCCACCGCCAATTGTGGAAAATCAATTTGTCCAAGTTTCCAGATTGGAATGTCGAGAAGTTGGTCGGGGTTCACTAATTACTGTCCCGGGCAACAGCGCCATGGTCCTCATGGCCCGCAGTGGTCTCCATACTCACTATCTCACTCACCAAGTGAGTGAGATAGCTAGTTCATCCCTCCCTATCCATCTATCTATCTATCTCCTTCCCTTCCTCCCTCATTTCTTTTTTAAACTAAGACTAGGGGCTCATGAGGACTGTCAAATGACGTACTTAGTGAAACTGCAAGCCAGAGCTGTTATCCTACCTCAGCTCATCTGAAGCCTGCTCCTAGAGACTTTGAATTATCTCATAGGGAAATATCATATAAGGAAGCTGGTGAAACTGTAATTCTCTCTCTCTCTCTCTCTCTCTCTCTCTCTCTCTCTCTCTCTCTCTCTCTCTCTCTCTCTCTCTCTCTCTCTCTCTCTCTCTCTCTCTCTGGGGGGGGGGAGGCCACCCAGGTCCATCAGGGTGGCCAAGCAGTGACCTGGGATTCCGCCCGCGGACCTCCCGCCTTCACCTTGTCTCATTCGATTAGTTGGCGGCTGTGTTGCTTACCTATAGCTGGGAGCCACCATGGCCCTGTCGCTGGGAGCCACCATGGCCCTGTCGCTGGGAGCCACCATGGCCCTGTCGCTGGGAGCCACGGTGGCCCTGTCGCTGGGAGCCACCATGGTCCTGTCGCTGGGAGCCACGGTGGCCCTGTCGCTGGGAGCCACGGTGGCCCTGTCGCTGGGAGCCACCATGGCCCTGTCGCTGGGAGCCACGGTGGCCCTGTCGCTGGGAGCCACGGTGGCCCTGTCGCTGGGAGCCACGGTGGCCCTGTCGCTGGGAGCCACGGTGGCCCTGTCGCTGGGAGCCACCATGGTCCTGTCGCTGGGAGCCACGGTGGCCCTGTCGCTGGGAGCCACGGTGGCCCTGTCGCTGGGAGCCACCATGGCCCTGTCGCTGGGAGCCACGGTGGCCCTGTCGCTGGGAGCCACCATGGCCCTGTCGCTGGGAGCCACCATGGCCCTGTCGCTGGGAGCCACCATGGCCCTGTCGCTGGGAGCCACGGTGGCCCTGTCGCTGGGAGCCACCATGGCCCTGTCACTGGGAGCCACCATGGCCCTGTCGCTGGGAGCCACGGTGGCCCTGTCGCTGGGAGCCACCATGGCCCTGTCGCTGGGAGCCACCATGGTCCTGTCGCTGGGAGCCACCATGGTCCTGTCGCTGGGAGCCACCATGGCCCTGTCGCTGGGGGCCACCATGGTCCTGTCGCTGGGAGCCACCATGGTTCTGTCGCTGGGAGCCGCCATGGTCCTGTCGCTGGGAGCCACCATGGCCCTGTCGCTGGGGGCCACCATGGTCCTGTCGCTGGGAGCCACCATGGCCCTGTCGTTGGGAGCCACCATGGTCCTGTCGCTGGGAGCCACCATGGTCCTGTCGCTGGGAGCCACCATGGCCCTGTCGCTGGGAGCCACCATGGCCCTGTCGCTGGAGCCACCATGGCCCTGTCGCTAGGAGCCACCATGGCCCTGTCGCTGGGGGCCACCATGGCCCTGTAGCTGGGAGCCACCATGGCCCTGTCGCTAGGAGCCACCATGGCCCTGTCGCTGGGGGCCACCATGGCCCTGTCGCTGGGGGCCACCATGGCCTGTCGCTGGGGGCCACCATGGGAGGGTCACCGTGTTACCCTTGGTGGCGAGAGCGGAGAGAAGCAACGTTGCCAGAAGCGGTAACTAAATGCGCTCTAATGGAGATGGTGAAATAAAACTCAAGTGGCAGTTAGTAAGGTCATCCCTGAGGAAATATACCCCATCAGCTGTGTAAGTGGCAGAGAGCGGTGGGTTGGGATGGCAGCAAAGGGGTACGAGCACTAGCAGGAGGAAATAGAGGGAGCGGCAGTGGCTGGATATGGGTCAGCCATCTTGGTAATCTCTGCTCTTTTGTCTAGCCAGGAGCTGCCATCGGCCACAGCAGCGGCGCTCGCTTCACTAGGCTGCGGCGTGAGCCACCTGGTGGTCTCTCTAAGCCCACATGTTAGGCTGGCCTTGATGTCTCCAGTAACCAGTTCCGGTGTTGCTGGGCTTGACAACAACAGTTCCGGTGTTGCTGGACTTGGCAACAACAGTTCCGGTGTTGCTGGACCTGACACCAACAGTTCCGGTGTTGCTGGACTTGACACCAACAGTTCCGGTTATCTTGAGGTTATCTTGAGATGATTTCGGGGCTTTAGTGTCCCGCGGCCCGGTCCTCGACCAGGCCTCCACCCCCCAGGAAGCAGCCCATGACAGCTGACTAACACCCAGGTACCTGTTTACTGCTAGGTAACAGGGGCATAGGGTGAAAGAAACTCTGCCCATTGTTTCTCGCCGGCGCCCGGGATCGAACCCGGGACCACAGGATCACAGTCCAGTGTGCTGTCCGCTCGGCCGACCGGCTCCGGTGTTGCTGGACTTGACACCAACAGTTCCGGTGTTGCTGGACTTGACACTAACAGTTCCGGTGTTGCTGGACCTGACACCAACAGTTCCGGTGTTGCTGGACTTGACAGCAACAGTTCCGGTGTTGCTGGACTTGGCAACAACATTGAAGACACACTTCAATACACAACTCCATCTAAAGTAATATAAATGCTATTCAAGCTGCCGGTGCGACGGGCCACAAGGCTACCAATATGGGATCCAGCGAGCAGAGAACACCGATCAACAGAATAGTTTATAATCACAGTTTAATCTCATCTTGAAAATCAGCGCAGTAAACTAAACTATGGCAGACTGTAAATGGCACAAAACAAGGGAGACTGGTCTACTTTCATCAATGAACAAGAGCCATTCTAGTGTGGATAATGTGCTAGAGGGGTTAGCATATTTCCCATTTTTCTTTCTGATAACACGAACATAGACCATAGAAAACGACAGCGTGGAGTTCTTTATAGGATAAACATAGCCATTTGTCTCTCCATCGCAACGTAATCGCTGAAAGGAATTCACTTCGAAGTAAGGCGGCATGTCTGATAGGCAGAGTTTGCTGATTCGTTTGACTTGATCTATCATCAACACCACCTAGAGAGGACCCACCCCAACACTACCCAGAGAGGACCCACCCCAACACCACCTAGAGAGGACCCACCCCAACACCACCCAGAGAGGACCCACCCCAACACTACCCAGAGAGGACCCACCCCAACACCACCTAGAGAGGACCCACCCCAACACCCCTAGAGAGGACCCACCCCAACACTACCCAGAGAGGACCCACCCCAACACCACCTAGAGAGGACCCACCCCAACACACCTAGAGAGGACCCACCCCAACACTACCCAGAGAGGACCCACCCAACACCCCCTAGAGAGGACCCACCCCAACACTACCCAGAGAGGACCCACCCAACCCCCCTAAGAGGACCCACCCCAACACTACCCAGAGAGGACCCACCCCAACACTACAGAGAGGACCCACCCCAACACCACCTAGAGAGGACCCACCCCAACACCACCTAGAGAGGACCCACCCCAACACTACCACTACCCAGAGAGGACCCACCCCAACACCACCTAGAGAGGACCCACCCCAACACCACTAGAGAGGACCCCACCCCAACACTACCCAGAGAGGACCCACCCCAACACTACCCAGAGAGGGTCCACCCCAACACTACCCAGAGAGGACCCACCCCAACACTACCTAGAGAGGATCCACCCCAACACTACCTAGAGAGGACCCACCCCAACACTACCCAGAGAGGACCCACCCCAACACTACCCAGAGAGGATCCACCCCAACACCACCTAGAGAGGATCCACCCCAACACTACCCAGAGAGGACCCACCCCAACACTACCCAGAGAGGACCCACCCCAACACTACCTAGAGAGGATCCACCCCAACACCACCAGAGAGGATCCACCCCAACACCACCTAGAGAGGATCCACCCCAACACTACCTAGAGAGGACCCACCCCAACACCACCTAGAGAGGACCCACCCCAACACT
>WNGS01167840.1:7630391-7699521 GCA_020271785.1 Procambarus virginalis | reverse complement strand
TTCGAGTCACTTCTGGGTGTGAGTTTCAGTTATATATATATATATATATATATATATATATTATATATATATATATATATACTATATATATATATATAAATATTTATATAGTTTTTAAAGTTCTCCCTTTTATTATAAAGGAGTTTTATATATATATTTATATATATATATATATATAATAGATATATATATACTATATATTATATATTTCATATATACTATATATATATATATATATATATATATATATATATATATATATATATATATATATAAAGCACACACAAACATAACACACCTGTACGTGGTCAGGGGAAATATAGACCACCACAGAAACTTTGTCAAGTGTCAAGCACCTTCGTCACAAGGACGTCTTCACGATGAAAGTGCTTGACAAAGTTTCTGTGTTTGTCTGAGGGTGTCTCAACACACACACGGATATATATATATAATATATATATATATATATATATATATATAATATATATATATAATATATATATATATATATATATATATATATATACAATGAGTTGGGGACTCATTGTATATATATATATATATATATATATATATATATATATATATATATATATATATATATATATATATATATATATATATATTACATGTAATATATATTATATTATTACGATATAAGTCAACATGTAGTCATAAAGTACATGTTGGCTTATATCGAGGTCCTTCTCGATGGCTCTATCACATCTACACTTGTAACTGTGTAAGGAGTCCGCCTCCTCCACATCACTTCCTAGTTCATTTGATTTAAGTACTCCGACACTGCCAACAATCCTGCTTATGTTCCTGTGGTTCATCTAGCTACTCAGTGTCCACCTGTGTTCGCTTGTGTAAGTACCACCAGAGGAATGAGTCTATTGCCTCAAGAAGATCGCTTACATATACAAGAAATAGGTCATGTTCAAGAAAGGAATCTAGTGGTATTCTGCTGGAGACATCTCGCCATTCACAGTTCTCGCTCCCTCACAATGACTCATTGTCTTAAGTTGTTTACGTACTCCCATGTTCACTGTCAGCCTGTGCCTCCCATGTTCACTGTCAGCCTGTGTCTCCCATGTTCACTGTCAGCCTGTGTCTCCCATGTTCACTGTCAGCCTGTGTCTCCCATGTTCACTGTCAGCCTGTGTCTCCCATGTTCACTGTCAGCCAGTGTCTCCCATGTTCACTGTCAGCCAGTGTCTCCCATGTTCACTGTCAGCCTGTGTCTCCCATGTTCACTGTCAGCCTGTGTCTCCCATGTTCACTGTCAGCCTGTGTCTCCCATGTTCACTGTCAGCCTGTGTCTCCTATGTTCACTGTCAGCCTGTGTCTCCCATGTTCACTGTCAGCCTGTGTCTCCCATGTTCACTGTCAGCCTGTGTCTCCCATGTTCACTGTCAGCCAGTGTCTCCCATGTTCACTGTCAGCCAGTGTCTCCCGTGTTCACTGTCAGCCAGTGTCTCCCATGTTCACTGTCAGCCAGTGTCTCCCATGTTCACTGTCAGCCTGTGTCTCCTATGTTCACTGTCAGCCAGTGTCTCCCATGTTCACTGTCAGCCTGTGTCTCCCATGTTCACTGTCAGCCAGTGTCTCCCATGTTCACTGTCAGCCAGTGTCTCCCGTGTTCACTGTCAGCCAGTGTCTCCCGTGTTCACTGTCAGCCAGTGTCTCCCATGTTCACTGTCAGCCAGTGTCTCCCATGTTCACTGTCAGCCAGTGTCTCCCATGTTCACTGTCAGCCAGTGTCTCCCATGTTCACTGTCAGCCAGTGTCTCCCATGTTCACTGTCAGCCAGTGTCTCCCATGTTCACTGTCAGCCAGTGTCTCCCGTGTTCACTGTCAGCCAGTGTCTCCCATGTTCACTGTCAGCCAGTGTCTCCCATGTTCACTGTCAGCCAGTGTCTCCCATGTTCACTGTCAGCCAGTGTCTCCCATGTTCACTGTCAGCCAGTATCTCCCGTGTTCACTGTCAGCCTGTGTCTCCCGTGTTCACTGTCAGCCTGTGTCTCCCGTGTTTATTGTCAGCCTGTGTCTCCCATGTTCACTGTCAGCCTGTCTGTCTCTCCCTGTGTTGTCAAAATATACTAAGCTATACCGCTGCCTGCCTGGGCTGGCAGTTTGCTCAGGTATAACCTGCCAGCCAGGTATATCAGAGTACAGTATATCGAGGCGTACCATGCCAGCTGGATTGTCAAGTATACCCCGGTATACCTCGTATACGCTGCCAGTCCGGGTGGCGAGAGTATACCTCGTATACCTGCCAGCCTGCGGGAGCAATATGGTAATGAGCGGTGTATATTAGAGCGGCCTTTTCCCCAAACTTTATTACTTCTCGGAAATTAATAAACCACAGTCGGGGATGGTGAGGGTGGGTTGTGATGGTGAGTTGTGATGGTGAGGGTGGGTTGTGATGGTGAGTTGTGATGGTGAGGGTGGGTTGTGATGGTGAGTTGTGATGGTGAGGGTGGGTTGTGATGGTGAGGGTGGGTTGTGATGGTGAGTTGTGATGGTGAGGGTGGGTTGTGATGGTGAGTTGTGATGGTGAGGGTGGGTTGTGATGGTGAGGGTGGGTTGTGATGGTGAGTTGTGATGGTGAGGTGGGTTGTGATGGTGAGTTGTGATGGTGAGGGTGGGTTGTGATGGTGAGTTGTGATGGTGAGGGTGGGTTGTGATGGTGAGTTGTGATGGTGAGGGTGGGTTGTGATGGTGAGGGTGGNAGGTCTTCATATTAAAAAGTTGTGTTACTCACAACATACCTATGTTGTGAGGCATAATCTGCCCCCCCCCCACCTCACCGCGCCTCTAACTAGGACACTAACTAGACACTAGCCTCCTCCTCCTCTCTGCAACTCATACCCACAGAACTGCTCTAATATATTTCCAGTAACACTAGTGATATCTTTTAATAAACTGATTTACTACATGTATATTGTCACAAAGTCATTATCTTAATATTCTCACCCGTAACACTGTGCTTTGTCGCTCTCAGTCGGGTTAAGCACCGTTGGGTCTGCCCAACAGCTGGACGGGTGACAACGTAGATACAGTAACGCTCTTGACAGGGAGCCTGGAACAAGCCATGCACAATAAAGGCTCAGCTGTCTGTAGCACAGTAGTCTACGTCGTCGACTCTCACCCGCGGACCGAGGGTTCTATCTTCGGGTAGGATAGAGACGGTTGGGCACGTTTCCTTTCAATTTATACCTTTGTTCGCCTGGCAGTAAATAGGTACCAGAGAGCTAAGCAACTGTTGTGGCTTGCATCCTGAGTTAGGTCATCTGTCGTTAGCCTAGAGGGGGGGGGATTTTGATAAGCCCAATAGGCTTCCTGTCCTTTATAATGGGAAACCAAAATCAACCATATAGTCTAGACCAGGGGGGTTCTTAACCTTTTACTCTTACAGTCCCCCAATAGGTTACCCAACATGTCCCCATCCACCCTTCGTCAGACTGTCAACATCATCACCAGACCATCAGGGGCCATCAGGGGGCCCATCAAGGGCCATAAGAGACCATCAGGGACCACCAGGGGCCACCAGGAACCATCAAGGGCCATCAGGGGCCACCAGGGACCATCAGAGATCATCAGAGACCATCAGAGACCATCAAGGACCATCAGGGACCACCAGGGACCATCAGGGACCATCAAGGACCATCAGGGATCATTAAGGACCATCAGGGACCATCAGAGACCATCAGAGACCATCAAGGACCATCAGGGACCACCAGGGACCATCAGGGACCATCAAGGACCATCAGGGACCATTAAGGACCATCAGGGACCATCAGGGGCCACCAGGGGCCACCAGGAACCATCAGGGTCCATCAGAGACCATCAGGAACCATCAGGGACCATCAGGGGCCACCAGGAACCATCAGGGGCCACCAGGGGCCACCAGGAACCATCAGGGGCCATCAGGGACCATCAGGGACCATCAGGGGCCACCAGGATCCATCAAAGACCATCAGGGACCATCAGGGGCCACCAGGGATCATCAGGGGCCACCAGGGGCCACCAGGAACCATCAGGGACCATCAGAGACCATCAGGGACCATCAGGGACCATCAGGGGCCACCAGGGGCCACTAGGAACCATCAGGGGCCATCAGGGACCATCAGGAACCATCAGGGACCATCAGGGGCCACCAGGAACCACCAGGAACCATCAGAGACCATCAGGAACCATCAGGAACCATCAGGGACCATCAGGAACCATCAGGGGCCACCAGGAACCACCAGGGACCATCAGGGGCCACCAGGAACCATCAGGGGCCACCAGGAACCACCAGGAACCATCAGAGACCATCAGGGACCATCAGGAACCATCAGGGACCATCAGGAACCATCAGGGGCCACCAGGAACCACCAGGGACCATCAGGGGCCACCAGGGACCATCAGGGACCATCAGGGACCATCAGGGACCATCAGGGACCGTGAGGGACCACAGTATGTCCGGCAGATGTCGACAGGGTGGGTTTACTCCACATATGAACAGCTGGGAACGCAAAAGCTGAAAGAAAATCATAAGGATTTGGTCATATTTATATATAGAAAAAATCAAATCACAAACACAGAGGCTAGATATAACTAGTGAAATTTTTGCTCTTGATTTTGTGGGATCAAAAACATGGAATAAAGGTACAGCTACTGACGGCGACACTTAATTTTAATCTAAAATCTTACACAAAAGATGTTTAGAGATGGAGTCCCATACCGTTATTATTTGGTTCTCATACCCCCCCCCCCCCTTTGCAAGGTAAGGTTAGGAACCCCCTGGTCTAGACACCTTAATCATTCATTTCCGGCTACATCAGTATCTGTCTGTCACCTCCTCCGTTTCCTCCTCCTCACTTTTTCAGTCTCTTCCTCCGTCCCCCTCACTCTCCATCTTCCCACAGGCCATAAGAGCTGCGGGATCATTGTAGACGTGCTGCGGAGAGACATCGTGCTCCGGGGCTCCGTTATCCAACGGCTTCAGCTGGAAAACATCAGACTCAGGGCGCAGCATTCTCAGGCGCTGGAGAAGGACCAGCAGGCAACAAGACAGCAGCAGGAGTTGCAGACTAAGTTACAACAGGTTGAGGAAGAACAGCAGCAGATTATAATAAAGTTCGAACAGGTGAAAAGTGACTACTTCCGCGTGAGGAGCGCCCTCCTAGAGACAGACTTACAGCACAAAGAACTGAAATCTGAAATGAGCGCTCAGATGCGTCAGTTACTCATGGAAAAGGGAAGGGGTCTCCACCTGGAAACTGTGAAGGTACAGTTAGAGAACAAGACAAGAGAACTTCAAGAGGAGAGGGAGCAACAGCAACAACTCAACAAGCAGCTGATAGAAGCAAGAAAACCACTAGAGGAAAGTATTGAAAACATAGACAACGAGAAGACACAGTTGCTACAAGATTGCATGGAACTCGGGGCGATAAATCAGCAGCTAGAAAGTAAGAACCAGGAGACAGTGGAGATGTCCCTTCAGCTACAACAACGCAACATTCACATAACGGAAGAGACTGAGCGTCTGACGCGGTATATTAGTCAGGAGGAACTAAAGTTGAAGAAGATGGAAGAGAAAACTGAAGAGGTGACGGAAAGGAAGGAAGAGATGAGAGGGACCACGCAGATCCTGGAACGTCAAGATGACTCTTACCAGACAACTTCAAGTTCCTAGCGTTCTTCACACTACAATAATAGCTGCAAGAGCAGTTATCAGTATTCATATTAGTTATTATTATTATTATTATTATTATTATTATTATTATTATTATTATTATTATTATTATTATTATTATTATTATTATTATTACTTTGTTGCTATTATAATACTATATCAACTAGATATCTGTTATTACCTGTTCTTAAACACATATAACGTAGAATTATGAATGAAACGTGGTGGGAGGAGACCGTAGACCCTCAACGCTTCCAATTAAACCTACAAAACCCACTAATCCCCTTCATATAGACTAGGGGTAGCTGCATAAATGCAGATTTATTTTATGTGTTAATAAAACAAAATATAAAGACATAGCTAGCGCTTGACATAAACCACGTGATCCTTCATATGGTCTACGGTAGCTGCATAAATGCACCTTGTCCTAAGTATATTTCAAAATGAACCCAGAAGCGCAGTCAGGCAGAGTGATTGCCAGGATCAGGTTTGGATATTGTTTACCTGTGGCAGGTGGCTAGAGGTGACGAATCTCTCAGTCCTGAATATTCCAGGTGTAAACTCTGCAAGAAGGACCTGGGTCATGATCTCGCACACTTACTGAATGTCTAGTCATTATAGACCCTTCAACCCTGCCGGTATGAGGTACCTGGATCTTTTCAAATACTGTATTTACTCACGAGTTCTAGAGGATATCCTCAAAACTCCTCCAAAGTTTGTCAGTGCAGACTACTGATCTCATGCCCCTGTATGACTAATCATCCTGCACTATATAAACGGTTGATCCACCAGGAGAACTAGCTACGTAATACTATAAACGCCCCGTTTATAGTATTACGTAGCTAGTTCTCGACGTAAGGACTAGTAGCTAGTTCTCCTGGTGGATCAACCGTTTATATAGTGCACAATAGCTGCTTAAAAATAATTCTTATACACAGACTCAGTGTCAGGTTAGACACCTGGCTGAACTCTTACACAAACAGAACCAGCGGCACCACCGCTAGTTACTTGTACATTAAAAAAATGGAGAAGGAGAATGTTTCTGTGATTTAATGTCTCCTCTTCAACAACTTGAAAACGTCTGCAAAACAGACAACAAGAACCTCATATTAGCAATTATAAATAACCTGCTCGCTGTACAGACCGTAGCAAATCACGGTGACACACTTACCCTTAAGGTAAACAAGTTTGTTGAGCATTATTCAAGTAGATATTACCTATACCCAGTTTGGCTGAGCCCCGGCAAGCCTTCCCATCCCGGAAAAATAAGTAATTGAGAATTTTAATATATTTTCCATTCTTCTGGTCGCCGATACCATCACCTCCCCGAGATACAAACCTGCAAGGTGATGCTGCATGTGTGTTGAAGCCTGGAGACGTCAACTGTGCCAGTCCTACAGCATATACAACCACTACAACACATACAACCACTGTGGCTATGTCTCTAAGTTTGTTACATGATATGTCTATTTCAGTGTTGCAGGTCTATTTCTATGTTAGTTGCAATGTTAAATTTATTTATATGTTGTATGCTATGTTTGTTGCATGAATCTACTTGAATAATGCTCAACAAACGTGTTTACCTTGTCTCGGGTATAATTGCTCTCGCAACTTGATGAGTTTTCAGTGTCGTCTTCCTGGCATTATTATGGCGAAATATGTTACATAAACGCATTTGTGTATCATGGACATATAAGGGACATGAGCACCTGGACAAAATTCCATAACACTTCAACAGGTATGTATGACTTACAAGAGAAAAATGGTCACCAAACAGCCAGTTGAGGCGGCCGAGCCTTCACCACCTGCTCATATATACACCACAAATTAAATATTTGTGTAACTGTTCAGATCACAGTCAGAACACGGCTACTGGCTACTCCCGTGTCCACGAAGTCTCAGACAACATAATACCCAAGACCGTCACACTGCTTCGTGCTAACGAACAGCTCTTACCACTACTTGTTAACGAACGGGTAATCTGGCATCTCACTCTGCCCACAAACTGTCAGTGCGTGTCGACGAACGTTTCACTTGATGCCAACGAACAGCCACTGCGTACCCACGAACGTTCTATGATGCCAATACTCACATATTGCATGCAAAGAGCGACTTGTGTGAGTAACCGAGGCGGTAACTATCCAACGAGGCAACGTACAAGCGCTGTACGATGATGCTCGATTCCACCAACATGCAAAATATATGTATATAAGGAGTATATACGCAGAGAGAGGCGCAGTGGACGCATGCGTAGCGGGGTGGCGGGAAGGGGCGAGTGTTGGAGGAGAGAGAGGAGCCCCAGTCAGCGTATACACTCCGGCCAGCGAACACGGCCGCGCTGCATGCAACCTTCTTCCCGCGTATGGTGCGCTTGACGCCTCCACATGGGCTGGCCCTCTGCCCTCTTGCGGCCCTAGTCCGCGCTCCTCAGGCACTCAGCGCTCGCTCCTGGTGACATGACTGAGATATGTTACTCACTCGGTGCCACTGTGATCGGAAAATAGTGATACGAATGATTTGTGAGGGTATTGTCACCTGCCACTGACTATGACGAAGAGATTGAGAGTGCAGGAGGCAGGCAGGGGAGCCCTGCTCATCACATACCTGCTAATGTGGGCAGCAGGAGGGGTATTAGGCATGACAGCAGAAGGCCCTGTGGTTCTCAGCACCCCCAGTGGTAAACTCCGGGGGGAGCGGTACACGTTGGCCGACGGGTCCAGAGGCATGAGGTTCCTTGGCATCCCCTACGCCCGTCCGCCCATTGGACCTCTGCGCTTCACCGTAAGTTGTCGCAAGTTTAAGCGAGTTAAACCTTAGCTTGTTGTGACGTGATTTGTCCTCGAGCGCCTGACGCCTTTCCTCAGGTGCCTCACGAAATGTAATATTAGTAATACTTGGACGTTCACTAGGAACAAGTCTAACTGCACCAGCTTACTGCCTCGTGCGACGGCGGGTCCCAGATATGCCCAGTTACTGTCAATAATTGATCTGGCTAACCTGGTCTTGCTACTAACCAATTTTTTTAATTTTGTCAGAGGGGCGAGATTATTTGGCAATGCCACTTATCCTGTGAGTGGACACACCACCATAGCAGCATGTACAACACTCCACAATAGGAAGAAAACCCGCTGGGTTGTTCATCCTGTTACTTGTACCCAGACACAGCTGGAGACATAACTGTCTCAAGGGAACAGCTCCTCAAATAAGAAGATTAACATCTATCAACCCTTAAAATCTTAGGTTATCTTGCTGGTGCAAAATAGGGAAGTCTTTTAAGAACAATAACAATATTTGACAAATAGTGTTTTCCTAACTCAAACAATGTGGGGTTTTATTATTCTACACATATTTCTAATGTCTCTCAGGTGTTCACATTCACGTAGATGGTGGTCAAGGCGGTGTCCGTCACTCTCACCACAGATTCTGCAACTCCGCTGATCAACTGTTGTTACTAGCCAATGTATTCGCTTCAAATCCGCTGCCCACGGCTTCGGTCTCTTATCTTGAGATGATTTCGGGGCTTAGGGTCCCCGCGGCCCGGTCTTCGACCAGGCCTCCTTTTTTTGTTACACACCCTTTTTTGTTACAGCTGTCTAACTCCCAGTACCTATTTACTGCTAGGTAGCAGGTGTATCAGTGTGAAAGAAACTCTGTCCATTTGTTTCCGCCTCCACCGGGGATCGAACCCATAACCTCAGGACTACGAATTCGAAGCGCTGTCCACTAAGCTATCAGGCGCCCTCGGGTCATGCAAGAGTCAAGACTCTTGGCCACAGCTTCGGTCTCTTGGCCACAGCTTCGGTCTCATGGCCACAGCTTCGGTCTCTTGGCCACAGCTTCGGTCTCATGGTCACAGTTTCGATCTCTTGGACACAGCTTCGGTCTCATGGCCACACCTTCGGTCTCTTGGCCACAGCTTCGGTCTCATGGCCACACCTTCGGTCTCTTGGCCACAGCTTCGGTTTCTTGACATCAGCTTTGGTCTCTTGGCCAAGCTTCGGTCTCTTGGCCACAGCTTCGGTCTTATGGCCACAGCTTCGGTCTTATGGCCACAGCTTCGGTCTCTTGGCCATAGCTTCGGTCTCTTGGCCACAGCTTCGGTCTCTTGGCCACAGCTTCGGTCTCTTGGCCACAGCTTCGGTCTTATGGGCACAGCTTCGGTCTCTTGGCCACAGCTTCGGTCTCTTGGCCACAGCTTCGGCCTTATGGCCACAGCTTTGGTCTCTTGGCCACAGCTTCGGCCTCTTGGCCACAGTTTCGGTCTCTTGATCACAGCTTCGGTGTCTTGACCACAGCTTCGGTCTCTTGGCCACAGCTTCGGTCTCATTGCCACAGCTTCGGTCTTATGGCCACAGCTTTGGTCTCTTGGTCACAGCATCGGTCTTTTGGTCACAGCTTCGGTCTCTTGGCCACAGCTTCGGTCTCTTGGCCACAGCTTCGGTCTCTTGGCCAGCTCTCTGGCCAAGCTAATTGCAAGTCATTGTTACGAGTCTTCTTATAGTTTGATATTTTCAACTCACCATTTCTGCCTTTCGCTATTGAGTATTACTGAATCCTAAAATTTCATCACCACCTCACATTTATACATGACTAAAGTATACATTCCCATGTATACTTTAGCCTTTAACCTTTCATCCATATGTATACTTTAGTCATGTCGACTTTTCACTCTAGGCCTCATAAGAGCGTTGGTTCAATGTTCGTAATTGATGCAAGTCCCGGTGTGAGTCAAGAGTCCTAGAGGTGTGAGTCAAGAGTCCTGGTGGTGTGAGTCAAGAGTCCTGGTGGTGTGAGTCAAGAGTCCTAGAGGTGTGAGTCAAGAGTCCTGGAGGTGTGAGTCAAGAGTCCTGGTGGTGTGAGTCAAGAGTCCTGGAGGTGTGAGTCAAGAGTCCTGGTGGTGTGAGTCAAGAGTCCTGGTGGCGTGAGTCAAGAGTCCTGGAGGTGTGAGTCAAGAGTCCTGGTGGTGTGAGTCAAGAGTCCTCGTGGCGTGAGTCAAGAGTCCTGGAGGTGTGAGTCAAGAGTCCTCGTGGCGTGAGTCAAGAGTCCTGGAGGTGTGAGTCAAGAGTCCTGGAGGTGTGAGTCAAGAGTCCTGGAGGTGTGAGTCAAGAGTCCTGGTGGTGTGAGTCAAGAGTCCTGGTGGTGTGAGTCAAGAGTCCTGGTGGTGTGAGTCAAGAGTCCTGGTGGTGTGAGTCAAGAGTCCTGGTGGTGTGAGTCAAGAGTCCTGGAGGTGTGAGTCAAGAGTCCTGGAGGTGTGAGTCAAGAGTCCTGGTGGTGTGAGTCAAGAGTCCTGGAGGTGTGAGTCAAGAGTCCTGGAGGTGTGAGTCAAGAGTCCTCGTGGCGTGAGTCAAGAGTCCTCGTGGCGTGAGTCAAGAGTCCTGGAGGTGTGAGTCAAGAGTCCTGGTGGCGTGAGTCAAGAGTCCTGGAGGTGTGAGTCAAGAGTCCTGGAGGTGTGAGTCAAGAGTCCTGGTGGTGTGAGTCAAGAGTCCTGGTGGTGTGAGTCAAGAGTCCTGGAGGTGTGAGTCAAGAGTCCTGGTGGTGTGAGTCAAGAGTCCTGGTGGCGTGAGTCAAGAGTCCTGGTGGTGTGAGTCAAGAGTCCTGGTGGTGTGAGTCAAGAGTCCTGGTGGCGTGAGTCAAGAGTCCTGGTGGTGTGAGTCAAGAGTCCTGAGAACTGATCCCAATTGCCCAGTATTATGAGTAAACCGCACAGTGTAACCCAAGAGAGTACCAGACAACGGTAAACCGCAGTTTAAACAAGGTCAAGAATTTCTTTTGTTGACTTTTGTAGATAGCCAAAAAGAAATAGAAACGTAAGTGGTATTTAATAAAAAAAAAGCCAATATTCTTTTCTCAATTGCGGTTATTATTTTCTTCTCCAGAGGTAAACAATCTGAGCGAGCCTACCTACACCTAACTGCAGTTTATATCTGTCCATCCCTCACCTGAAGCACATTTTAGACCTCTGCCGTCTCCTTCAGTCAGAATTTGAATATATTCGCGACTGATAATTGGCTTACTGCAAACATATGTTGTTGAATATGACCGAAAGGATACGATTATTAATTCTAACACGAATCTTTTCAATATTTCTTACGTTCTTCTTCCCTGTCGAGGGGAATTGATAAATCAACTCTCCAAAATTAATTTTTTATTTTTGGTCTGACGTCTGAACGTGTTTCGTAATGCTTATTACATTTTCAAAGACTTAGTTTACACATAAAAATAGATCATACTTATGCTCGTTTTGGGTGAGGTGATATGATACAAAAGTTTTGGGTGAGGTAACAGAACATATGGCAGAACACGAAACAATGGGTATAAATTGGGTATGAAAAACATAAGAATGGAAGTAACTGCAGAAGGCCTATTGGCTCATACTTCCTCCTTGCTGCTTCTATGTTTGTTCGGGGTCTTGATGTGGGTAGAATATAGTTGTGCATTAATTGGCTGTTGATTGCTGGTGTTGACTTTTTGATGTGTAGTGCCTCGCTGATGTCGAGTCTCCGACATCAGCGGAAACACCAACATCGACGAAGACCTCCATACTCGAATCAACCAACACCTCGACATCCTTACAGATCGACATCGCCATAGCACCGAAACAAGGATAATCAAGAAACTGACAGCATTATTTGGAGGACCTATGGCGATTCCACGACCCAGAGATGGCTTCTTAAACCTTGCTGGAATCAACCTCACTGAGGACCAAATCACTCTCTTAAATCTGGGTATAAACTGGCCCGTTATGTCCAGACCAAGTGAGATGACCCGAAAAGTGGAGTTGGAGATCCTGTTGGATGATGTATTCGACCTCGAGACGCAAAAGAAGGTCACCACTAAAGACACCTTGCAAGCGGAACTTATTGCAGAAGGAGTAAAGACTCGAGGTAATTACAGAAGCACCATACTGTCTCCCAAGCTCAAAGTGGCAGCTAAGAGCCTCGTGAGAATAAGGAGTCGTCAGGAGAGGTGACAAGTCGCTAATATACTTTATTCTTAAAGGAGACGAATATCTGGCAAAAATGAACCTCATACTCTCTGGCCAAACTAAATTCCAAAGGGTAACGAAGGACACTACAGCCGAATTGAAAACGAAGGCAGATTGATTGAAACTGTGAACACCAAGAAATCCAGACTCCACCTGCCTAAGGTTATTGGGGAATACAAACCTGGCTATGCGTATGAGAATGTCAAGACCCACAAGCCTAGAAACCCACTTCGGCCAATCATCAGCCAGATACCCACACCCACATACAGACTGGATAAGCGACTCAACTGCTTGCTGACTCCTTATGTACCTTGTGCTTTCAGCCTGAAGTCTCCAAAGGAATTTGTTGACTTACTGCGGGGAGCACGGGCCACAGGGATAAGAGCTTCGTTGGATGTAGAGTCACTATTTACCAACGTACCTGTGGATGAAACGATCGGGATGATAGTAGATAGAGTATCTTGATCCAGCTTGTATTCCTCTTGACATAACAGAAAGCATACTAAGGAAACTACTCCAAGCCTGCACTAAAGAGGCACCCTTCTTGAGTCCAGATGGGCACATATATAAGCAAGTAGATGGGGTCGCCATGGGTTCTACCTTAGGTGTCTTGTTTGCGAACTTCTACATGGGCACCGTCGAGCAGAGAGTCTTAGTTGACATGGACTTGAAACCCGCTATATACTGCAGGTATGTTGACGACATTTTTATGCAGGTACCTGATATCAGACGTCTGCAGCAGCTGAAGGAGGCATTGAAGCAGAATTCTGTGTTGACTTTCCCGTACGAGATGGAGAATGATGGGAAGCTGCCTTTTCTAGATGTAACAGTCATGGAAAGGAACGGAGGCTTCCACACTGCAGTCTACACTAAGGAAACAAACATAGGAATGTGCCTCAGTGCCATCAGTGACTGCCCAGACAGGTACAAAAGGAGTGTTGTCAACGCTTACGTCGACCGTGCTCTCAGCCACAGTTCAGGATGGAAGCAAGTCGATGAATAACTCTGTAGGGTAAGGTAAGTCCTAGTCAATAATGGCTTCTCTAACGGTTTTGTTGAAGACGTCATAAAAAGAAAGGTGAAACGCCATGCAACCTCTGAAGAACCAACACAACACTTGTACCCCCTATTAGACTGTTTTACAGGAACTTCTTTTCGACGGCTCATAAAACGGAGGAAAGGGTCCTGAAAGACATTATTGATAGGAACGTTATTCCCACAAACAAAAATCAGAAAATACAAATGATAATTTACTACAAAAAAAAAACGGCCAACCAACTCGTGAAAAACTCTCCGGACATCAAACAGAAAGCCTGAAGGAAACCAACGTCGTCTATACCTTCACATACCCGCTTGGGGACTGTAAGCCCCAAAGAACTCAGTATATAGCAAGACAATAACGTCTCTTTCTAGGCGATTAACAATGCACAAAAAACAGAGCTCCATCAAGGAACATATAATCTCTTCTCACAACCAAACCATCACCAGAGAAATCTTTACAAACAGAAATCATCGATAGATATAGCAATAGCAGGAGGCTCGACATCAGAGAAGAACTACACATTAAAAAGTCAACATCAGCAATCAACAGCCAATTAATGCATAACTACATTCTACCCACTTCAAGACCCCTTATGGGCCAATAGACCCTCTGCAGTTATTTTCATTCGTATGTACCCACCTCACCCAATACCCACCTCACCCAAAACTTTTGTGTTACCTCACCCAAAACGAATATAAAAGCAAGATGTAGGTTAAATGTATCATACACAGTGATGTAGGTTAAATGTATCATACACAGTGTATCAAGTGTATCATAAGTGTAGTGTTAAGTGTAAACAAGTCTTGAGAATGTAAAAAGCCCTACGAAACGCTTCTAGGCGTCAGACCAAAAGTAAAAATAAATGTTGGAGAGTTGATATTTTAATTAACCTCGACAGTGAAGAACAACATAAGAAATATTGAGAAGATTCGTGTTAGAATTATTAATCTTACCTTTTCGGTCATATTCAACAACATATGTTTACAAGAAAGACTGCTACCAATATATATATATATATATATATATATATATATATATATATATATATATATATATATATATATATATATATATATGCAAACAAGCCTGAATGGTCCCCAGGACTAGATACAACTGAAAACTCACACCCCAGAAGTGACTCGAACCCATACTCCCAGGAGCAACGCAACTGGTATGTACAGGATGCCTTAAACCACTTGACCATCACGACCGGACAAAAGGAAGTGATAGCGAGGCTATATGAACCACTTCCCGCCGGCACCTGGAGGGTTATCTTGGGCATAGCATTTTATCAAATCACCTCATTTTTTGGGGCAACACGTGAGGAACATCAGGCTTGTTTGCATTTGTGTTCCTCACGTGTTGCCCCAAAAAATGAGGTGATTTGATAAAATGCTATGCCAAGATAACCATCCAGGTGCCGGCGGGGAAGTGGTTCATATAGCCTCGGCTATCACTTCCTTTTGTCCGGTCGTGATGGTCAAGTGGTTTAAGGCATCCCTGTACATACCAGTTGCGTTGCTCTGGGAGTATGGGTTCGAGTCACTTCTGGGGTGTGAGTTTTCAGTTGTATCTAGTCCTGGGGACCATTCAGGCTTGTTTGCATTTGTGTTCCTCACGTGTTGCCCCAAAAAATGAGGTGATTTGATAAAATGCTATGCCCAAGATAACCATCCAGGTGCCGGCGGGGAAGTGGTTCATATAGCCTCGGCTATCACTTCCTTTGTCCGGTCGTGATGGTCAAGTGGTTTAAGGCATCCCTGTACATACCAGTTGCGTTGCTCCTGGGAGTATGGGTTCGAGTCACTTCTGGGGTGTGAGTTTTCAGTTATATATATATATATATATATATATATATATATATATATATATATAGATATATATATATATATATATATATATATATATATATTTATATAGTTTTTAAAGTTCTCCCTTTATTATAAAGGGAGTTTATAATATTTATATATATATATATATATATATATATATATATATATATATATATATTATATATATATATATATATATATAAAGCACACACAAACATAACACACCTGTACGTGGTCAGGGGAAATATAGACCACCACAGAAACTTTGTCAAGTGTCAGCACCTTCGNATAGAAAATTGTATTCAGTAGTTATTATATAAGAAGTGTATTCCTAACAAAATCATAGAACTACATTTAAATTAATATGAACCTTAATGACAAATGTTACTTGGGGCTTGATGTGATTTATCTGCTTGTTTTAAAGTTTAAAATTCACTGATGGTAAGAATGGATTGTACTCAGATTTGTGCCTTGCATATACAGTACTTGCACTGCTTGAACACATGATTGTTAAATTAAACTACTTTACTCTGTAACATATATGTCGTATTTTCATTGGATTTGACAAATAAAAAAGTACAAACATTTTTGTGTCATTATGCCATGTACAGTAATGCATAAATTCATTGATGTTTTGATATTTTAAATTTGGATTATAAAGTTGAGTACTGTATTACCACTATTGAGATCATCAATTTTTTTTAATTAAGGTTAAAATGGATACAGAAATTAGTTAATATTGGATAAGCATGATAAATGTAAAATTTTTATCGATAAGAAAGTGTATACAGTACTTCACTAACAGTCTTAAGTTAAATTTAAAAGGTTTGGCATTTACGGCTTCGGCGGGTAGGCGGTTCCATATAATATTCTTAGATTGCTTTATCAAAAGGCCCCAAGCCCGGGAGACTTGTGTAGTGATAGACTGCTTGTATGCAATCCAAGGTTATAATCAACTCTTTGAAGGCATATTCTGTTGCCAACTCATCACAGACTCTGAGGCTAACATGAGATTGAAATTCACTTGAAATGGGCTATTACCAGTATTAATAATTTTGTTGTAATTATGTCTAGCTTCAGACACGAACATGTTACAATTGCGTCTTGAGCGATTTGAGCGCAGTTAATGGATAGCTGGCGAGGCAGCATCGTCTGCCAGGTAAATGAAGAAAACCTGTCTTTTGAAAGCCACTGCAGCTTACCTGATCAAGGGTGCCGACAGCACCCGCCCAATATTAAACTTGACATTTGAGAAAACTGAGCAGGCCCAGGAGAGGTTAAGGATGATGGCGAACCACTTACAATTAATCTATCAAGTTTGTAGACTTGTAGTTGGGCGAGTGATTAGTATTAAGTTTTAGTCTTTAATGTTTTCCTGCCCGAAACGCTTTGCGTAATAGTGGCTTTAGGCATTGTATGTACTAGCTCTATCTATCAATTTATCAATTTTTGTAAAACCTCTTGTATGTATGTACTTTACCTGAATATACATTTATTTATTTATTTATTATTAGTTACCTGAGTGTTTGTATAGTTGCGCAAAGTGCCTGTACTCACCTAGTTGTGCTTGCGGAGGTTGAGTTTTGGCTCTTTGGTCCCGCCTTTCGACTGTCAATCAACAGATATACAGATTCTGGAGCCTATTGGGCTCTTATCATATCTACAAATGAAACCGTGTATGGCGTCATAAGAACATAAGAACATAAGAACAAAGGCAACTGCAGAAGGCCTATTGGCCCATACGAGGCAGCTCCTATTTATAACCACCCAATCCCACTCATATAAATGTCCAACCCATGCTTGAAACAATCGAGGGACCCCACCTCCACAATGTTACGCGGCAATTGGTTCCACAAATCAACAACCCTGTTACTGAACCAGTATTTACCCAAGTCTTTCCTAAATCTAAACTTATCCAATTTATACCCATTGTTTCGCGTTCTGTCCTGTGTTGATACTTTCAATACCCTATTAATATCCCCTTTGTTATGTCCATTCATCCACTTGTAAACCTCTATCATGTCACCCCTAACTCTTCGCCTTTCCAGTGAATGCAAATTAAGCTTTGTTAATCTTTCTTCATATGAAAGATTTCTAATTTGGGGAATTAACTTAGTCATCCTACGCTGGACACGTTCAAGTGAATTTATATCCATTCTATAATATGGCGACCAAAACTGAACTGCATAATCTAAATGGGGCCTAACCAGAGCAAGATATAGCTTGAGAACCACACCAGGTGTCTTGTTACTTACGCTGCGATTAATAAATCCGAGTGTCCTATTTGCCTTATTACGAACATTTATGCATTGATCCTTTTGTTTTAAATTCTTACTAATTATAACTCCCAGATCCCTTTCGCAATCCGACTTCGCAATCTCAACACCATCTAGCTCGTATCTTGTAACTCTATCATCATTACCTAGCCTCAGAACTTTACATTTATCAGCATTAAACTGCATCTGCCAGTCCTTTGACCATTTCAAAACCCTATCTAGATCAACTTGAAGTGATAGTGAGTCCTCCTCCGAATTAATTTCCCTACCGATTTTCGTATCATCGGCAAATTTGCAAATGTTGCTACTCAAACCTGAATCTAAATCATTTATATATATTATAAACAACAGAGGTCCCAGGACAGAGCCTTGAGGCACTCCACTTACAACATTTTCCCACTCTGACTTGACTCCATTTATACTAACTCTCTGTTTCCTTTGGTATAGCCATGCCCTAATATAGCACCCCGAATACCATGAGCCTCTATCTTTTTAATCAGTCTTTCATGTGGCACTGTATCGAAAGCTTTGCTAAAGTCAAGGTACACAACATCACAATCCTTACCACTATCAACTGCCTCAACTATGCTAGAATAAAAAGATAACAAATTTGTTAAACATGAACGGCCATTTATAAAACCATGTTGCGACTCAATTATTAATTTATGTTTTTCAAGATCGAGTCTGCCTCCACCACATCACTGCCTAAATGCATTCCATTTGTTAACTACTTTGACACATATACACGTGAAAACATTTGGGTACTAAGTTTCCACCTGTGTCCCCTTGTTCGTGCTCCACCCATACTATATAGTTATAGGCGATTGTTTGTATAATGAGAAGCGAAGGGAACTATCAGGAGAAAGCGCCAAGCTATTATTTATTTTATTTATTTATATACAAGAAGGTACATTGGGTTTATGAGATCGAGTACAGAGACTTGAAGTTTTACATTCTTGTAAAGCCACTAACACGCATAGCGCTTACGACTTATTATTACGACTATATAACACTTGGTAGGGACACACACACACACACACACACACACGCAGGAATGGTCGAACAAATGGCTGTTAGAGTTTAACCCAAGCAAATGTAATGTAATGAAGATAGGGGTAGGAAGCAGGAGACCAGATACAAGGTATCATTTGGGAGATGAAATACTTCAAGAGTCAGAGAGAGAGAAAGACCTGGGGGTTGATATCACGCCAGACCTGTCCCCTGAAGCTCATATCAAGAGGATAACATCAGCAGCATATGCCAGGTTGGCTAACATAAGAACGGCCTTTAGAAACTTGTGTAAGGAATCTTTCAGAACATTATATACCACATATGTCAGACCAATCCTGGAGTATGCGGCTCCAGCATGGAGTCCCTATCTAGTCAAGCATAAGACTAAACTGGAAAAGGTTCAAAGGTTTGCCACCAGACTAGTACCCGAGCTGAGAGGTATGAGCTACGAGGAGCGACTGCAGGAATTAAACCTCACTTCGTTGGAAGACAGAAGAGTTAGGGGGGACATGATCACCACATTCAAGATTCTCAGGGGAATCGACAGGGTTGATAAAGACAGGCTGTTTAACACAAGGGGCACACGCACTAGGGGACACAGGTGGAAACTGAGTGCCCAAATGAGCCACAGAGATATTAGAAAGAACTTTTTTAGTGTCAGAGTGGTTGACAAATGGAATGCATTAGGAAGCGATGTGGTGGAGGCTGACTCCATACACAGTTTCAAGTGTAGATATGATAGAGCCCAATAGGCTCAGGAAACTGTACACCTGTTGATTGACGGTTGAGAGGCGGGACCAAAGAGCCAGAGCTCAACCCCGCAAGCACAACTAGGTGAGTACAACTAGGTGAGTACACACACAATGCCAAAACTAGAAGACAGAAGAAAAAGAGGTGATATGATCACTACATACAAAATAGTAACAGGAATTGATAAAATCGACAGGGAAGATTTCCTGAGACCTGGAACTTCAAGAACAAGAGGTCATAGATTTAAACTGGCTAAACACAGATGCCGAAGAAATATAAGAAAATTCACCTTCGCAAATAGAGTGGTAGACGGTTGGAACAAGTTAAGTGAGAAGGTGGTGGAGGCCAAGACCGTCAGTAGTTTCAAAGCGTTATAGGACAAAGAGTGCTGGGAAGACGGGACACCACGAGCGTAGCTCTCATCCTGTAACTACACTTAGGTAATTACACACACACACACACACATACACACACACACACAAGCAAGAAAGAGAAGGATGGGCGGACTGCATTTTTTTGGACTGTCGGAAAGCCTTTGACACTGTACCCTATAAAATGCTGATGCATAAGCTGGAGAAACAGGCAAGAGTAACTGGTAGGGCGCCCCAGTGGATAAGGGAGTACCTAAGCAATAGGAAGCAGAGAGTTACAATCCGTACAGAGTTTTCTGCCCGAAACGCTGCACATACTAGTGGATTTACAATAATGTAATTACTATGCTGTGTATCTTCACAATCCCAATATACATTCTTGTATATAAATAAATAAATTTACAGTGAGGGGTGAGACCTCAGATTGGCGTGAAGTCACCAGTGGAGTCCCACAGGGCTCTGTACTTGGATCTATCCTGCTTCTGATATACGTAAATGATCTCCCAGAGGGTACAGACTCATTCCTCTCAATGTTTGCTGACGACGCCAAAATTATGAGAAGGATTAAGACAGAGGAGGACAGCTTGAGGCTTCAAGAAGACCTGGACAAACTGCAGCAATGGTCGAACAAATGGTTGTTAGAGTTTAACCCAAGCAAATGTAATGTAATGAAGATGGGTGTAGGGAGCCCGAGACCAGATACAAGGTATCATTTGGGAGATGAAATACTTCAAGAGACAGTGAGAGAAAGACCTGGGGGTTGATATCACGCCAGACCTGTCCCCTGAAGCCCATATCAAGAGGATTACATCAGCGGCATATGCCAGGTTGGCTAACATAAGAACGGCCTTTAGAAGCTTGTGTAAGGAATCTTTCAGAACTTTGTATACCACATATGTCAGACCAATCCTGGAGTATGCGGCTCCAGCATGGAGTCCATATCTAGTCAAGCATAGGACTAAATTGGAAAAGGTTCAAAGGTTTGCCACCAGACTAGTACCTGAACTGAGGGGTATGAGCTACGAGGAAAGACTACGGGAATTAAACCTCACGTCATTGGGAGACAGAGGAGTTAGAGGGGACATGATCACCACATACAAGATTCTCAGAAATTACATAAGAACATAAGAACAAAGGCAACTACAGAAGGCCTATTGGCCCATACGAGGCAGCTCCTATTTATAACCACCCAATCCCACAACCTAGTTACCTAGTACCATTACCTAGTAGGACCCAGTGGGCGAGGCTAACGTTTGAGAGGAAGGACCAAAGAGCCAGAGCTCAACCCCAGCAAGCACAAATAGTTGAGCACAAGTAGGTGAGAACACACACACACACACACACACACACACACTCAGAGCTCAACCCCCGCAAGCACAACTAAGTGAGTACTAGGTGAGTACACATCCCCATGAAGCAGCCCGTAGCAGTTGTCAAACTCCCAGGTACCTATTAACTGCTAGGTAACAGGGGCATCAGGATGAAGGAAACACTGCCCATCTGTTTTCCGCCGGCTGCGGGGATCGAACCCCGGTCCCTATAGGTCCACGAGTCTAGAGCGCTGTCTACTCAGCTACGGGCTCCCAATTGTATTGGTTCGTGAGTGCATGTACAGTTGTGAGTGTGTGTATATAGTTGAGCGAGTGCTTGTATAGTTGAACTATACATCGTATATCACCTGAATGATCGTATAGGCGCGCGAGTGCTTATATTTTTTCGTGAGTGCGTGTACTCACCTAGTTGTGCTTGCGGGGGTTGTGCTCTAGCTGCCTCTTTGGTTGTATAATTGATAAGATGCGTAGATAATTGAGTGAGTGCACATATTTGCGCAAGTGCTTATATAAGTATATTAGTGCTTGTATGTCTGTGAGCGCTTGTATAGTTGTGAGTGCATGTATATAGTTGCGCAAGTGCTTATAGAGTTGTATGAGTGCCTGTATTATTGCCTGAGCGCGACCAGACAAAGTCGAGTATACCCAGTATAACTGATTTAGGAGATTATTAAACATTTTCAATCAAATCAAATCAAAATCAAAATGTCTATTCAGGTAAAAGTACATACATAGAAGATGAGTTACAAACATAATGTTGGATTTATAGATAGAGCTAGTAGTTACAATATCTAATTTTCACGTGATATGCGTGTAATTCCTTTTATAACATACAAATAAAATAATATCTATATGTATATATAGCTATAAATACATACGAGTATGATATAAATGTTTTGAGTCATAAGGTGTCCGCTCTCTCCAGCGGCCACGATATACCTGTAAGTGTAAACGTCGACAAACCGTTCAATCCACTCTTCTTTGTTTTGTTTTGTTGGTCTCTTAAAAAATATTCCAAACTTACTTATGATGCTAAAAAAACTTACCCTGAGTCATAATTTAATACCGGGGAAAACGTGAGGTAATTTAAAAGGAATAGATTCAGATGTATGAGTTGTGATATTTTGTGTTGATATATGGGAGAAAATGTAAGATGAGAGGTGGAGGTGGAGGTGATGTGGCAGCGTGGCGGGTGGTGGTGATGATGGCGGGGAGGAAGTGACGCGTGTACCGTCCCCCTGGCGGCCGGCCGGGGAGGCTGGGACACGTCGCCCTCACTGAGGCCAGTGAAGCGGCCACCACACGCAGGGGTGCACACACTCTCCCGCTGCTGCTGGCTCGCGCCACAACAACATCACCATGGGGAGTAAGTCTTAATACTTGAGTTCCGTTGGTACAATACATGCAGGTGTAGGTCTAATACCAGGGGACGGTAGGTGATAATGGCGGGGGGTTTTTCCCCACCGCTTATGGCGTATGATATACACGTTAACCGCTGTTAAGCGGACATGCCGGGTTTCCCCGGTATTGTATCGACGACAGCTGTGGCGTGTAAGTAATGCATGGAGGCCCTCTATTGAGGGCCCTTGGGAGTCCACAGTACTCCCACCTTGGTATTTAAGGACTGGAAAGAATTATTATTTTATGTACTGGATAAAATTTGCAAAGTGAAAGTTTTTTGGGGTGGAGGCGGCGGCCACCTGACCTGAGGCCAGGGACGCCGATGGCTGCTATGATTCAGCTTAATGTGTGTGTGTGTAAGCTTCTACAACACCGTAATGGCCCCGCCAGTGTGACCACAAGGCCTAGACTCTTGAAACATATCGAGGGATGAAAGCTGTTTGATATAAAACCCTAGTTATATCTCTACTGCTGGTTATCAATATTTAGGTCAGGTACAGTACTGTTCCAGTCGCCTAATGATTCTATTAAGTTTTAGATCGCCCAAGAGTTTTTTGGTCGACTATTGAGAGATTTTAAGTTCTCGAGACATATGGTCACACGTAAACAAGATTTTTCAGAATTGGTTCTATTGGTTTATGCACGTTTTATTGGGTTCGGGAAAAGTCTTCGGTAGTGGTACTGCTTTTAGGAGGCTGGGTTAAGTTAGTAGCACTGTGGGTGACCACATCTCCCACCCCAGTCTTGGTGACCAGAGCACAACTCGACAGTCTGCCAAGACTGCAGGATGCCTACTACTACTAGCCTGGAGTGGCAGATGTGGTCACCCATATTGCTACTACCTTAACCCATCCTCCTAATAGTACCTAATTTTGACACGTGTTTAGAGACCAAAGACGTCTCGTACTAGAAAATTATTGTAGCTCTTAAAATTGATGTAGTCTAGTTATGTCAGTCCTCTGGGTAGATAGGATAAGGCACTTAAGAATTTCTTGATGTTGGAAATGCTCCCGAGAACAGACTGACTAGCTAGGCCCATTAGGCTCTAACCTGTCAGTGCTACCAAGTATTACATGTAATACTAGCATCGTAGCTTTCCTCTCAATTGGGGATCCAGGGTTAAATTTCTTGGCGGGACAAAAATGGTTTTCCTTTCACCTAGTGCCTCTGTTCACCTAGCATTAAATAGGTTTGCAGCAGTTATGCAACTGATGTGGGTTTGTATCCTGAGGAAGGCCAATAATTCAACTTTGGGAGACCTAAATACAAGCCCAATGTACTTTCTTAATTTTACTCCTAATTGTGCTTGAGGGAGGGTTGAGCTTTGGCTCCTTGGTCCTGCCTCTCGACCGTCAATCAATTGATGCTCCGATTCCTGAGCATGTTAGCCTTTTTATATCTACATTTGACTGTATGGAGCCAGGCTCCACCACATCACTGCCTAGCGCATTTCATTTAACTGACACTAAAATTTTCTAATGTCTGTAGCCTTGTCTTGAAATACAGAAACGTCCGGAGTCACGTTTCATTTTCCTAGTGGATGCATGTGCATTTGTGTGTGTATTTACAGGTGTCCTGTTTGACAAAATTAATATCACTTCAGGAATGCAGATAATGTCTAATAAATACTGTATATACAAATTAACATGAAATAACTACCTTGAATTGGTTTCGGGGCTTAGCGTCCCCGCGGCCCGGTCATTGACCAGGCCGCCTCATTGCTGGACTGGTCAACCAGGCTGTTGGACATGGCTGCTTGCAGCCTGATGTACGAGTCACAGCCTGGTTGATCAGGTATCCTTTGGAGATGTTTGAGTTGAACACTGCAAGGGGTTGGCCAGTTATGCCCCATATGTGTAGTGGACATGTGTTGAACTGTCTCATGCCTCTGATGTTGATAGTTCTCTCTCAGGGTACCTCTTGCACCTCTGCTCTTCACCGGGGTATTATGCACATCCTGCCATGCCTCCTGGTCTCGCTTGGTGTAACTGTGTGTGCAGGTTTGGGACCAGCCCCTCTTATTATTTTCCACTTTTAAATTGTGTATCTCTCCCGCCTGCATTAAAGAGAATACAGATTTAGGCATTTTAGTTGGTTTTTGGTTAGGTAAAATATTAAGAAAATTAAAATAACATATGGGGGCAAGTGGTTGCTGATCTTGTTTTTGTTAGATTTTTTTTTATAAAACCCCTTTTCTAATTGTACTGTACCTTTTGGAGCCACCTGCCAAAAGAAAGTGCTTCATTATTATTTTTCTATCATTAGAAATTTCCACCCCTGCCTATAAGTAGGAAAAAATAAATACATTTTCTTATCAAACGGTAGATCGGTGTTAAAAAGTGTAGAAAATATAGTAATCTCTATTTGGTCTGGGCAATGGTCAGTATTCCTTCTGGCATTTATCAGCATTACATTGTGAAAACAGACTAAACTAAATGTCTTATTTTCATGAAATGTATTAAGGTGAGTAATCTGTGTGCAAAAGTAGAATTATTAAGATAGAAATACTAAAATACAATATGATGGGACAGACCAGGAGCCAAGGTCTGTCTAGCTCCAAATTGTGTAGGCTTCCATAGTTGGCAACACAGTTTGAGCTATTGGATCCATTTGGGCAACATTGCGTATTCAATCACAACTTGGTATTGCCCTAAACACAAGTTGGGAAGATGGGTTTAGACTTTTGGTGAATGCTTAATTATCAGAAATAATTATTTCATATAGCTACCAGTATTTATAAATAGTTATACCTTGAATTAAATTACTGTAATTATATTGTATTGTGCTGCTTTTTTGACTTAGTCTTTAATTAGAATTAAAAATAAAATTGAAATTCAAGTGTTTGGAGAGAAGTTTGTGTACTAGCAAGTTCCTTTTTCAGTTAAATTCCTCGAGGTGATAAAGCCGTTCTGTGCGGTATTGCCTGAAATACAGAAGCCAGAACGTAGGATCCAGTTCAGAGAAAAGGTGCTATGGACTGCCATTACCCTATTCATCTTCCTTGTCTGTTGCCAGGTAAGATTCCTACAGATATGTTAACTTTAATCCAGAATCTTAGCTTACCAAACTTTTGTAGGCCAAGCTTCAATTTTCCCACATGAACACACCCTTATGAATATTTACTTGTGATAAAACATGTTTGTATGACAAGTGTATTTTTTTTTTTTTTACTTAGGAAATATATGCAACACTTTTAATTTGTAATTGGCATGTTAAATCTCATAAGCATTTGTACATGATAGATTTACAATATGTAGTATTCTCCCTTGTTTAGTTCATTTAATTTTCAGTATGATTTTAGAATTTAAGGAAATAATTGGTTGTACACAATACTTAAATTATTACATATGCAACAAGTTACTTAGATTTTGACTTAAACAATTGGGTAAACCTACATTACTTGTAACAAATATAAGGCTAAATTAAGGTGCTTTTGTTTTGCTCTGGTTACCCATGGAAAAAATTCATAAAAGGCTTTTCTTGAGTTAGTGAATTTTTCATGCAGGTCTGCCTTCAATTCCCGTCATAGTGATTGGACACCATTCCCTTCCCCCATCCCGTCCCAAATCCTTATCATGACACCTTCCAAGTCCTATACAGTAGTAATGGCTTGGAACTTCCCCCTGATAATTCCCTACTGCCCTCCTGCCATACCTATACAGTACATCAACTACATGGTAAACTCGCATTCTTGGATGCTTGCATCTTCGATATATTTTGGTACAAAAACTGCTCCTTTCCATAGTATCAATCCCGTGTTTTCAGCTAAACTCTCGCTATTTTTTTTAAAACATTTAATAATTCATAATGTAGCTTCCACACACTAGCTTAATTTTTTGTATAGAACTTTTCTATAGCTATCAGCTTTCATATGACTTACCTCCATAAAATCCAATAATATTCACATTAACACCTAACAAATTCCAGCCATTACTTAGTTCTGTCATTTACCATTGCCATAAGTGGAAATACCCATTTCAAAAATTAGTTTATTGCAATAATTGTTCTAAAATACCTTAACCAACTTTAACTTGTAAATTCTTCAGTTTTCTAAACTAGAGGCTGCAGATCTAAATTGGTCTGGAATAATGTTCCCATTAGTCATTTGAGGCATAATTATGATAAATGTGAATTTATTAAATTTACAAATCAAAACACTAGTAAATTACAGAATTGGTTTTGCATATAACTTGCTGAATACACTGACAGGCATACTTATTTGATATCAAACACATCAGGAAGTATTTGGTTTAGTTGTTGCCTAAAAGGTTTTGCCTTTGTAATATCAGACATTCATAGTACCGCTTTTTATATGTGCAATAAACCCCCGGCCAATTTTTATTAATTTTATGGTTGCATAATGGCATCCCCATTACCTTTTCTTCCCCGAGATTAATCCGGATAAATTTCTGGTTCCCCTCTCCCCCCCTTTTCCTCCTCCTCCCCTGCCCCTTTACATTCACAAGAAAATGTAAAATTAATTTGGAATCTGGATAATAGATTACTGTTTAGTGATGTCTTGAACTCTCGTGGTATAGTATAGTTGTATTTTTTTTTTTTTATGAAAAGTAATTTTATCACTACAGTAGTGAGATGCAAGTAATTTTATTATAAATGTAGTAAATATAGCCAGGATCATTTATAAAATAAGATTACTATATTAGCAATTTATGCAAATGTTTCACGTAGTAAGAACTTTATTAAAATGTAGCTCTTTCTTCTGCATTTAATGTAAGCTTAATGAATTAAGATGTTTTTTAGTAAGATAATTATTACTTTTAGATTCCTCTGTTTGGAATCATGAGTTCGGATTCGGCTGACCCCTTCTACTGGATTCGGGTGATTCTTGCCAGTAACAGAGGCACACTCATGGAACTGGGTATTTCTCCTATTGTCACTTCCAGTCTCATCATGCAACTGCTAGCAGGTGCTAAAATAATTGAGGTGAGTAGTGTTAATTATTGAAAGTTCATTGTGATTGGTGTAAGGGCAGTACTGTACTTAAAAATTGTTGGGTAATTTTCATGTATAGCATTGTGTAAATATATTTGCATACTGTTAAGTATCTCATAATTTATGAAGTATTGTCAAAATAAAAAGGCTGTAATAAAAATTGTTTATTAGTGTTTAAGAAAGCTTTTAAAGTTAGATTTTGTTTTAACAATTTTCTGACCTTTGGTGGGTGTTCCCGAAATTTTTAAATTGTAAAGTGCCAGCTATCAAAATTGTTAGTTTAGTCTCAGTATACAGTACTGTACTGAAATTAAAGTAAAAATGCTTTTAATGCTTCTTAAATCTTAAGCAAAAAGTCATTGAAATCTATTCTTGGCTAAAGTATGGCATGCAGTAAAAATTAATATGTACTGTACTATATTATTGAATGACATTTTCTGATTAGATTTTATGGCACTTTTTCTCCCAGTTTAAATAGGTTTGAATTTTCCTTTGCTACAGTATTGTTAAATTCTGAAAAAAATAGTACTGTATGGAGAGAAACTTCATTAAACAAGTTTTAAGTTTATTGGATTTAACTCAAAGGGTGTTCTTCATTTTAGGTTGGTGATACTCCTAAGGACAGAGCTCTTTTCAATGGTGCTCAGAAACTTTTTGGTATGATGATTACAATTGGACAAGCTATAGTGTATGTGATGACTGGTATGTATGGCGACCCTTCGGATCTGGGTGCTGGCGTGTGTCTTCTCATCATTATCCAACTGTTTGTTGCTGGCCTCATTGTGCTGTTACTTGATGAACTCCTACAGAAGGTAATGTTACAATAATGGTTTTGAAATTCAGTAATATTGCAATTTTGAAAAAATTGTAATTGTCCTTGACAAATTAGACTGTTGGAAGCATACTAGTATAATGTTTACATTTTTCAGGGTTATGGCCTTGGCTCAGGAATCTCCCTCTTCATTGCCACCAACATATGTGAGACAATTGTATGGAAAGCATTCTCTCCAGCCACTGTTAATACAGGTCGTGGTACAGAGTTTGAAGGTGCTGTTATTGCTCTCTTCCATCTTCTGGCTACCAGACAAGACAAGGTGTGTATCTGATTCTTTATTTGTGACTATATAGACATTGGTTCTTATTTTACAGCAATTTTGCTACTGTGGGCATGATTTATATTTTGCTGTAAAGTTTTAAACATTATCCATAGTAAAAATTTGGTCATTTGAAAATAAAATTTGATCTTGTAATAAGCAATTTATAAATTAGTCACTTTCAATGGTGCCACATTAGCCCTCGTTGCTTTGCATATATTCATGTCAATTTGTCATAAATTCATTCATACATTCTTGCTTTTGTGGAATGTCAACACAGATAAATGGAAAATATGATCAAGTTTCTGCTGTTTAGTGGTTAGAAAATTTATAAAAAGTTTAACCTAAATATAACAACCATTCTGCCTATACCATATAAAGTAAAATTCTGATATACGTTTCTTTAAACAGGTGCGAGCCCTTAGAGAAGCTTTCTATCGCCAGAATCTGCCAAATTTGACCAATCTTTTGGCGACCGTTCTCATCTTTGGAATAGTTATATACTTCCAGGTAGGAATGTTTAAAAATAACTTCTGTTCTATTTAATTTTACATTTAAGATGTGTAGGGGTTATGGAAAATTTGAGAAAGGACTTCCAAATTGTTGCTTAAGAGGCAGGATGGTGTCCAGACCAGTTTCTTCTCCAACATGAGGACTGATTGCACTGCTTTTGTTGAACGTGTAGCAATTAATCTTTTGAGTGTTGGTATTGGGAAGTAATGCTAAATGAAATTTTGAATGTTGGTTATTAGTCTGCTGCACAATAGCAAGATTTGTGGAACTTCTCGGAGCTTCTTCACAATCCTCTTCCCAAAAGGTTTTTGTACTGTTAATGTGCCTTGCTAATTAAATTTTAAATATTAAAATTCATGATTATATTGAACAAAATGAAATAATCTCTGAACAGTCTAACTAGTTCATGCTTACAGCCAGAAATGAAAGTCTTGGCTATTTTTATAATTTATTGACACCAATATTTGGTATCGGGTGAAAAATTAGCGTAGAATTAACAGCACTAGAATAAGGCACTGCACTTATCTTCAGTTGGGGTTGGGTCTTTGTTCTCAAGCTGCAACATATAGGTCTAATAGGATTTGTTTCTTCAAAGACGTAATGAGCAGGTTGGTTATGTGCCCTGATGTAAATTCTGGGCTTCCTGGTGCTGACTTGGCCAATGCATAAATTTTTTTTCATATTTGGTTATTTGCTTTATTGTAACCAAAGTGTAGTCAGATTGGAAATAAAAGCCAGGAAGTAATTTGAATATTCCATGGAAGGATGTTCAGTCACTTACAATATACAGTACATTGCAAATAATTAAATGTGTATCGGTGAATTCATGGCTAGTCGGGAACGCCTTGTTTAGAGTATAAAGAAAAAAAAAATGGTATGCATGATAGATCACTGCAAAACCATGGATGCTAAAATAAGTCATGGGGCTGCTCTAGTGTGGCTCAATGTTTTATGGAAGGATTAGTAGCCTTGTGTAAAAATTTGTTACTAATGAGTACTTTTATATCAATATCTGACACATTTAATATTGTATTCTCTAGGGCTTCCGAGTGGATCTTCCCATAAAGTCTGCTCGTTACCGTGGCCAGTACTCATCATATCCCATAAAGCTGTTTTATACCTCTAATATTCCCATCATTCTTCAGTCTGCACTGGTGTCTAATCTATACATCATATCTCAGGTTAGTGAGTGCTCTAGTTGTGCAAGTTAAATATCATGCATATACGAAGATTTAAGCCCTTTGAATAATCACAGTCCAAACTATAATATTGGATGCATTGATCATGTTACTGTTATTGCAGTAGATTTCTTGCAAATCTTATCTGATATTGCAATTGGTCTTTAAATAGTAAATATTTCTATAAGTCTTAGAAAAGTAGTTTGAATTAGAGCAGTAAAATTCCAATGAATCCTGGTAACCTTTTTAAAGGACCAAAATGGCATAGTAGTTTGAAAAATAAAGGTAAATAAGATTATGCAACATGATTAATGGATTATTGTAAAACATTTGCAGATGTTGGCCATAAAGTTCCAGGGCAACTTCTTTGTTGGTCTGCTCGGTGTGTGGGCCGACACTGGCTCGGGTGGTCCTGGTCGTGCCTCATATCCAGTGGGGGGTCTGTGTTACTACATGTCTCCTCCAGAATCATTTGGCCACATTTTGGAAGATCCTATTCATGCTGTTGTTTATATTGGCTTCATGCTTGGCTCCTGTGCATTCTTTTCTAAGACTTGGATTGAAGTATCTGGATCTTCTGCAAAGGATGTAAGTAACTTCAATATTTATATTTTTGAATTTTTCACGCTTGTGGAAGCTTTAATCATGCTAATGGTTTAGAAATTTGTATTTCTTAAAAAATATAATTGCAAATATATTTTAAGCTTGGTTGCAGTAAGGTGCAAAAATGTTAGTTTATTCGTATATCTTTCCATAACTTCACAAATTTGTATATTTTCCTACTTGGAATTTGCTAGGTAATATTTGAATACTGGGTATGTACTATTTATTGACATTTTTCTAGGTTGCCAAACAACTTAAAGAACAACAAATGGTTATGCGTGGTCACCGTGAAAAATCGATGATCCACGAACTTAATCGTTACATTCCAACGGCTGCTGCATTTGGTGGTCTCTGCATTGGGGCACTTTCTGTATTAGCTGATTTCCTAGGAGCTATTGGGTCTGGCACAGGTTAGTATGGTATATTAATAAGTATTCAAAAATCAATTTGCTTAAATGTAATTTTCATGTTAGAAGCTTAATTTTGATTGCATACTGGTGCTTTTATAAACACTAAAAGTTTTGTCTAAATAATAACAGTAAGACACTTGGCTACAGCAGCATATTTTTGAATTTCTTGAAAGTTGTCAATGACAGTTGCTCACAACTAACCTCCCTTCCCTCCTCCATTTACTCCATTAAATTTTTAGTGCCATTCTTTTTCCCATACTGAAAGTTTTGTATCCCATATAAAGTCCCCCACATGCTGTCATTTAGCATTTCTAAACATTGGTGGATTGGAGCAGCTAACCCAAACACTGGAAAATAATGGTTTTGGTCCATCCTACACATTACTCGACACAACTTTAATGGTCCAAGATGGACTGAAATGCAATCATGCTCAATATTTTCAGATGTGTAGGTTGTCTTAATCATTGATAATGATAATTTACTGTGCATTCTCAACTTCAGATTAGGCTAGTTTTATCATGTCCTTATATCAGGTAATGATTAACTTAACTTTTTTTTCCCCCAGGTATACTCCTTGCAGTAACAATCATCTACCAGTATTTTGAAATATTTGTAAAGGAGCAAAGTGAAATGGGTGGCATGAGCACACTACTCTTCTAGGCCACTACCTCAGGAATAGCTTATTAAAAGACTGTGCCGATTTCTTTACATAAAGAAATTAAGTGCATACACTGCACATTTATTTAAATGATTGTGGTTAATCAGCTGTTGACCACATCTTAACAGATTATGCGATGTTCATTTTCTCAATGTAACGTCAGTCGAGTGAGGTTTAAAGATATTTATCACAATGGTTGGTGTATTTATTTTTCCTTGCCAGTGGACTGAAGGTGCAATGAGAACTTCTCTTCATTTCTTAAATTTGTTTAATACTTGATAGTTCACTCAAGGGAGTAATTTTCTCAAATTATGGATGCATGATAATTGGCTTAAATAGTACAGGAATAATGAAGTTTGGACAGCTGTTATGTAGTAACATTGCCTCTGCCAGCAGCCCAGCTGTTCTGTGATAGAAGGTGATGCTAGTGGATCATATTGTATGAAAGATTTGTGCAAATGTTTATACTTTTTACATTTAGTGATAAGGATGTAATAATTCAAAATAAAACAACAAAGTACTTTGGCTTTGTATAACCTAATACAAACTTGCTTCCATAATGTGTAAAGATGCCTACATTAATATACAAGATGTATGTAGAAGACAGCTGCTAGATACAATCAGGGTAGCAAATATATACTGCACGAATATTTCCTTATGGAAGGTTTGAGAGTACTGGTACTGTAATAAGCAATTTGGTATATGAAACTTCGGATCACAACCTGGGTAGCAGATCTTTGTTTAAATACTAGGGCTACCTTGAGGTGCTTCCGGGGCTTGGCGTCCCCGCGGCCCGGTCGTCGACCAGGCCTCCTGGTTGCTGGACTGATAAACCAGGCTAAACCAAAAACTTGTCAATTCTGAATGTTGTCATAACTTTCCATATTTTACTATTGATAATTATCTTCTAAGCTTGATAAATTTATTCTACAATTTGCAAAGTTCATTCTTGCATTTAAATTTTATAATGGGAATCAGTTTTTAAGAACCCATTCCCAATATAAAACCAAGTTTAGTAATAATGGCTTGATTTTTTTAAAGCTCTGCATTTCAAATGACTTTCAAGGTGGCAAGGTATTGTCCAGTACTTCGTATTACTTGTATCTAGTAAGAAACTAATACCTACAGTGAAAAGGTATCTAAAGTCAACAAGACCAAGTTAGAATTAGGTTAGTTTCGAACTGCTTAAAGATTATAGGGCCATGCAGAAATTCGTTGTACCAGTCTTGAATATCGCATACTTTTGACTACTTCACAGCCTCCCCGGCTTATCTTTTATTACTTGCTGTACCAGTTCCCGGTTTGGTGCCTTCTTTTTGATAATTACTTGCTGTACCAGTTACTTCACATTGGCAAGACTTTAAATGCATTATGTATTTAAATGTATACAGTACGTAATCTTAGATGCAGGGGGGGGGGGCATGAATGAAGCCGGCTGAGGGCCATTGGCAATGTACTTTGACAGTCTCAAGCGGGTAGAATGAGTGGGGACAACACAGATAGCTGGGAGGAAAATGTATATCTTCCTGGAGGGAAGTTTGTCGAGGGGGCCAAAACAGTGGGAAGGAGCAAAGAAAAGAAAAGATGAGGTTTAAAGGGGAACTAGGGCACAGTGGATATACAAGAGGGAAGTGACTGAGCAGTGCAAAAACGGCAGGAAGGGGTAGACTGGGAATGGTTTCAATGTCATTGGTTTATAAACGTCTGCAGCTTCAAGAGTGTGGAAGCTAGTGGTGGTGTCTGGGTGTAATGTTTCGAAATTTGTGGGAAAGGGTAGAGAAATGCAATGTACGAAGTCATGTCTGAATAAGTTAAGACAGCGGACCTGGTGCCTTGCCTTGGAGAGAAATACGATCGCAAAGTTTCAAGTTGGGGTGGCTTGTTAGTGCATGTGCGGGGCCTCGCTGCAGTTTGATAGTAAACAGTATGAAGAGCAATGTCTTAGAATGGCCAGGGGGTAACCACAAGGGTCAAAGGGGACATCTCTTTACCTCAATACATGGTTCCTCTACATTTAGAGGAACTATTTGCATATTCAAATTTACAGTACCTAATGCACCTACAAATCCTATCCAAATTTACAACACTTAATACAGAGATGCAAAGTGTGGATGCATCCCTGAACGTAGCATCTGGCACCGGCAAGAATTACCAAAGATTAAAAAGTTTTTAATTGAAAAACCGTTCAACCGTAGTGAATGTCAATCTGGAAAAAGCATCCTTGGGCCTCGAGGATATTAATATCCTCACGGTAGTCAGTTCCCCCATCTCTAGTCGCAACATAGTGGGAATTACTGCCAATGTTGGTATTTTTTGAAGACCTGAACCAACGTCTCCCCCAATGCAAGACGAAGTAACCAAGAGCGGCGGCTGTAACGACGTACCATTCCTGGCGGGGTTTAAAGCATCTTCAGCGTAGATGAGGTCGGTATGAAAGTAAATCGGGGCGTGTATGTTCGACAGATTATATATAATGGAAGAAAAAAAAACCTTAGTGGGGGATCTTGGAACAGCCGTTTAAAGGAATTGTACGTGTTCGAGTGTAGATACCAAATAATATACACCTGGAAGATACTGGAGGGCCAGTCCCAAATCTACACAGTAAAATAACAACGTACTGGAGTGAACGATATGGAAGAAAATGCAGAATAGAACCAGTGAGGAGCAGGGGTGCCATAGGCACAATCAGAGAACACTGTATAAACATCAGAGGTCCGCGGTTGTTCAACGTCCTCCCAGCAAGCATAAGAAATATTGCCGGAACAACCGTGGACATCTTCAAGAGGAAACTAGATTTATTCCTCCAAGGAGTTCCGGACCAGCCGGGCTGCGGTGGGTATGTGGGCCTGCGGGCCGCTCCAAGCAACAGCCTAGTGGACCAAACTCTCAAGTCAAGCCTGGCCTCGGGCCGGGCTTGGGGAGTAGAAGAACTCCAGAACCCCATCAACCAGGTATCAACAGGTACGGCGCTGCGATCCCTCATAAGGAGGGGAAATGTGCAGTTGTCACAAATGATCATGTGTACACGAAAACCATAAAAAGGCAATTGTAGGGACAAAATTACACATACCAATAAAGTCACTAATACGCAAAGCGTTTCGGGCAAAACTGAATAATTTAGATAAGTTAATATCTTAAGGGGTAAACCACTTAATACTAAAGAGGCTTCACTGGCCAGGTAGTCGTACGAGAGCTCCATCACAAGGGGCAATCCCAGGTGGTGGTACCGTACTGAAGCGGCAACTATACTGAACATGAGAAGATTTATTTTACACAGTGTATATTTTGCATGCATGGAATGCCGTACCAATGATCCTTCAGGATTTATTTTAAAAAGTTGTGTACCGTTTATGATGTTGGGATAGGTTTTACACGGATATTGATATATCCATTGGAGTAAAAAATGTAGAGCCCACAATCCTTATTGTACTCTGATTTTCATTCAATGATGAACATACCTCATGACATACATACATACCTCATAACATACCTCCTCAATGAGGAGGAACGTTTCATGCCCGAAACGCTTTGCGTAATAGTGGCTTTAGGCATTGTATGTACTAGCTATCTATAAATCCATCATTCTTTAAAATCTCTTATGTATGTACCTTACCTAAATAAACATTTATTTATTTATATACACCGTTTCTTCAATAAGGCCCACGTACACTAAAGAAAATAATGGAACATAAAGGATCACAGATTTTCGCTGTAATGTATTTAATAATACCTGTACTGTATACCAATATAAACAGCTAAACGTTGAAGCGTTTACAACTACATAGATTTCTAAGCTATGTAACTGATGGTATATTACTACTTCACTACTGTTTTTATGAAGCAATTTGTTCCACCAAGTACATTTATAATCCCAGAACATTAATAATGAGCTGAAACACTCCAGTGGTGCCAAAAATGTATCTGATAGCTTGAGGTTCAAGGACAGTGTCAAGGATGTCCCTGATCTTTGTGGCATAGTTGGGGAACAAGTACGTCATTTTGACAAATGGAAATACTGCTTCTACGAAAGTCAATATGAGCTTCAAGGCAGTGGTAAGGAACAGACCCGGTGATACACCATTGGAGGCGGGTGTGGTGGGGGAGCTTCCCGGGGACAAGATGGGAAGTCTTGTTTTTGTAACGTTCCTATCTTTTTTAATATTTCTGTGAGCTGTTGTCATAGAACTTGTTTTATTAACCAAGACAAAAGCTGCGTGCGTCAGTGGTCTTGTGCTGTCTTCTACATCAGGCTTCACAGCCACATACGCCGTAGAGTACTCGGCACCTGCTGAAGACTGCGACATGAGGGAGACTGAATCAAAGGCTGTGACCCTGGTAGTTACCGCTCCTGACGGCTTGCTTCGGTCAGTTATACCTTCTATATCTGAAGAGTGTGATCCATTGATGAAGGTTGCATTTATTACATTGTTAGGTACTGTAGTAGAGCCTGCATGGTTCGTGTTGAACAAGACCGAGTGCCTTCCGTTAGTCTTAATATTCACTTGCTGTAGAAGAGATCAAATAAGAAAACGAAAAAGTTTTGTAAGCATCACACGGTATAACTTTCAGATTTATAAAAGTTGAATCATGAGCACAGGCAGACATTTTTTCTCAAAATTATTTCACTATTGTTGATAATACACCGTCAAAATTAGTTGCCTGTTGTTGCTGCTGCCTGGAGATTGCGTGCACTGAGGAAGTCAGCCAGGCCGTCCACACCGTCCACCTGCACCACACAACATATTAGTAAACTTCATATAACCACGACCTCAAACTTAGCCACTCTTATATTTGCCCTCAACACCAAACAATTTGAGTTTCCTCTCACGCCGCCTGTCCATGAATGACGGCTACAGTGCACACATACAATGTGGAAGCAGCACCACGAGGCAGCCTCCATCTTTGGGCCTTCTCTAGCTGAGTGCGAAATATTAAGAGTCTGCAAAATAAGAGTTGTATTAGCTGCAGTTTAACGTTACGTAACAGAGGAGGCCGTGTGTCGTCACATAATGAGGCAGTACTACAGTCGGTAGGCTGTGGAGGTTGACACTTTTAGAAGTGGGGAAACCCTCCGCAACCTCAATTCACTACCTTTCAAATTCTATAAGTATTCACTGAAGTCTTGCATCCCTAACCCATGCAGCTCTAGCACTGTCAAGTATTAATATGCAAAAAGTTTCTGCCGAAGACATTGCGTGGAGATTTGTGCCTTGTTTAGCCAAATAGTACACGAAATGTCAAACTGCCACAGGCTTTCTAATATTTATAATCTTTCTAATATTTCGACAGCGAGGTTTATCAGAAAAATGTAAGCACTGGGCGAGACTTGTTATACAGGATTACAGCTTGGCTGAAAAAGGGTAAACAGTTACCGTTAATGAGCCATTTGGAGTGTTAAGCACGTTGTATAAAATGACAAATGTTCATTGCAAATTATGAAAACCTAAAAATTTTACTTTATCCACATTCCGCTTCTCGAAGAGCAAAATGTGTGATGAAAGAACAAGTTGTGTAGCAAAAACCGTTCTATTACCCTGCAAGATCCAACACTGAAAATTATACTAAAGGTATTTCCAAATGACACCTCCAATATAGCGTCATACATCGAAGTTGCTGTGCCAGAAATGTTCTGTTACTATAATTAAACAAAAGGTGTGATGAGCGACTGAAAAAATGTAACACATTCACCGAGCTCTGATTCAGACCTTTTGTATCCTCTAATATTTCTGCGCAAGCACTCATAGGATGAAGATGGGATTCATAATAAAAGGTGGTGCTGGAGACAAGTGACTGTATAGTTAGGCTTCGTTCTCTACTCTAAATCTGGAATCCTAGGGCTAGATTCACGAAGCAGTTACGCAAGCACTTACGAACGTGTACATCTTTTCTCAATCTTTGTCGGCTTTGTTTACATTTATTAAACAGTTTACAAGCATGAAAACTTGCCAATCAACTGTTGTTATTGTTATAAACAGCCTCCTGGTGCTTCGGAGCTCATTAACTGTTTAATAATTGTAAACAAAGCCGCCAAAGATTGAGAAAAGATGTACAGGTTCGTAAGTACTTGCGTAACGGCTTCGTGAATCTGGCCCCTAGATTCGATTCCCGGGACGATTCGAACAGTAGTGGTAATGCAAGTTTTTCCCGCCACCTAATGCCTAGCAGTAAACAGATACTCGAAAGTCAGTCAGTTTATGTGGTGTTGTATCATGGGGAGGGTCAGTAGTTCCACCTAAAGGAACTTTACCAGCCGAAAGTGTACATACACAAGCTTCCTGTCCCCCGACTAAACAGGGACAGTCAAGCCTGGCCTCGGGCCGGGCTTGTGGAGTAGAAAAACTTCCAGAACCCCATCAAGCAGGTAAGCCCACCCCTTCCTTTTACCCCACAATTACCAATGGGGTAAAACCACACAGTATGCAATGGTTCGGTTTCGGACCCCCAGCTGCCTCTTCATTGTCTCTTGCTAAATGACTGGTCCTGGTGGCAGTAGTGCAATTCAACTCTTGTGTTGACTCATTCATTTTGTTCCTTGCCGTTTACTTTTTTTTATATTAAACTGACACGCAACACACTGCTGCTACACTATTCTTTATGATATACTACAGTGTATATCAAGAGCAGAGTTAATCTAATGAATAATGTGAAAGATTGGTAATCGCTCTGCTAGACTGTACCCCGTGCCTGCAGTACTGTGCAGTCCTGTGCCCCGAGTATTGTTATATCGCCCTATCCAAAGTGTAGGGTACTTGTGTCTTTGGATAGGGAGATAAGGACCTGCACACCATACAACTAACAAGTTTAAATATCTTAATAGTACTTCAGGCTCCTCTTTCGTTAAAATCACAACCACGTGCATAGCCCGCCCGCATCTACAGAGGCCAAATGCTCGTTATTCCAGCTGGCAAACTATGGATGAAAAACGGTTTACACGACTAATGACGCTCTATCACACTAGCACTGCTTCGCTGACGATCTCTGAGCAACAACGTTAGACATGCTTCACCCACGTTCTTCAAATACAAATCTTCAGTGGAGCCTAAACGCCTAAGCCTAACTAAACCTAAAATTCTAGTGTATAATATACGAGAAGAAATCAATTTTTAATACACGTATGTTACAGTTAATGAATGCGGCTGGGAAAGGGGGGGGGCGGCCGCTAGTGTGACGAGCCTGGCCTGAGGACGGGTTGGAGGACAGTCTGCTAGCCTAACTGGCTAACCTGGCCGACGGGTCCTCCACACAGCCTTGGGCCCGGTATCACTCCTGAACCTTTTAACAGTTCTCACCCGCATTGTGAGAACCCGGCCAGCATGCCTCGCCCGGCAGCTCCTACAGCGCAGGTGGCATAACGATACGGTAAAGCATTTCCTTCAACACTGTTCAAGATATCAATGCCACCACAAAATGGTCCTTGCGCAAATCTCGGCTTATTGCTCTCTTCCTCCTCTAAGTAGCCACCGGGAAACGCTAGATGCTCAACTTTAGAGAGCCCCCACACCTATTCACCAGGCACGATTGCTGTAAGAGTCGTTAGACGCTAGACTAATGGGACCAGCAATGCCCTTCGGATGTCCCCCGAACTCGTTACTGCAACGCATTAGACCCCGGGACCGTTATCGCCATAACTAACACATTCTTATTGTATCAAGAATATGCCACAAGCCTACCAGTTTACACAATTTGTCAGTCATATTATAAACAATGTTCAGTAACTTATGTCCATGTACCATTTCCTCTCAAAACCTGATAATTTTTGATGGTATACTACGAGGTAAAACAAATAAAATTGCACTGTCAAGTAATGCAAGTACTGTACAGTGTTTACTTACTGAAGAGCAACTCTAGACCATGTCTGGCGGAGGAGCATCGCAGAACCTGCTAGGTCGGTCGGATGTCGACCACTGAGGTCACGCCCAAGATCACCTGCGGCCTGTGACGACCGTTGGTCTGGATCAGTGTGGTGGTCCCCGCAGGCCGTCAGAGGCAGCAGCAGCTTAGTTCAAAGATTATCAGTGTTTGGCTGACTTGGTCCCTGTTGCAACTCAGTTCGTCCTCCAAACAAAGACCCACAAGTCCATTCCATGCACCCGCCAGAAAAGGTGTTTAGATTCTGTTGGCGATTATTTGTATTTGTAGTGCGTGGGTAAGCATTTATAGCGTTGTGGTTCGAAGAAAATTAGTCAGTGACGCACTTGTTCCGAAAGTGTTCGAACGAAATCAGTTGTGAGTCGTGTGTAAACCGTTTTTCATTCATAAACAGGGGAGTTTGGCGGGTGCATGGAATGGACTTTGGGTGCTTGTTTGGAGGACGGCTGCTGGAGGAATGGACTTAGTCTGAGGACGGGTTGCAGCAACTACAACCAAACGAGAAGAGCAGGAGAGAAACCTGGTTCGTTCCCAATACATGAACTTGGCACCTCACATTTTCCTGAAACTCCTTCACGAATAACAACAGATGGCGTTAATCGAAATTATGGTATGCATATCTCTGGAGTAATTCGTGTTTTCCAGGTAATTAAGGTTTCTTGGTGAAAATTTGTGGAATGCATTTTATATAATTGCTTAACGTGTGCAATGTTAAACCACCATACAGTGTATTGCAGACATTATAATTTATATAATGACAAACTAGGTGTCGGACCTAATTTTATATACTGGATCACCTGACGACTCGGCACTACGCAATATTGATACATTATATATTGTACAGCGTCGTCTGAGATGATGAAGCAACCCGTCCTCGTAATAGCACGTCGTATTTTGACGTATACTTTACCTAAAGCCAAAAACTGTTGCACAGGAAAAATGGTCGCGGCTCGCGAAAATGACAGTGTCCCATTTTCTGTTCGTGAGTCCTCTGGTTGGTTAGGTTAGGGCACGTTAGTACGCCAAATACAATTTGTACAACAGCACAAATTGAAACTGTTGTACTTTTAGTGTGACCCAATAAATATGTGGCTCTTCTTGCATGATACTGCGATAATGGACTAGCTAGTTTATATTATATTTTAGTATATTTTATTGGCATTATTGATGTATTATTTTCCCTCAGGCTGTTGACAGGCAACTAATTCATGGTCATTATCAACTCCATCTTTCCTGAGTAGCATGTAGGCTGTCGCGTTTCCACTATCGCACAGAGGATGGATATAGGTCCTCTATAAACTAATCCAGCTTGAAAGTAACAATGGTGGCAGTCTAACAAAAAATACAGTGTAGACAAATGCAAAAAAAATGAATGAACTCGCATGTATAATATGAAATAAAAACGACTATATTTCGTTTCGCCCTGAGCCCTAACCAAACTTTTCAGGTGAAAAGTTCCCAGATACAAGGGCCTTTATTGGATTAGGATATTCCAAGGTCCATGGATTAGGTAACGGTAGCCCTTATGGATAATGAGTATATTGTATTATATATATATATATATATATATATATATATATATATATATATATATATATATATATATATATATATATATATATGCAAACAAGCCTGAATGGTCCCCAGGACTAGATACAACTGAAAACTCACACCCCAGAAGTGACTCGAACCCATACTCCCAGGAGCAATGCAACTGGTATGTACAGGGACGCCTTAATCCGCTTGACCATCACGACCGGACATAAGGAAGTGATAGCCGGAGCTATATGAACCACTTCCCCGCCGGCACTCGGATGGTAATCTTGGGCATAGCATTTTATCAAATCACCTCATTTTTTTGGGGCAACACGTGAGGAACACAAATGCAAACAAGCCTGAATGGTCCCCAGGACTAGATACAACTGAAAACTCTCACCCCAGAAGTGACTCGAACCCATACTCCCAGGAGCAATGCAACTGGTATGTACAGGGACGCCTTAATCCGCTTGACCATCACGACCGGACATAAGGAAGTGATAGCCGGAGCTATATGAACCACTTCCCCGCCGGCACTCGGATGGTAATCTTGGGCATAGCATTTTATCAAATCACCTCATTTTTTTGTCAAGCGTGATGGTCAAGCGGATTAAGGCGTCCCTGTACATACCAGTTGCATTGCTCCTGGGAGTATGGGTTCGAGTCACTTCTGGGGTGTGAGTTTTCAGTTATATATATATATATATATATATATATATATATATATATATATATATATATATATATATATATATATATATTATATAATCTATCCTTATATCCAGGACGGACTGACGCTTCATTTTCCTTTCGTGTGTAGTTGAAGTAATTTTCAATCACGCTATTTTGACTTATTCTCTGCAATTGCAAGTACATGTAGTTAGCTATTCATTTAATTATAGATGGAAAAAGCGAGGAGGCTGCCGGGTGCTCACGTGACGACCTCTGGCGCCTGCTGCTGCAGCATCACTCACCCCGCATACATTCTCCTGTTTTCCCACGAATCGAAAGTTTCATTGAATGCAACAATACACTGGACATCGATACACCAGGAAAAGTGGTTTCCAAAGGGTGAATGAGATGAAAGAATTAACACTTACCATTAAGGCAAGTTGGCAGCTATAGTGTGTGTGTGTTTATATATCAGTGTGGGGGTGCTCGTGTCCCCACCCTGACCTACTGATACAGCTGCTGCTTGTGGAGGTGGGTAGTGGCGGCCTGGGAGGTGCTGGCGGTGCTGGTCATGTGGCGTGTGCTGGCAGCGATGGTGTGGGTCGTCCCCTGGCAGGGGGCTCTCCTCCTCTCTCACCCTCAGAATCAAAGTTCACTGGAAGGAAATATCGTATTCGATCATATAGCGCTGACTCAGATCCTCGACGAGTTTAAGAAGTTGACTGAAGGTAATGATTTTTTGTTTTGTTTTTAAGTTCGTTTAGTTAATTTGGTATGCTCAACATACCATTCCTGTGAGCTGTGATAGGAAGATTAGAGAGACACATAATGGACTCGGGAACACCTCATGTGCTCAGCACCGGCCTCTGGGTTACAGTTCAACCCGTCCTCTTAAAAATAACGTGCATATCGTATGCGCGCTATGACCAAAAATGGACGTAATTTGAAATGAAATCGGCTCCCGAAAGTGACGTACTCTCCTGTTTTCTGTTTGAGTTCTTTGGCTTATTCGATTAGGTAAGGAGAGGAAACTTTCAATTAACAGTTTCCATGACGTTTTGAAACCTTAGGAGAACTTCCTGCCCTCCTAAACTACCAGAGGATTCTCAACTTGCTGTTGTAGAAAAAAAATATTTTTTTTATTTTTTATTTTCAAATTACGTCCATTTTCGGCCATACGGGCAAATGGACAAAATTCAGACGTAAATCGTACGAGGACAAATGAGTCACTGTGGTACGGAATGCGCTCACAAGCTGAACAAACATTTAACTATAAGCAAGTTACAGCATTGAAGAACTAGCTGTAGCGTTTGTTAAGAGTTACACAATGTGGTCGACCGCTCTGTAACTTGAGTTTATTGGCTAAGCAAATCTAAAATCGAGTTATCAGGCCAGTAGTCTAATTACGATACTCCACTTAATGTTTCAGTGGTCACGAGGTAAACCAGTGAGAAACTTAGACGCAGTGCAAGTTTACAGCCCACGGTGTACAGCCCACGGTGTACAGCCCACGGTGTTCAGCCCACGGTGTACAGCCCACGGTGTACAGTCCACGGTGTACAGTCCACGGTGTACAGCCCACGGTGTACAGCCCACGGTGTACAGCCCACGGTGTACAGCCCACGGTGTACAGTCCACGGTGTACAGCCCACGGTGTACAGCCACGGTGTACAGCCCACGGTGTACAGCCCACGGTGTACAGCCCACGGTGTACAGGCACGGTGTACAGCCCACGGTGTACAGCCCACGGTGTACAGCCCACGGTGTACAGGCACGGTGTACAGCCCACGGTGTACAGCAGGGAAACTTGAGATATCTGACTAGCATTTTGTGTAATATGTCCCGCGGAACACAGGTGACAGCCATCTCTAAATTAATGGATTTGTTCACCATCCATTACACCGTGAGGTGGGATGGGGAAAGGGGGGGGGGGGGAAGTATTAACAAGTTTATGAGAAACTGTTCACTAGGTCAGCTCGACCTCATCATCTGGTGCAAACGCCTAGCAGCACTTGTAGCTCAGTAATGACTATTGCAATTTATAAACAAACCTCCGCTGGGATCGAATCCGGACCCTTAGGACTACGAACTCCGAGCGCTGTCCACTCAGCCGTCAGGCCCCCAATATTAAATCAAAACTGCTTTCGAGATTGGAGGTTTAGGGCACCAGTAAGGTCCATATAAAGAGAGGTTGGTGAATTTGGTTTTATAATAGAGAATGTTTATATGAGCCAACACAGCCGGTGCGCGCGACACACAACTACCGCCACACGAGCCTCTCATACAGCCGCATTATTACAAGGAAACATGGTTATGTCAAATGTTATTTGCTAGGAAAATTATGTTGTACTGCGCAACATACTAGTTGGAAGCAGTTGTTCACTGTACCATAGTTGACGACGAGCACAGCGGTCCGCAGAACACTGCTGCCTTCCTTGTTATTGTTGCTGTTGTAGATACTGTTACTCGGAACAACACTTCCATGTAGTACGGACTATGGCGAGCCCGTAATTTCCTTCGTTACAGATCAACATTTAAATAGATCCAAGATGAGTGAAGTGTGGATGTGTCGCCTCTTACTTTAGCGTATACAATAAATACAAATAATAAATACTAATATTAAAAGTACCGACGATTGAGGGAGGGCAGGAATGGTGCCCAACCACTTTGGACGGTCGGGGGACTGAACGCCGACCTGCAGGAAGTGAGACTTGCTCTGCTGTCCAGCCCAAGTGGCTGGGCTAGACGGACGGTAATCACACACGGTGATCTTCCACTGCTTAGATTTGAATCATTACATACGAGTATAAGTTGGATAACATAATTTCCTTTCTGGCTTCCCTACTAGGATAATTTGGTTAACCAAGGCAGGAGGAGTGTCACAGTTGACCAACTAACCTGATGACTTATGATCACAGGGGCGGCGGAGACCAGGAGCTGCGTCAGCGAGGTCACGACCTGGTTCACAGCCCACCGAGACCACCAGGATGAGGTCACCCAAGGTCAGTGTCTCTCCTATTCCTTATGTTAAGGCACAAAAACCTTATTTAACCTGCCAGTGTCGTTATTTCCTGCTGCTTGTTGCATCGACAGGACCACGTCACCAAGGTCAAGCTTCGATACTTCCCATCACAAAGTGCTGTATGTTGACCAGAGCACACACTAGAAGGTGAAGGGACGACGACGTTTCGGTCCGTCCTGGACCATTCTCAAGTCGATTTTCCATTCACAATCGACTTGAGAATGGTCCAGGACGGACCGAAACGTCGTCGTCCCTTCACCTTCTAGTGTGTGGTCTGGTCAACATACTTTAGCCACGTTATTGTGACTCATCGTGCTGTATGTTTTTCTATCATCTTCCCATCATCGTAGTGCTTTGGAACTCGTAAGCGGCTTAATCAATGTAAGCAGAGCCGTCATGATTAAGGACAGATGTACAGGTTTCGTAAGTGGTTGGGTAAATGCTTTATGACTCCTGGTCCGGGTGAGCAGGGATAATCCTGGTTGGCAGTCTTATATCATGAAGGATTTACTATCCACGAGACACGCCAGAGACCACAGACACTTCAAGATGTTACACCACCAAGGTCACATTCACTCCAAACATCTACCAGCTACGGGGCTACTCATGCCCGTGCCACCTCTTGTGGTGGCTTAATCTTCATCAGTCACTCAATCAAGCCACGAGAGACGACTCGGTGGTGAGCACTGTTAACTTTTCTCCGGGACACGAAGTCAAATGTTTTGTACTTTATATTGCCTTCTCACACTAGATATTGCGTATAATACAGATGTATTCCTCTGCCCTCTGTATAATACAGCTGTATTTCTGGACCTGTGTGTGTGATACAGATGTAAGCTATACTTACTAGTGACTAACGGTGAACTATATATACTAACGCTTGACTATATACAACCGGTTTTCCTGATTTCCCACTCTCTCAAAAATCCAACCTCACAAACTCACGCAAACGAACCCAAGCAACCCACCTAACCTATTGTGTCCCACGCTTGGATAAACGAAGATATTTGTGAGCCGCCACTTTCAAAGTAAGTTGCATCTGTAACGCTGGTTGCCGTAACGTAAAGAAACGTGACGTATTATTTAAGAGAACGGGTTGTGATATACTCTTCTGTTCGAGAGTCTATAACATATTCCATCCCCTGGAGTCGTATAGTCCCAACGTCGCTACGACACTAGGCTGCGACACTAGGCTGCGACACTAGGCTACGACACTAGGCTACGACACTAGGCTGCGACACTAGGCTGCGACACTAGGCTACGACACTAGGCTGTGACACTAGGCTGCGACACTAGGTTACGACAGTAGGCTGTGACACTAGGCTGCGACACTAGGCTGCTACACTAGGCTGCGACACTAGGCTGCGACACTAGGCTGCGACACTAGGCTGCGACACTAGGCTGCGACACTAGGCTGCGACACTAGGCTACGACACTAGGCTGCGACACTAGGCTACGACACTAGGCTGCGACCCTAGGCTGCGACACTAGGCTGCGACACTAGGCTGCGACACTAGGCTGCGACACTAGGCTACGACACTAGGCTGCGACACTAGGCTGCGACACTAGGCTGCGACACTAGGCTCCGACACTAGGCTGCGACACTAGGCTGCGACACTAGGCTACGACACTAGGCTGCGACACTAGGCTACGACACTAGGCTACGACACTAGGCTACGACACTAGGCTGCGACACTAGGCTGCGACACTAGGCTACGACACTAGGCTGCGACACTAGGCTGCGACACTAGGCTACGACACTAGGCTGTCTCACGCGTGTGGTTCTCTTCTTGCAGGGCTCAGGGAGGTAGAAGCTGGGGTGAAGAACCTCGCACAGCAGTTGAGGGCACACCTGCTCGAGGCTCAACAACCAGGTATGTCCTCTCACGTGTGTCCTGAACCCTTTGACTCCCCAGAGTGAGAGTGGAACAAGAGCTGAGATGGAGGGCAGGGGTGGATGAGGTGTTTTGACAGGAAACAAACCCTAGTGTTGTGATAGGTGTTTAATGATAGGTGATTAGTGGTAGGTGTTTAGTGATAGGTGTTTTAATGGAGATGTTTTGTGGTAGCTGTTTTGTGATAGGTGTTTAGTGGTAGGGGTGTTTTGATGTGTGCGTTGTGGTAGGTGTGTTGTGATGTATGCGTTGTGGTAGGTGTGTTGTGATGTATGCGTTGTGGTAGGGGTGTTTTGATGTGTGCGTTGTGGTAGGTGTGTTGTGATGTATGCGTTGTGGTAGGTGTGTTGTGATGGATGCGTTGTGGTAGGGGTGTTTTGATGTGTGCGTTGTGGTAGGTGTGTTGTGATGTATGCGTTGTGGTAGGTGTGTTGTGATGTATGCGTTATGGTAGGTGTGTTGTGTGATTAATATTTAGCGGATGTATAATGCCAGATGTGTATCTTGACAGACGATAAGCCTACTAATGCATAACCTTACACTGTTATCAGAAAACAAACATCCGGATGAAATTTCGTAATTTGGTTAATTAATTAATTAGTTAAGGTATAATTGAGTACAAAACTGTTTCTGGAGTAATACCGTGTCTCTCCAGGTTTGTCGAGGCCCAGCTGTCACCATACGGAACATGACCAATACGGTTCTTGATCTTATATCTTGAAAGGTTAGCAGGAGGTATGCAAATGTTACCATACTCTAGTGAGGCTTCACTTGGAATATGTTGTGTAGTTGTGGTCCCCACACTACACAATTGACATAAATTCTCTGGAATACATAGAAAGGTTGCAAAGTTGAGCAACTAGCCTCAATAATCACTTGAAAGCAGCATGAGAACACTGAGGATGCGCTCTTCATAGAGACCCAGCACATGTGTTATCTTATCTTAGCTTCTCTTTTAGACTGGTTATCTTGGTTATCTTGAGATGATTTCGGGCTTTGCGACCATACGGCCCGGTCCTCGACCGGGCCTCCTATTTGTTACACCCCCAGGAAGCAGCCCGTAGCAGCTGCCTAACCCCCAGGTACCTATTTACAGCTAGGTGAACAGGTTCATCAGGGTGAAAGAAACTTTGCCCATTTGTTTACTCCTCCACCAGGGATTGAACCCGGAACCTCGGGACTACGAATCCGAAGCGCTGTCCACTTAGCTGTCAAGCCCGCTGACAGTGGGGGTGATAAGCTTAAAAATGTACAAAATGCATACAAAATGGTTTATAAAGGTCTATGGTAAAAATCGGTTAGGTAATAATTGTGGCATTCTGGAAGAAGCTGCCAAGGAAAAAAGATGATAACTATTTTCTAATATATTTTTTGGAGTATGCTCTATATTTCTCCGGCTTACGTAGCTGTTTCTCGTATTAATCACTCCACTAAATAAATTATTTGGCTTCGTTGAAGTGCTTGTCAATAATTTTAATACCTTTGTTGAACATTATGTTTAGACATATTAAGTGTTTCTGAGTCATGGTTGTCATGCGCTGTCATGATTGTCATATGCGTCATCGATTGTCACGCGCTGTGACCATTTTGAACACTTTGCATTTAAATCACCAATAGTCTTCTCGTTTCATAACTCAATAAATTCAGTTATTTTAAACGCATTTGGTAGCATCTACTGTAATGTCTTGCTATCATCTTTATCGTTCACCGTCTTGAATACAGTTCAGTCTGTATTGTTGAATACAGCTCGGCCCGCGTTGGCGTGCCGAGCTGTGAGACTTCTGTAAGTAAGTCTTTCAAGGCACCATTTACTGTTGTCACTACAGCTTACTTGCTTTCATCCAGAAAGACATGTTCTAGACAACCTTGTCAGATCAGAACTTTTTAAGTTTCGTCAAATTAGATGAGCTTAGTTGTGAGTAAGAAGGATGTATGTAAGCTGACAAGCACAAAAATACTGTTTTATATGTATTGCTTTCATAAAGATATCGTGTATACAGGTAACATATATGGTTGTGCCTCTTCCTGCAGACTTGCCGACCGCAGACGCCAAAACAGAAAGTCTGCTGGCCGAGGTTACTCTTCGGGAAAACCAGATAATCGATCTTGAAATTGAAAACAACCGCTCCCAAGCTGAGATACTGCGACTGGAGGAGGAAATCACTCGGATCCAGTCGGAGACTAATGACATTAAGAGCAAGGTTAATCTGGCAGGGGAAGAGTTGAGAGTGATGAAGAGAGACGCCAGGAGGTGGAGAGAGAGACCCAGCAGGTGACTCTCAAGGTCCAGGAAGTGGAGACGAACAACGAACGAGCGAGGAACGAGACTCTCCGGATGAGGCAAGAGACAAGTCTCCTGAAGGAAAGAAATCGGAACTTGGAAGAGGAGAAGCGAGTGTTAGAACAAAGAAATAGGGAGATCGAAGAGGAAAATAAGCAGCTTGAGGAAAGAGGCAGACACCTAGAGGAGGAAACAACCAAACACAACAACAGAATGGTAGAAGCTGAAGAGGAGAAGGCAAAGTTGGAACAAAGGAAAAGGCAGCTTGAGGAGAAGAAGAGGCAATTGGAGGACAAGAATAATCAAGACGAAGCCAATAGGGAAAATCTAGAAAGGAAAGTAAGAGAAAATGGAGACGGAGAAGAGAGCCCTGACAGAGAAGAAAGAACGATTGAGAGAAGAGCGTCAGAGAGAGAGAGAGAGAGAGAGAGAGAGAGAGAGAGCAGCAAGGGTGGAGGCAGCGGACGGCCTCACCACTAGTGTAGACCAACTGGCTGCCGGTTCTCCGGGCTACTAACACCCCACCACTTCCTCTCCGTCATTTCACACTTCATGTTATATACCCATGCGAATACATTAATATATATTAATAAACCCAAGGAATCCCTGTATGCATACACACACACACACACACACACACAACACCACATATATAGATATATATAATTTATTATATATATAGTATATATATATAATATATAAATATATAATATATATATAATATATATAATATATATATATATATTGCAACCTCTACTTATGGCACAGTATTGAAATTTTAACTTAGGCAAAATGCTTTACCTGGTTCTAAATATTAAAAGCTGGACCCGGCTACCACACGAGTCTAAGCGCTCCTGGGTGGTTTTACGGGGAGAATGTGCAGTATAAGTTAGGTTATACCGTGTTAGATTGTTCTTGTTTACTATATAGCGAAGTAACTCCTTGATGGAAGCTGTCAGGTGCTGATGATGGGAAACACTAGTGAGAACTATTTCCCTCGAGCACCGGTGATGGCCGAGTGGGGGGAGGAACTCATGCACGCACTCTGGCGGGTCTACACTACGCACGCACTCTGGCGGGTCTACACTATGCACGCACTCTGGCGGGTCTACACTGTGCGCACACTCTGGCGGGTCTACACTATGCACACACTCTGGCGGGTCTACACTATGCACACACTCTGGCGGGTCTACACTATGCACACACTCTGGCGGGTCTACACTATGCACGCACTCTGGCGGGTCTACACTGTGCACGCATCTGGCGGTCTACACTATGCACACTCTGGTGGCGGGTCTACACTGTGCACGCACTCTGGCGGGTCTCACACTATGCACACACTCTGGCGGGTCTACACTATGCACACACTCTGCGGGTCTACCTGTGCACGCACTCTGGCGGGTCTACACTATGCACACACTCTGGCGGGTCTACACTGTGCACACACTCTGGCGGGTCTACACTATGCACACACTCTGGCGGGTCTACACTGTGCACACACTCTGGCGGGTCTACACTATGCACACACTCTGGCGGGTCTACACTGTGCACACACTCTGGCGGNATGAGGTCGAGACCGACAACAAGTACAGTTTCAAAATTAAGTAATTGACATCTATGTGGAAAGCTAGTGTCACAACTGATATGTTTATCTGCACCCCTGCACCCCTAGTGGGCCCCCGTGGATAGGTTACAATTAATATGTTCTCATTGACCGCAAGCTGAATTCCAGGGAACATTCTAAATTATATCAAAAAAGTTTCAAAAGCTGTTGGCATTTTCTAAGATCAGATATTATGTACCTCGCCCTGCCCTGGTGACGCTCTATTACTCCCTCATCTATCCATATCCAACTATGGTATTTGTGCTTGGGGTTCTAATACCCAAAATCATTTACGTCCTCTAATTACTCAACACAAAGCTGCTATTAGGACAATATCCAACTCTGGCCCCAAACATCATTCGGTACCCCTACTCAAATCTCTGAATATGTTAGATATTAAGTCACTGCACATTCTCTAATGTGTATTATACATATATAAAACGCTGAACTGTAAATGCTAATCCTGACCTCAAAAGCTTCATTGAAGGTTGTAACAGAACCATGAGCACCACACCAGAAACAAAATACAGTTTTGATATTCCAAGAGTACGACTAATTTATCAAACTAGAAATGCTCTACAAATCAAGGGACCCAGAATGTGGAATGACCTTCCCAACCATGTTAAAGACTGTACCTCTCTCAACCAGTTTAAGATAAAAACGAAGCACTCCCTAATAAATTCCCTGTAACTACCTTACCCCTCTATTGTCAACCCATGTCTGTTTTTTTAAACAACGCTGTTTGTCGACCTAATTGTATTTGTGCTGCTTTTTCAGCCATGTTCCCCCCCCCCTTTTTTTATTTTTATTTGTTCTCAACACATTTTATTCTTTATACTCAATTAGTATTAAGTTTTAGTCATTAATGTTTTTCCTGCCCGAAACGCTTTGCGTAATAGTGGCTTTAGGCATTGTATGTACTAGCTCTATCTATAAATCTATCAATTTTGTAAAATCTCTTGTATGTATGTACCTTACCTGAATAAACATTTATTTATTACAATCACTCACTACCTACAGTTAGTAAACTGGGGATATTTGGCAAAGATTTCTAGTAGAAGATAATTTTTAAATGAAATATTTACACATCTCTTGAATATTTATTATAGAACGAAGGTCATGCAGGTCGGCGTTCAATCCTCGACTGTCCAAGGAGTTGGGCACCATTATTCCCCCCCACACCCGTCCCATCCCAATTTTTTTTTATCCTGACCCATTCCAAGTGCTATTTAGTCGTAATGGCTTAGCGTTTCCCCTAATAATTACCTGCCTTTCTCACCCCAATTTCTACTGATATTTATTTCGATCTGGACTTTGAAGTCCAGCTTGTAGACCTTTGACTTGCAGACCTTCAGCTGGCGACTTGTAGACCTTCAGCTGGCGACTTGCAGACCTTCAGCTGGCGACTTGTAGACCTTCAGCTGGCGACTTGTAGACCTTCAGCTGGCGACTTGCAGACCTTCAGCTGGCGACTTGCAGACCTTCAGCTGGCGACTTGTAGACCTTCAGCTGGCGACTTGCAGACCTTCAGCTGGCGACTTGTAGACCTTCAGCTGGCGACTTGCAGACCTTCAGCTGGCGACTTGTAGACTTTCAGCTGGCGACTTGCAGACCTCTTTTTTTTTTTTTTTTTAGATATATACAAGAGTTGTTACATTCTTGTACAGCCACTAGTAGTACGCGTAGCGTTTCGGGCAGGTCCCTGGAATACGATCCCCGCCGCGAAGAATCGTTTTTTCATCCAAGTACACATTTTACTGTTGAGTTAAACAGAGGCTACAGTTAAGGATTTGCGCCCAGTAAATCCTCCCCGGCCAGGATACGAACCCATGACCTTCAACTGGCGACTTGTAAACCTTCAGCATGCGACTTGTAGACCTTCCGCTTAGACCTTTGTAGACCTTCAGTTGGCGACTTGTAGACCTTCCACTTAGACCTTTGTAAACCTTCATCTGGCGACTTGTAGATCTTCAGCTTAGACCTTTGTAGACCTTCAGCTGGCGACTTGTAGACCTTCCACTTAGACCTTTGTAGACCTTCAGTTGGCGACTTGTAGGCCTTCTACTTAGACCTTTGTAGACCCTCAGCTGGCGACTTGTAGACCTTCAGCTTAGACCTTTGTAGACCTTCAGCTGGCGACTTGTAGACCTTCCGCTTAGACCTTTGTAGACCTTCAGTTGGCGACTTGTAGACCTTCCACTTAGACCTTTGTAGACCTTCATCTGGCGACTTGTAGATCTTCAGCTTAGACCTTTGTAGACCTTCAGCTGGCGACTTGTATAGACCCTCAACTGGCGACTCTTCGCTCTGGCAACGATGGAGTGGATCGCGTGTCAGTGACCGAGGCAGCGACGGGCGGTGAGGTGCAGCTCCTGTAAGCTTTCCTGTATATCCTCCAGTTCTTCCCTCTTCTCACCGCAATGACTTCACAGGTGAGTGAACATACATGTGATATGTGTTCATGTTCAGGAAAATCGTCCTCTTTTTGTTTAAGGTGTTTTCTGTTAGTAGTGTGATCTGTCCTTATTCGTTGACCTGTTCATCCTTATCATGATTGGAGGGTTTAGTAGTGATTAATCATTATCTCTGAGCATCGCGTCTTAAGCAGTATTTCTCCATTTTGGATATCTGATATTAATGACCCCCATGCATTAATGTGTATTAATGCATGGGGGTCATAACCAGTATTTGATTGTGACAATTAGGTATCGTTTAGTTTTGGTTTATTTCATTTGGTATGTTCCCCCGGTACCGTCCTCCCCAGAAGCATCCAAAGTCTGCCCCAGAATTAATACTATACAGTCATTAACATCACTGTACTCTACCTACTAGTTGAGGCAGCCCTGTGCCTAGCCACTGTGCCTAGCCAGTGTTCCTAGCCACTCCAAGCAAATAAAAGGTCTTTAAATTTATACTGGCTCCCCTTAGTCTTCAGAGTCTTTAAATTTTGGAACTCGCTCCCTGACGAATTAAAAAATTGTCTAGTTTATCCCCTATTCAAAAGTAAAATAAAAAGTACCTAATTTCATCCTCATAGTTTCCTACCTTGTGCTTCGAACTCACTCTGTATCTTGTACTGCCCACTTCCCCAATATTCCCCAATTCATATATACATCAATGATCTGCCTAATGTCTCTTAACATTCTGAAACCTATTTTGTTTGCTGATGATACTACCCTCATCTACTCTAACCCCAACCCACATACACTAAATAATGTTAATAATGAACTAAAAAAGTCCACTTATGGATGTCAACCAACAAACTAACACTTAACATAGAAAAGACCTACTACATCTTATTTGGAAGCAAATCTACAAATGCAATTCAGCTTCAGATAGACAATGTAAACATTAGCAATAAAAATGATGGAAAGTTTCTTGGCCTATTCCTAGACAAGAGACTCAACTTCAATACCCACATACAGCACATAACTAAGAAAGTCTCTAAAACAGTTGGTATACTCTCCAAAATCAGATATTATGTACCTAACTCTGCTCTCATCTCTCTATATTATGCACTAATCTATCCCTATCTTAGCTATGGTATCTGTGCATGGGGTTCAACCACTGCAAACCACCTCAAGTCCATCATCACCCAGCAAAAATCTGCTATCAGAATAGTATCAAATTCTGCTTTCAGACAACACTCAGCCCCCTTGTTTAACTCCCTAAACATGCTAAACATAATCTCACTCCACAAATTCTCTCGTGTCAACTACATTTACAAAACCATGTTCTTAAATGCAAATCCTGCTCTGAAACTCTTCCTGGACAGATGCAATAGGACCCATTATTACCACACCAGAAATAAATATCTCTTTGATATCCCCAGAGTTAAACTTAATCTGTGTAAACACTCTATGCAAATAAAGGGACCTAGTCTATGGAACTCACTCCCTATTGAATTGAAAAGCTGTCCAACTTTTGCATCATTCAAAAACAATACTAAAAAGTACCTAATTTCATCTTCATAGTTTTTTACCTTTTGCTTTAAAATTGCACTGTATCTAGTGCTACCCAATCTCCCAATCTTTATGTACCCAATCCGAACATCTTTACCATTGTGATCATTGCTGTCTTCTTATATGTGCTGTCAATGTGCTGTATGGTGTCTATTAATCTTGTTTAAATTACCAATCAAGCTGTCAATGTAATCAATCAGAGCTTTAATATACCAATGTGCTTTAATATACTTACTTATCTCTCTCATCTCATTTTTCTCTTGCAATGTATCTGTTATCATTTATTAATTCTGATAGAAATTACCTACTTAAAATTATCTGTTAGATTAAGGACCTGCCCGAAACGCTGCGCGTACTAGTGGCTTTACAAGAGTGTAAGTACTGTACTATTCAATGTATTCTCACAAACCCAATGTACCTTCTTGTATATATATATATAAATAAATAAATAAATAATAAATAAATTAGTACTTAAGACATATATCCTTACCAGTGTAATCACCTGTCAATTTATATTGTAGTTATTTGTTAATATATCCAAACCTTGCTACAATGTAACTTTTCATCTTGCTTGATATGTTAGATTAAGTACCTGCCTGAAATGCTATGCATGTTAGTGGCTTTGCAAGAATGTATACATGCCAATCTTATGTGATCTCACCAACCCATTGCACCTTCTTGTGAATAAATTATTATTATTATTAATTGCCAAAGCTGCTATCGGGCACCTCGTCCACAACAAAGGGTACTCGCCCACTTCTCTCGACTCCTCATGATGATGCCCTGTGACGGGCAGAAATCATGGGTATTTCTCATATTTTTCTCTCTTGATGAGACTTGATTTCCCATTGTAGGGGACAAGAAGTCTTTGCTTGTTCGTATCGAGGTCCCCTGTAAGCTAACTATTGGCCTTTCCCAGAATGCAACCCATAGCAATTGCTTAACTCATGGGTACATATTTACTACTTGATGAATTGGAAATGTACCCAATAGTATATTATACCACAGCAATCGAATCCAACACCCCACTATTGAGAACCAACAACGTAGATCACTGCACCAAATGTTACTGATCGCCTGCAAAATTTGCTGTTGCACCTTGTCTTTTTCTTCATACTTTGCTGTTGCACCTTGTCTTTTTCTTCATACTTTGCTGTTGCACCTTGTCTTTTTTCTTCATACTTTGCTGTTGCACCTTGTCTTTTTCTCCTGGGCAGAGAACCAGGTGACCTGTAGCAGGTTTTGAAACCTCTTGTGCATCCATGTATTTGGTGGCAGGTGACATTCACAACTATTATGATGAATAATAGACAAGTCTCATGTTGGTGCCTGCTGGTTCTACTAAGGAACCCACATAACATAGTTGGTAAGATACAGTACTTTGACTTTATTGCTCAGGATTAAATTTAATGCATTTGTATATTTAGCAGTGTACCCAAGTGATTAAGATGTAGTATACTGTACTTGAAATTAAAGTTTTCAAAAGGATTTTGCTGTGGCAATTTCCCCTGCAGAATTTTGGACAATTTACATCAGTTCTAGATGTAAATGGGTCTTTTGGGCATCCACCCTCTTAGCATCTGTGTTTTGACTAGTAACTTCCTGAAACCTTGTGGTCTCTGTTCCCAGCTCTTTCTTAATATTTTCATATTTTTATTTTTTATTTATTTGTATTTATATATCCACGAATTCTTACATTCTTGTGCAGCCACTAGCACAAACAGTGTTTCGGGCAAGTCCTTAATCCTATGTTCCCCGGAATACTACCCCGCCAAATCTTTTAACAACCAGGTACCCATTTTACTGTTGAGTTAAACAGAGGCTACAGTTAAGGATTGACACCCAGTAAATCCTACCCAGCCAGGATTCGAACCCAGACCAAAGCGCTCGCGAAATGCCAGGCAAGCGTCTTACCACTATGCCATGGGGACTGTTTCCTTTGTTCTGAGGTGGTTCTGACTCTGCCTTGACTTAAGGATAGGAATGCTTTGGTTCAGGTTCCCCATTTTTCTAAATCCTCACTCCTGCATGCAGAAAGTATGCAGGAATGGGGAAGAAGTGTGCCCAACTGGAAGTGATGATAAAGTAATGGTTAACATTACTAACCATTACTTTAGCTGTCAGGGGGGCCTGACAGCTGAGTGGACAAAGCTTCAGATTCGTAGTCCTGAGGTTCCAGGTTCAATCCCCGATGGAGGCGGAAAACAAATGGGCATTTTCTTTCACCATGGTGCCCCTATTCACCTAGCAGTAAATAGGTACTGTACCTGGGAGTTAGACAGCTGCTATGGGCTGCTTCCTGGGGTGTGTAATAAAAAGGAGGCCTGGTCAAGGACCGGGCTGCGAGGATGTTAAGCCCCGAAATCATCTCAAGATAACCTCAAGAAGCAAGCAATTCATCGGTGGTGACTTAAGCCAAAGAGGGCTCCAAAGTGCTTTGATTTTTGCAAGAGTTGACCAAGTCATTCCAAGTTGGGTTGAGGGTTCTCCGGTGCTTCCCCAGTACTTCCTCCTGCAAGGAATACTGTAATTGACATGTTCATTGCAGTGATAGTGCCAGAATGTTGTCCTGCTAGACTGTTGTCATCCTGTTCATAGGACACAACTGATCTTACCTCAAGTAGCAACAGTGTATTTAAAAGACATTTGTTCCTCATTCACAGTACTGTACAGTATGTACTTCTAATTTTGGTAGTACACGTACTGTACTTGCATTGTATAAAATGTAATCCTCTTGTTTGTAATCCTAATCATTGTAATCCTAATTACTAATCATTGTAATCCTCTTCTGGATTTTAATCCTGATAAGGTTTGTAATTACTGTACACTAAAATGAATGCACAATGATTATACTTGAATGTTCATCCTGTTTTATAGCTTTATATACAGATATATTTTTTATGAAACTGTTATAAAGTATGGCTTATTCAAATTTGCTGACATTCTGTAATAGTTACCTTTGTCTACTGATTGCAATATATTTGAGACTAGGGTAACTGCAGTAATAGCTTTGCTGAAACATAACTTCTTTAAGCCATTCTATTAATATTTGTTATTAATCTGCATTGAAATATTTCAGGTCCATGAATTTACACTGGAGATGACTTGTGAAGGTTGTTCTGGGGCTGCCCAGCGAGTGCTTGGGAAACTTGGAGGTGAGCATTTTAAAATTTCAGCACAGTACTGGTATGCTTTATGAGAAAGGTGGCAGACTCCACCTTTGGATTTCTGTGTACATTATGCTGTAATAATAATGAATCTAAAATACATGTTTCAAACAAATTTGGCCAGAATTTAAAACTGTGGCAGTAAAGTTCACTTAATGCGAAGAGGGAAAATGCTTGCCAGTAATAAGATTTTCATGGACTCTGATCCTGATTCCCTGCAAGAACCCCCACTCCTTCCTGCTGGGTTATTTAGTCCTACGGACTTTATGCTTTGTCTTCATAATTATTTTCCCTGTTTTTTCCCCTCCTGCTGGGAAAGTGCCTACTCAAATATTTTAGTCTTTGTGATGGAGAATAGAGGGATCATTTAGATTTGTAAAGATTTTTGCTAAAACACATCCATTGTCCAAATTGAGAGCTTTCTGTATTTGTATATTAAGGTATTCCCTGTTGCACTTCCTGTTTGCCATACTGAATGCATATCACTGTGATGTGCCAGCGGGATTGATCTCTCGGGTCCTGGTGGTACCCGGATAAAGTCGTTATCTAGAGGCTGGAGGAATTAAATAAGCCAAAGCTAGAAGACTGAAGAAAAAGAGATGACATGGTCATTACATACAAAATAGTAATGAGAATAGACATTAATTAATAGAGAAGCCTTGAGATCTGGAACAGGAAGAACAATGTCATAGATTTAAGCCAACTAAACAAAGCTGCTGAAATTTGTTAGGAAATTAACTTTGCAAACAATGGTAGATGGTTGGAACAAGTTAAGTGGAAGGTGTTGGAGGTCAAAACTATCAGTACAGTAGTTGCAAAGCATTATATGACAGTGCTGGGAAGATGGGACACCACGAATGTAGCTCTCATTCTGTAACTACATTGAGGTAATTACATTTTGGTAATTACATGCCTTGATGCAGGAGATAATTTCGGTAATCTTGGTTGCAACAGGTGCAAATTTTTGTATCTTGAACACACATATTTTATTAAATTGTTTTAATTCTTGGAACAATACTATGTAGTATGTAAATGTGCATCATTGTAACCTCAATAGTTTTAAAGATGTAATTTCCTCATTTATAATTGCAATTAGATGTTGATGTCGCCCTTTATGGGAATATCTCGGATTCCAGAAAGCTCAAGAAAATTCCAGAAGTACTCAAGAAAATGTTTGATTGCATTTACTTTGTTTATAATTAACCTTCTGGAAAAATTGTGACCAAATATCAAACTATTTACCCAATAGTGACATCTTGAAGTATACAGCTGATATAAAGATTTAGTAAAATAGGAAGTGAAAATTAAAATTAGGCCTTACAAGACAATCCACATGAACTCTACAAATGATCAGAAGATTGGCAAATGCTTTTTAAACTAAAAAATGCAAACACTTGACCCTATAATCATTGCTCATCCCTTGTTGCACAATTTTAGGTCACTGGAGTTTTAGTGATTGTAGAATATGCTGAAGTACTGAACTTGATAGTGCCTGCTTGTGATATTTTTGTAATATTTTCCAAACTTTTGTAATTGGGCCAATTAGTAATTTGGTAGATGGTGCTCATAAAGAAATGGTACAAATTTTATATTTTATTCCTCCACAGATAAGGTTTCGAATGTAGATATCGACCTGCCAAATAAGAAGGTGGTAGTCACAAGTGTGTTGTCAGCAGAGGAACTTACTGAAACTTTGAAGAAAACTGGCAAAGAAGTAACATACATTGGATCAAAGAGTGCTTGAGTGCTAATTTGCTTTTGAAATGTTTTTACTGATTAGCTCATTAAAATTTGGTATAGGATTGGAATGACAGCTGTATGTATCTATGTTTACAATATGTAAAAATAATAAATTTTATATGAACTACAAAATTTCTTATTTTAATAATGATCACTTGTTAATTATTTGCGTGTTTGAAAAATTAGCACTTGTTTCTAAAGATTACTTTAAATGAATAATATCAAGCCTACTTGTGAAGTAAATATTACTTGGCTGTGCAGCTGTTTTCAATTAATAGAGCAAAGTGTTGACGACAATGTAAAGAAATGGTTTGTTAAAGCTCCTTGCATAAGGAGCTTCACATTCCATCAAGTCAGCTCTCTGTGGTGTTTGTCTTAGTCATTCAATAAATGTTTTTCAAAATATGGCAGCTATTGTTGAGCTTGGCAAAAATAGCAATTTTAAATTGATAGATGTCCCACTGTCTCACAAGAGAGCTAGGGGTAAAGTTCTAAAGTTTGGTAAGTGATAAAAATGTATTTAGGATTTTGTAAAATACAGTACTCATTTAACATCTTTGCTCTGAAAAGTTGATTTTTATTCATGAAAAATTTGCACCTGAACTTTGTGATGATTATTATATTATGAGAATTTGCATACAGGCAGCAAAATATTTTAACAGTAATGTGTATATTTAATTTGTAACAATAATGTAAATCATTTTAAAATGTTGGAAGCCTGTGGTGATACAAGTAACATTATAAATTTCTGGACAATGTCATCAAATACCATTGCTTGATGTATTCTTGTGTACTGATACTATAGGCAAGCACTTATATATTTTATTTAGAGAAATTTTGTATCCAAATTTAGATAGTCAATTTTTTAACATCCAAGTAAATACTGTATTACAAATGAGTTAAAACAAAATTCCCTTTTAGTTGAATTAAATGTTCATAAGGACGGGGAAAATTTGGTATGTACTGTACTCGGAACACAATTTTTTATGTAATCTACTTTAGTCCTTAGAGCCTTGATTGTATGGACCTCAATTGTTCCACATAGAATTGAACATACAGTATTCTATTTTATTATATTACTGTGTAGAACTGCATTGTATAGGGTAATGCCACTTAGAATAGGCATCAAAAAGTAATGTAGTGTAAGGCAAAATATCAGTTACATTAATAATAATAATTTACTTGCTAGAAGGTTCAATAGGATGGTGAAATTACATAAGATTGGTATTTTTACATTCATGTAAATGCATTGCTCTTGTTTGGGACCATTTGTTGAAGAAATTTGCATGTTTTTATTTTTACCATTAAAGATATTGCAATATTTGTTTCTGCATAAATTATTCATTGTGAACTGTATTGTTCATTATAAATTAGTCCACAGATTTTTTAACCATAGATAAGAAAATTGTATTCAGTAGTTATTATATAAGAAGTGTAGTCCTAACAAAATCATAGAACTACATTTAAATTAATATGAACCTTAATGAAAAATGTTACTTGGGGCTTGATGTGATTTATCTGCTTGTTTTAAAGTTTAAAATTCACTGATGGTAAGAATGGATTGTACTCAGATTTGTGCCTTGCATATACAGTACTTGCACTGCTTGAACACATGATTGTTAAATTAAAACTACTTTACTCTGTAACATATATGTCGTATTTTCATTGGATTTGACAAATAAAAAAGTACAAACATTTTTGTGTCATTATGCCATGTACAGTAATGCATAAATTCATTGATGTATTGATATTTTAAATTTGGATTATAAAGTTGAGTACTGTATTACCACTATTGAGATCATCAATTTTTTTTAATTAAGGTTAAAATGGATACAGAAATTAGTTAATATTGGATAAGCATGATAAAATGTAAAATTTTTATCGATAAGAAAGTGTATACAGTACTTCACTAACAGTCTTAAGTTAAAATTTAAAAGGTTTGGCATTTACGGCTTCGGCGGGTAGGCGGTTCCATATAATATTCTTAGATTGCTTTATCAAAAGGCCCCAAGCCCGGGAGACTTGTGTAGTGATAGACTGCTTGTATGCAATCCAAGGTTATAATCAACTCTTTGATTATATCACTTGCGTCTAACTATCGACCAATTAGCCTAACGTCTATTGTGGGAAAGTTACTCGAATCTATAATAGCAAATAAAATTCGTCTTCATCTTGAAAAACATAAATTAATAATTGAGTCGCAACATGGTTTTATAAATGGCCGTTCATGTTTAACAAATTTGTTATCTTTTTATTCTAGCATAGTTGAGGCAGTTGATAGTGGTAAGGATTGTGATGTTGTGTACCTTGACTTTAGCAAAGCTTTCGATACAGTGCCACATGAAAGACTGATTAAAAAGATAGAGGCTCATGGTATTGGGGGTGCTATATTAAGCTGGATTAGGGCATGGCTATATCAAAGGAAACAGAGAGTTAGTATAAATGGAGTCAAGTCAGAGTGGGAAAATGTTGTAAGTGGAGTGCCTCAAGGCTCTGTCTTGGGACCTCTGTTGTTTATAATATATATAAATGATTTAGATTCAGGTTTGAGTAGCAACATTTGCAAATTTGCCGATGATACGAAAATCGGTAGGGAAATTAATTCGGAGGAGGACTCACTATCACTTCAAGTTGATCTAGATAGGGTTTTGAAATGGTCAAAGGACTGGCAGATGCAGTTTAATGCTGACAAATGTAAAGTTCTGAGGCTAGGTAATGATGATAGAGTTACAAGATACGAGCTAGATGGTGTTGAGATTGCGAAGTCGGATTGCGAAAGGGATCTGGGAGTTATAATTAGTAAGAATTTAAAACAAAAGGATCAATGCATAAATGTTCGTAATAAGGCAAATCGGACACTCGGATTTATTAATCGCAGCGTAAGTAACAAGACACCTGGTGTGGTTCTCAAGCTATATCTTGCTCTGGTTAGGCCCCATTTAGATTATGCAGTTCAGTTTTGGTCGCCATATTATAGAATGGATATAAATTCACTTGAACGTGTCCAGCGTAGGATGACTAAGTTAATTCCCCAAATTAGAAATCTTTCATATGAAGAAAGATTAACAAAGCTTAATTTGCATTCACTGGAAAGGCGAAGAGTTAGGGGTGACATGATAGAGGTTTACAAGTGGATGAATGGACACAACAAAGGGGATATTAATAGGGTATTGAAAGTATCAACACAGGACAGAACGCGAAACAATGGGTATAAATTGGATAAGTTTAGATTTAGGAAAGACTTGGGTAAATACTGGTTCAGTAACAGGGTTGTTGATTTGTGGAACCAATTGCCGCGTAACATTGTGGAGGTGGGGTCCCTCGATTGTTTTAAGCATGGGTTGGACATATATATGAGTGGGATTGGGTGGTTATAAATAGGAGCTGCCTCGTATGGGCCAATAGGCCTTCTGCAGTTACCTTTGTTCTTATGTTCTTATGTTCTTGAAGGCATATTCTGTTGCCAACTCATCACAGACTCTGAGGTTAACATGAGATTGAAATTCACTTGAAATGGGCTATTACCAGTATTAATAATTTTGTTGTAATTATGTCTAGCTTCAGACACGAACATGTTACAATTGCGTCTTGAGCGATTTGAGCGCAGTTAATGGATAGCTGGCGAGGCAGCATCGTCTGCCAGGTAAATGAAGAAAACCTGTCTTTTGAAAGCCACTGCAGCTTACCTGATCAAGGGTGCCGACAGCACCCGCCCAATATTAAACTTGACATTTGAGAAAACTGAGCAGGCCCAGGAGAGGTTAAGGATGATGGCGAACCACTTACAATTAATCTATCAAGTTTGTAGACTTGTAGTTGGGCGAGTGATTAGTATTAAGTTTTAGTCTTTAATGTTTTCCTGCCCGAAACGCTTTGCGTAATAGTGGCTTTAGGCATTGTATGTACTAGCTCTATCTATCAATTTATCATCAATTTTGTAAAACCTCTTGTATGTATGTACTTTACCTGAATATACATTTATTTATTTATTTATTATTAGTTACCTGAGTGTTTGTATAGTTGCGCAAAGTGCCTGTACTCACCTAGTTGTGCTTGCGGAGGTTGAGTTTTGGCTCTTTGGTCCCGCCTTTCGACTGTCAATCAACAGATATACAGATTCTGGAGCCTATTGGGCTCTTATCATATCTACAAATGAAACCGTGTATGGCGTCATAAGAACATAGAACATAAGAACAAAGGCAACTGCAGAAGGCCTATTGGCCCATACGAGGCAGCCCTATTTATAACCACCCAATCCCACTCATATAAATGTCCAACCCATGCTTGAAACAATCGAGGGACCCCACCTCCACAATGTTACGCGGCAATTGGTTCCACAAATCAACAACCCTGTTACTGAACCAGTATTTACCCAAGTCTTTCCTAAATCTAAACTTATCCAATTTATACCCATTGTTTCGCGTTCTGTCCTGTGTTGATACTTTCAATACCCTATTAATATCCCCTTGTTATGTCCATTNAAAAAAAAAAAAAAAAAAAAAAAAAAAAAAAAAAAAAAAAAAAAAAAAAAAAAAATGATCACTCTTACCTACACGGGAGCGACATACTCACGCCTCCGCTGCTTCCTGACGACTGCCGGGGTCGAGTCGATGACCCGGTCCACCAACCGACCCAGAGACCCTGTGCCTAAAATTATTTGAACGCCATATTTAAATTCTTAGCGTATAGCTTCAGGAGTGTGTAAATTAATATTTATATATGCATTATAGGCCTTTCTAAAGTAATTTATAGATCTGAATATCATATATTGTCTAACAAACGAATTATTTAGGTTAATATTTTAATTATGCTAGCCGGAAGTATACAAGTCTCATCGTAAACAAGAAGATTCGTCAGCGGATTTCTTTATTTTTTTATTTATATATATAAAAGAGTTCTTAAATGCTTGTAAAGCCACTAGTATGCATAGCGTTTCGAGTAAGTCCTTAATCCTAATTTTTTCCCCGGAGTATGACCCGCCAATCGTTTAACAACCTATTCTCTGCTGGGTGAACAGTTAAGGATTGTCGCCCGGTCAATCCTTCCCGGCCAGCAGGTCAAAGCGCTGGCGAAGAGCCGGACGCGTGCTTTACCACTGCGCCACAGAGACTGCTCCGTGGCGTATTTTGAATTTTGAATTTTGAAACCTGACTAACCTAGCTCAACCCAACCTAACGTAACCCAAATCAAACCAATCTAATTCAACCGTGCCCAATGCAGCCTAACCTTAATAACATAACCTAATACAGCCTAGCATAACAATACATCCATTTTTAAAACAGAAAATGCTGCTTTCAGACAACACTCAGCCCCCTTGTTTATCTCCCTAAACACGCTAAACATAATCTCTCTCCACAAATTCTCTTGTGTCAACTACATTTACAAAACCCTGTTCTTAAATGCAAATCCTGCTCTGAAACTCTTCCTGGACAGATGTAACAGGACCCATTATCACCACACCAGAAATAAATATCTCTTTGATATCCCCAGAGTCAAACTTAATCTGTGTAAACACTATGCAAAATGGGACCCAGTCTTTGGAACTCACTCCCTAATGAATTGAAAAGCTGTCCAACTTTTGCGTCATTCAAAAACAAAACAAAAAAGTACCTAATTTCATCTTCATAGTTTTTTACCCTTTGCTTTAAAACTGCACTGTATCTAGTGCTACCCAATCTCCCAATCTTTATGTACCCAATCCGAACAACTTTACCATTGTGATCATTGCTGTCTTCTTATATGTGCTATCAATTTGCTGTATCGTGCCTATTAATCTTGTTTAAATTACCAATCAAGCTGTCAATGTAATCAATCAGAGTTTTAATATAACAATGTGCTTTAATATATTTACTAATCTCTCACATCTCATTTTTTTCTTGCAACGTATCTGTTATCATTTTTATTAATTCTGCTAGAATTTACCTACTTAAAATTATCTGTTAGATTAAGGACCTGCCCGAAACGCCGCGCGTACTAGTGGCTTTACAAGACTGTAAATACCATGGTATTTTATGCTATAATGAGTTTAGCCGAATCGTCTCGTGTACGAAACGACCATATCCCGACCAGTTGTATACCCACAGGCCTAGCAAACAGACCTCACCTAACCAGACAAACACCCCCTAACTCTACCAAGCACACCGAGAGCCCTACCAAAGTAGGGAGGGTCCACAGACGAGAACATGGTTGTAAGTATTGGTCCACAGTCATGGGCCCCAGTGCCCATCTTCTGTGGTGATGTTTTATGCCGGTACTGTACCGGCATAAAACATCACCAACATAACATAACAACATCTTGAGAATTGTACAGGACGGACCGAAACGTTGTCGTCCCTTCACCTTCTAGTGTGTGGTCTGGTCAACATAGTCAACCTGTCTTCGTCCCCACCCACATACTTTTTTTTTGCAGGGATATTCCTACGCGGGCCCTAAGCCTCTGGCTGGCCCACTAAGTGTTGCTTGTTTCTGTTTTACTTGGGCGGAGTATGAGAATTTATGACTCGTATGGTCGCTTCAGTAAGATTTTGTCTCACGGGTTTGTAACTGTGCACTGTGTTAGGTAATGTTCCAGTGGTCTGTCGGGCATTTCTCCACAGTGCTGACATTTCCTCTCATCTTCCGGAGCCTGTAAGCCTATTTCCCATGCACATGGGTATCCAAGCCTGATGTGATATATGTGTACTTCTGTTGTTTTACTGCTCCATTTCATCAAACTAAGTGGTTCGTAGTTGGTTGAATTCTTATACCAACCCGCAGATCCTAATATTGCAACTGCTGTGCTGTGGTCACTGTACATCTTTTTCATTGCTCTGTTTCTAATTACTTTCTTAATCTGTGATAGACTCTGTAGTATGTAAATGTCTACATTTCTTCTCTTAGTTGCAAGTTTTGCAGCTTCGTCTGCAGTGTCATTTCCTATTATTCCCACATGATTTGCACATAGACTTGTTGGGCTGAAGACATAGTGTTAAGCTTCGTTAATCTTTCTTAATTACTCAACACAAAGCTGCTATTAGGACAATATCCAACTCTGGCCCCAGACATCACTCAGTACCCTTACTCAAATCTCTGAATATGTTAGATATTAAGTCACTGCACATCCTCTCATGTGAATTATATATATATATATATATATATATATATATATATATATATATATATATATATATATATATATATATATATATATATATATATATATATATATGTACAACAACGGCACTTTCCTGCACCGTGGTAGGTTACACCCTTTCCAGTTTTAATCCCTCCCTTTCCACCTAAGAAGCAAATTAGAGATCAGCCCAAGCTTCGTCTTGAGGCAAAGCTCAACGCCTTAAGCCATATTGATGCTGTGTCCACAGAGCATTCTCTCTCTCAAATCATATACACTGATGGTTCCCTACACCGCACCACGGGTGCAGCTGGAAGTGCAGTTGTCCTAACAATGGGCGATGGCTTGTACTTTGAGTGGGGAGTCCGTATAAACAACTGGCCCTCTACCCTTCAGACTGAACTATTTGCCTTGCTCCTTGCACTGAAATGTGTACAAGTCTCCAAACTTGATACATTAATTGTAAGTGACTCCTTATCATCCTTAAATGCTCTCAACTCTTTAAGACATAACTGTAACATACTCTTGTCCGAAGCTAGACACAAATACAACAAAATTATTAAGGATGGTAACAGAGTCCATTTCATGTGGTCTCCATCTCATGTTGGCCTCCGAATGCATGATAGAGCTGATAAGTTAGCCAAAGAATCTGCCTTTAAAGGAGCCGTTGAGTTTAACCTTGGATTGTCAATGAGCAATCTGAGAGCAGCAGTACACCGAGAACTTCAACAAGATCTTGTAGATCTGAGACAAAGTGAAATTGACACCAGTAATTCCATCTATCATCATACTATCATGCAAGAGGAGCCCCACATCTATGGATCATCCAATAAAATCAGCAGACTTCTAGATGTTACTACTGCTCGGATTAGACTCGGTTACAAGTATCTCTGGGAATTCTCATTATCTGCTGATGTAGACCTGACCAAATGTAAACTGTCAACAAAATTATTCGCACACCCTCCGTCACTATGTGATGGAGTGCGAAAACGTACGCGAATTTAGAGACAATTCTATAACCAATGTTCCAGCGATGTGTAAATATTTCATTCAAAATGATCTGCTACCAGAAATTCTAGCCAAATATCCCCAGTTTGCTAACTGTAGGTAGTAACTGAGTGATTGTAACCTATCCACCGCTGCCCACTGGATGGGGGGCGGTGTGCAGGACAAACATATAAATTGTGACACTAGCTCTGCACATATGTCAGTTGTTTAATTTAGAACCTGTATTTGAGGTCGATCTCGAACCCATTGTTGATGTGACGACTTATATTGAATTTTGTAACTAACTCATCAAGATTGTAACTTGCTTAGCTAAATGAATTGTAGGGTTCAGTCCCTGAGCCCATTATGTGCCTCTGTAACCCTTTCCACTACCGCCCACAAGATGGGCATGGGGTGCATAATAAATGAACTAAACTAAACTCTAGGCTGGACACGTCCAAGTGAATTTATATCCATTCTATAGTACGGCGACCAAAATTGAACTGCATTAACTGAAAACAAAACTGAAACTTATTTTTAAATTAGTCAAAAAACACGCATTTAGCGACATTCAACATTTAGGAGCGCCGGGCTTTCAAAAGTAGCCCAATTAGCTTTTAGGTTAGGTTTTAGGTGGGTTAGTCGCCCACTTTTAGGTTAATCTGGTAACACTGCTACATCCTTACATTACACCTCTTACATTCAACAATGATTTAACAATATAAATTCTCCACTCCCGAAGAAAAGTCTCAAAGTATAACAAAATACTTGATTTTTCATTACTTAAAAAAGGGCCTTTATTATGTACAGTTACAGAAGAACATAATAAACTCTTGCGAATGCTGGATGAACCATTGTGCGCATGCGCGAGTTGTGAACCATTGTTGCCAGATTGGCTGACTGCCTTGAACAGACTTTACTTGAGGTCTACCTGGCTACCATGGGGTCATCCCCCCAGGCGACAGCAGAGCGTTAGTTTAGTTAATTTATTATGCGCCTCATACCCATCTTGTGGGCGGTAGTGGAAAAGGGTTACAGAGGCACATAATGGACTGAACTACACAATTAATTTAGCTAAGTAAGATACAATCTAGATGAGCTAGTTACAAAATTCAATGCACTTCGTCTCATCATCAATGAGGTCGAGACCGACAACACGTACAGTTTCAAAATTAAGTATTGACATATGTG